>CM052708.1:78207293-78239620 GCA_028551405.1 Uromys caudimaculatus | reverse complement strand
AACTTGACACACAAACACATCACCAATAAGCCTCGACCCTTACTTCCTTATTCATCCCCAAGATCTAAATAACTTTACAAGTCCCACAGTCTTTACAAATTCTTACATATTAACATTTCAGTCCCTTTTAAACATCCAATCTCTTAAAATTCAAAGTCTTTAAAAATTCAAAGTCTCTTAACTGTGGGCTCCACTAAAACACCTTCTTTCTTCAGGAGGGAATGTATATCAGGGCAAAGTCACAATCAAAATCAAAATCAAACTCCAACCGTCCGATGTCTGGGATCCACTCACGATCTTGCGGATTCCTCCAAGGGCTTGAGTCACTTCTCCAGCTCTGCCCTTTGTAGCACACACGGCTCCAGATGCCTCTACTCCACTGCTGCTGCTGTTCTTGGTGGTCATCTCATGGTACTGGCATCTCCAAAACACTGCTGTCTTCTGCCGCAACTAGGCTTTACACACAGCTTCTCATAGACTCTCTTCATGGTGCCAAGCCTCACCGCTATTGCATGACCCCTTCAATCCTGGGCTGTCAATGCAACTGAGGCTGCACCTTCACCAATGGCCTTCCGAGGCTTCTCACAGTGCCTGAGCCTCAACTCCTTTGCATGACCCCTTCAGTCCTGGAATTGCAACTGAGGCTGCACCTTCACCAGTGACCTTCCACGGCCTCTCACGGTGCCCAGGCCTCGGCTGCTCTTCACGACCCCTTCATGCCTTCACAACCAGTACCACTTGGGTGACTCTTATACATTACCAAGTCCTGCCACAGCACAAGGTACAACTTTGGCTATCTCTGGAACACAGCCTCTTTGTGCTCTCAGAAAACACTTCCCAGAAGATGTCACCTCAATGATGCTGGTCTCTTCTTAATCACCACTAATTTCTCAGCTCCAGCTAACCAGCATCAATAGTCCCAGTAATGCAATGGTTTTGCTTTAGTAGTTCTGGTATCTTGTTAATTACAGCTGATTTCTTTAGCCCCAACTAACCAAAATTACAGAATCTTAAATCAAACTAGCAATGGCCCTGATAAGAGTCTTTAATCTTCCCTCTGAAATTTCACAAGCCAGACCTCCATCTTCTGCACTGTTCTCAACATTATCTTCCAAGCTCCTACACAACATCCCACAGACCTCTTAACACTGAATGGATCTTCTAGCCCAAAGTCCTTCCACAGTCCTCCCCAAAACATGGTCAGGTTGTCACAGGAATACCCCACTACGCTGGTACCAATTTGTCTTAGTCAGGGTTTCTATTCCTGCATAAACATCATGACCAAAAATCAAGTTGGGGAGGAAAGGGTTACACTTCCATGCTGCTGTTCATCACCAAAGGAAGTCAGGACTGGAACTCAAGCAGGTCAGGGAGCAGGAGCTGATGTAGAGGCCATGGAGGAATGCTGCTTATTGGCTTGCTTGCTTCTCCTGGCTTGCTCAGCTGGCTTTCTTATAGAGCCCAAGACTACCAGCCCACAGATGGTACCACTCACAAGGGGCCCTCCCCCCTTGTTCACTAATTGAGAAAATGCCTTACCCCTGGATCTCACGGAGGCATTTTCTCAATTGAAACTCCTTTCTCTGTGATAACTTCAGCTTGTGTCAAGTTGACACACAAAACTAGCCAGTACATCCCTGCACCCAGTGCAGCCCCAGAGATACAAACGTAGTTTTGAAGTGGCTGGATATTTAGGTAGGTAGATTCAGAGTGACAAGGGTATGAGAGAAGAGCTAATTAGACTTCTCTTGACCTCTCAAGTATCAGATTTTCTACAGTCTGACAAGTAATAGGAACAACTTGAATGCGCTTCCACAAAACAGAAGATACATAGCTCAAAAATCACTGAGTTCCACGAGAGACTGGATAGTTATTGGAAATCCAAGTGAGTATTTGTCCTATGTCTGATCTCCATTGTTTTCCTGCAGTGAGACTAATTCTTTCCTCTGTTCTAACTTAATTCCCTCTGTTCCATGTCCACAGGGTGGATAATGGTTACTCAATAGCTAGTTTTCCTCTCTTCCTTGAAAGGAACTAGTCCAGACTAGCTGGCTGCTTGTGAGCCTCAGTGACAATGGACAAATCTGCTTTGGAATGGTATGTACATTGTGTTGGTCTCACAACACACACAGATGCCAAGGCTAAGCCAGTGCTTAGAGAAAATGGGCTGTCTTCCGGTTGAGTAGAAACTCAAATTGAAACCTACTGCTGTGGCAAAGACACTTGACAAAGAGCACCCATGGTCTTTATCTACAGGTGCTCTGGCCTTGAATATGATCAAGATCCACTACTCGATTTTAATGAATAGAACATGGTAAAAAGAACAAGATATATGATGACTCCATAGGTAAGACTGCAGGACCCATATTGCTGTTGTCTCTCTCTTCCTTGCTTGCTCTGTGAAGGCAGTGACAATATTGGGAGAGTATGCACTGAAGAACTGAGGCTGGCCTGTGGTTGATAGCTATCAGGAAATGGAACTTCTCAGTCCTGTGGTTGCAAGAAACTAAATTTTGTTAAGCAACTCAAATGAGATGACAAATATTCCTCCCAAGTAAAGCCTTGTGTAAGACCATAAGATCCAAGGCAGAGGACTCAGTTAAATCCTGACTGGACTTCTGACCCACAAAACTGTGAGCTGTTTGGAATTGCTAAGTTTGTGGGTGATACTATATACGTCAACAGGGATCTACCAAAACCACAGCTCCATCTTCAGCTAAAGGGGCATTAAGAAGATTCACAGGTTCTCAGCACATACCTGAAGGTATGCTCCAAGCGAAGGTCACACAATTGCAGGTGGTCCAATAATGACATGGCTGAAGGGTGGGCTGTCTTGAGCAGGGGGTCATCTCTCACATGGTATATGAGTTTAGCTTTGATTTTCAGCTAGGATGATGTGTTATGATAGGAAGCTTCTGTTTTCAGATCTGGTAGTGAACTCACCAAGGAGCTTTAAGAGAGCATACTGAAGATCACAGCCTCTCGAGGAGTTCAGTAGGAGTCCACTGCATTAAGTGGGTGGCTCAGAAAAGAACTTGAGAAATAGGGGTGATGAAGAAGGGAAGGTGGGCTGTCTGGAAACCTCTGTCCAGAGTTATGTCTGTGGCATGTCTTTCTTGTGCCTGAACTGCCTCAAAGATACCAATATTGATGCCTCTAAATTGAGAGTGAAGAAGGGACACATTCTCCACAGGATTTCTGGGAAACTTCACTTCTCACCCCATGTAGTTGACTTTAGTTAAGACAGGTGGCTCCTGCACCCATTCCTAAAGATACCTTGCTTCTCCTACACAGAACAGGGGCATACTGAGTTTTGGTGATATTTTCATCATTGTCCACACTTTGATAAGCATCATTAACAACATTTGCTTTTTAAGATTCCAACTTACGCCCGGGTATTAGTTTTATAACCGTTAAAGAAGTTTAAGTTAACTGTTATGTTTTTGTTTCTGGAGTATGTCCTGCATGATAACAATAGTTCTTAGACATATTAGAAAGCCTGCTGTGGTCCAAGATCAAAAAGAATTCATGTCTGCCTGCATACTCCATTGAAAGCCAAGAGAATATTCTTAGTAAAAGACCTGCTGCTGTATAATCTATAGGGTTGAGTCCCCTAAGACTGGAGGAGCCTTGAGATCATGTTTGCTGAAGGGTCATGACCCAGGACAAGCAGAAGGAGACAATATCTTCTTAACAAAGGCACCTGGCACAGCCCCTGGAAAACTATGGATGGCCCACACCCCATAAAACCACTTGGAAGTTCTGTCCCCAAAGAACAAGGCAATGTATAAGTAATGTAAGGTATAATGAATAAGGTATAACGAACAAGCAATGTATGAGTCAACATCTTAAGAAAGGAAAGAAACTCCTGCAGCTCTTAAATGTAGGTAAGACAAAGGATACTAGTTTTTGCTGCTCTTGCTTCGTTGTCATTTCTTGTCTCATGCCAGCCTTCTGCCCTGGAGCCCCCAGCAGATCTCCTAGAAACACAGAGCATGTGTTCACAAACATACAGAGGTGTGTGTGTGTGTGTGTGCGTGTGTGCGTGTGTGTGTGTGTGTGTGTGTGTGTGTGTGTGTGTGTGTGTCTTATGAACCCATAATGTTTCCTTTCCCTCTGTTTGGGCTTTGGTGTAGAATTGGCTCAGCCTCATCTACCCTCCCAGGCAGGCTCTGTCCTCACAGAGAGACTACCCTGACAGCAGGCTCTCCCCTGGGGTGGGGAGAAAGGAAGAATCTGAATATTCCTCCCTTTAACCACCCCATCCCACATGCAGCTGCCACTGGAAGGTAAGCAATCAGCGCACCCATGTGTCATCCCACAAGGGCTGGGTCGTCTGTGAGATGCAGTGTTAGGGGTACTCACCGTATTGGTAGTGGATGTCGACCAAAGCACCATGTCATGGCACGCAACTAACTGTCTATCAAGCTGCCTAAAGACAGAATATTTTCATCTCCTAAAGTAAGAAAAACTGAATGGCCCCATCCACTGTAAGCTCTGGGCCAGTACTGTGTGACCCTTGCTCAGCATCCCTCCCACACCAAAACTAGGCATCTCTCATGAAATTCTCTGTAGTTACTAAGAACAGGAAGGGGATATAAATACATATATTAAAATAATTATAATCAATTAATATATAACTAATAAACAATATATAAGAGTTAATGTATAGTAATATATTAATCAATGCCTTAATCTATGCATCATGGGATGAATTCAAATACAATAGTTCAAATCTATAGCTAGCTCTTAGCAAACATTGTTGTGTGTGTTATAGTAAGTACCATGCTCAGTTTATATTTGTAGCACTACTCTTAGACCGATCCCATGGTAGGAACTAAAAGCACTGGGGCACTCTCAAGCTCAGCAAGACTGCAGAGCCTGCAAGGGATAGGGACCTGGCAGGGACCCAGTCTGGCCCACCTGGTTGTCCCTAGCTAGCCCTTGTCTGCTTCCTGGTATTATAGATTAGAGGCCATCTTTTGAAGACACACATTTTGCTCTAAAGTTTGCTCTAAACTTCTAGTCACTGAGATGATTTTAAACTCAGAAACTGAGATGAGGATTGAGTTAACAGAACCTTCTAGAACAGTGCCTGGATATAGTTGATATTCTTATTATCGGCAGCATTTCTGCAATTGAGAAAACAGAGCATCAAAGAGGCTGGGCTGTTTCTTTTAGGTCACAGGGTACTTAGTGGGATATATAATAGGGAGACCTGGGTTGGTTTGTCTGTCCTTCTGTGATGGGGAGGTGGTCTAATGTACCTTGCAATACATTTTCCTGAGGCCCAGAGGTGAAAGAACAGCAAATTGTTTTCACACTCCATTTCTTCTAAGCGAGTTGCCCTCCTTGGTAGAGCCAGTCCCTGATGGCACTGGACATGCTGGCAAGCACCCTCCAGGCTCTGCAAGCTATCAATAGGGCTAAATCGAAATGTCAGATCACATCCTGCCTGACATTTGGCCTTCCCCAAGCGTACATAAAATGAAAACCTCTGAGCACACTGGTTGGCCATTTTCTAACGCATTTTCCAGACTCTTCCTTCCACTCTGCCTTCAAACTCTCTCCTTAGCCTCACTCTGGGAAGGACAGCTTGATGTCTGAGGCGGCCAAGGTATGTATTAACAGCCTACCCTTATGGTTAGTAGCGACCCTTGGCATTCTCCATAGCATGGGAGCCTACAAGGGGTTGAAACTCAAGGCAGGGAGGCCAGGGCCCCGGGTGGTGAGTACAGTCCATAAGTGGGGCTGGTGTGAATACAGGCGTGTCCCCACATCAGGCTGCAAAGAGGAGTTAGAGGGAGGGGTGCAGCAGAAATGAAAGGCAGCTTTATTCTGCATGCCCAGAAGTAAAATTCTACTGCTTGCCTCCCATCCTAAAGTGGTCCAGATTAAACTAGATTAAACACAGTTACTCAAATGAAGTTAAACTTCAAATGATTTCACAGAAAGCTGGGGAGGAGGGGCAAAAATTTGAAATTGGCATCTTTATTGGTCTTGGACATTTTAGTTAATGTGCAAGGAATCATCCTATTTCCTAACACACTTATCTGACATTAGTCTTGGTAGAGTCTTTTGACTCAGGGAATTGGTTTCTCAGTTAGTGATGCTCCTATGTACGAAGCACGGACGAGCAGTGTCGACAGGTAAACTGCAGTGAAAAGCTTCTCAGTAGAGCAGAGTGTGTGGCTTCATTAAGACATAAGGCATGCTCCTGAGGAAGGTGAATATACCCACACACCATCTGCACTCGGGCAAGAGTGTTTTGGCAAGCTTCATAACATGGCTTTCGTTTGCATTCCCCAGGTTTCTGGGATCGGAGGAAACACATAAAGTTCCTGCAAACTGCATTGCTCACTCTCAGAAAAGTCCAAAGTGAAATACAGGAACAAAAATGAACAATGTTCTCAGAAACGAAGCCCATCTTATGTTCATTAGGTGACTTAAAATTTATTTGGCTTTTGTGGAGGAGACCCATTTCTTTGTGTAGCCCTGGCTGTCCTGGAACTTGTTCTGTAAACCAGGCTGGCCTCAAACTCAGATACCCACCTGCCTCTGCCTCCTGAGTGCTGGAATTAAAGGCGTGCACCAACACTGTCCTGCATGTTTGCTCATTTTTCTTTCTTGTGTGAATGTGTGCCTGCATATATATGTATGTGTCGCAGGTGCCTGCCTGGTGCTAGCAGAAGAAGTCAGAGCCTCTGGCGCTGAAGTTACAGATGGTTATGAGCTAGCAAGTGGGTGCTGGGAACTGAAACACAGTCCTCTGCAAGAGTACCCAGTGTTCTTAACTGCTGAGCCATCTCTCCAACCTCATGATACATATCTATAGATTTAGAGATAAGAGTTTATAGAGATGCATGATAGATAGATAGACACACATATATGCCTCTGTCTAACAATCTCTCTCTCTCTCTCTCTCTCTCTCTCTCTCTCTCTCTCTCTCTCTCTCTCTCACACACACACACACACACACACACACACACACACACACACACACACACACACAATCCAGGATCTTGAAAATCTTGAATTACTGATACTACACCATGTGAGAAAGTTCAGGTATATGCACATAACCCATGAGAAACTTTCTGTAATATATATAATCAGATCCTAATGTCTTGCATGCTTTAAAACTAATCTTTGTATCTAAAACCAGCTCCTGGGTCCAGGACTCCAGGACGTTCTCCCAGTGCAGCAGGCTGTCTTCTGCCTCATGGACCATATATCTTACTCTAGCCAAACCATTCAGACGGTCCCTCACATGATAATGTTAATGGATCCTATCAGAAGCCAAGCCAGAAATAAAGGGGTGGGGATAGAGATTGAAAGAGAGAGAGAGAAAGAGAGAGAGGGATAGAGGGAAGGAAAGATATGGAGGGAGGGAGGAAGGGAGGGAGGGAGAAAGGGAGAAAGAGACAAAGACAGACATACAGAGAGAGGCAGAGAGATGGAGGCAGAGACGGAGACAGAGAGAGCATGTGAATATAGATGTATGTGAGCAGAGAAGAGTGGGTAATAATCCTGACAGGAATGAACAGCAGGCAGAGGCTCCCCTTTGGGATGCTTAAATGGTGACCAGGCAGACACATGCCTTCCTGGACTTGGGGGAAACCATCTACCCATAACAGGCATTCCATAAATTTCATATCTGCCTCCCTGGGAGGGGCTGCTAACCTGGCCAAGCTTTACATTTAGACACATAGAAAGTCTCCTCCTGGCTTTAGCCCAGGAGAAATGTAAGAGAGCAAATACACACAGAGGAGAGAGGTACCAGCGACAGCCTGGAGCTCTGAGTCAACACTTTGGGCCCTTTCTGACTGCGCACATGGCTTCCACTAGGTGCTGTGTCCCCTGAGACCCAGCGTTCCATTTGCAGGTAAGAAGATCAACCAATGGTGATGGGCAGAGATCACTTCCTGATCCCCCTCCCAGCTTCTAAATCTTCACAGCTAGTCCTTAAATGAACCCTTCTTCAAGGTGGAATGATTACTGTAAAAGTCAAATGGTCTTTCTCAAAATGGAAGGTAAGAGAGGATGGAAGACCTGACGGGCCTAGGTCTTATGACTTACCTCTTCCTTTTAGGAAATATTGGATGTTTCTCTCAAGGCGGAGGATAGGTAATACCTCAGTCTTTCCCTGCTCTGATGTGTCAGGCAAAAATCAGAGTTTTTAACGATTCTCAGTGGACTTGCAGCTGTTGGTCCCACCTTAAGAACTACCCAAAAGGAGGAAGGATTACAGTTTTTAAACAGAGGGGTATTTTCCCATGCCACAGGTCTCTATGTTGACAGAGAAACACTAAGAGAATCCAAGGGAAATAGGTAGCTCCACCACACTTAGAATGGGGCTTATCATGTTGTCTAAAAGAGAAGGAGAGCGGGTAGTGGAATATGGGAGATATGGTCAACAGCCATTGTGTACTTGCATGGGGTTGGGGAGATGGCTCCATGGTTAAGAGCACTGCTGCTCCAGGAGAGGACCAACACCCACACAGTGCTCAGAACAACCCATAACTCTAGTTCTAGAGGGTCTGACTCCCTCACTCAGGGCACCAGGAGACCAGCAGAGAATATATATAGATGAATGAAAGTCGCACAGTCCGTGAACGCAAGGTGGAAACAGAAAACACTTCCAAGGAGATGGGAGCTCTGTGGGAGAGGACAACGTGGCAGTGCTTCTCGAATACGAGTTCCTCTGTGCCAGATGAACTGTAAACGGCAGGACCCACCCAACGATGGGATGGACAAAGGCAGAGTGGGCCTTTGGAAGAGCTGCCTATTTTAAAGCCACGTCTTTAGTGACAAATGTCTCCAAGTAGATATTTACATTGAAAAGTACTTTCATTAATGTTACAAACTTCCTCTTTGGGATGCATAGATGCTTTAAAATGAGATACTGGGTTCTAAGAGAAAACCCAATTTAACTCCTTTAAATGTGAATGCAATACTACAGTTTGGTGGGGATTTGAAAATTATCTGGAAGCTTAAATTTCCATATTAGTTCTAGTAAAACATTTATAGAGAGAAATTTTATCTTGCTTGAAATTAAAAATTTATCCTACTTTATCAACACTCCCTTTCTCTAAAACAAACTGTAAAATTAGTATATTTTTATTGCAAAACCATTTCCTGAAGAAAACCAGGAAGCAAACAGGGAAAGAAACGAAAGCACTCACAATGTATGCAAGGATGTCCACACTGGATTCTAGCTGTGCTGACTCTCTTATGGAAATACACTCACATATTACCCAAGATGATGCTTCTTTATAAAAAGCATTTCAAACTAAATGCAATAGAATAGAATAGTTTTCATGCTAATAAATCAATATTTTAAAACCTCTATCCTCAACCCCTAGGCCAAAATTTACATAATAAAGTATTTTTCTAGCAAGAAATAATTTCTGAATGAATTCTTTTATAAAACCTTTGAAAGGACTCTTCATAGAGTCTTGTGAGAAAGGGAGAACAGGCACCATGGTTAACACTCCCTCCTGAGAATGCTCCCCACCCCAGAGGCTCCCCAAGGTCATGCTTTGCTAGTGAGTAAAGGAGACAAGATGTCACCCCAGGCTTCTGGCTACTAAACCAGACCCCACCTGTTGGACTGTTGGTCTTCCCTGGCTGCCTCCCCCCGCTACTGCAGTCTAGACTCTGTCCAGACCAGAGCTCCTCCTCAGAATCACCTAGCAAGAAGCATCTAGCACCCAGCATAGTAACTGAGCCCATATCACCTGTCTCCTTGCTGTGTCTCTAAGGACTGGGAATGGCCCATCACCAAGTGTGGCCCCTGGGAAATGGCAGGTACTCAGTGACAGTTTGCAGCTGCAGTCAAAGGTTGCACATTTCAAATATGTTTAAACAATATTGATTTCTCTTCTAAAACCATTTCTTCTTTTTCAAAGTCATTTTATATTTGTGTGAAAATGCAGGCACAGTTCAACCAGTTGTCAAAGCATAGTCCTTGACAAGTATTCTTATAAGAAACACTACAGCTCACCTTCCAAGCTCATTCAAGGTGCTGTTGAATTAAATGGGCTCTCTTCTTTCTGTCTCTAGGGAAAAATCAATAAAGCAAAATGATTGCTCTAAAATTTAAATAAAACAATATTTGAGCTAAAGACTATACCTGTAAAGTATAGTCAGTGGTTATAAAATATGTAAATAAAAATTAAGAACCCAGCAAATAAAAAAGACGGACAATCAATCGATAGTTTCATATTTTTGAGTAACCATGTCATGAAATCTTGTCAGTTCCTAACCGTTTACTAACAAACCTGTTCAGCTGTGCAGTTTATTATTAATGACTCTGTCATTTTTCAGAATGGATCAACAGAAAGGCCCCCTAGTGACAGCTATGGATACCACCCCTTTCCAAGGAGTCTCTCTCTCTCTCTCTCTCTCTCTCTCTCTCTCTCTGCAAAACAAGCTTAGGCTCTGTTAGTCAAAAGCACCAACACAAAGGCTTGTCTGATAGTCCTATATTTGAAATATATTCTCTCTTTTAAGAACTCCTGTGTTTTCAAAAAAGTAATTCCTATAGAAAGCACATTTCTTGATTCTTTTGTCTGATTTAGGACTTGTCTTGCCTCCTGCACCTCCCTTTCATTACTCTCCTTCTCAGCCTAGCCTTATGTCTTCTTCATCCTTTACCTCCTGGCCCCCACTTCTTCACCCTTTTTTGGTGGGGGAAGTAGGCCTCTGCTAGGTACACCAGGCTAACCTTGAACTCAAATTCTCCTGTCTCAGCCCCCCAAGCATTGGCGTTACATGCAAGTGCCACCAAATCCAACCTATTTTTGTTTTGTTTTGTTTTTCCTATTGTACATATTTTTAATTTCGGGTGCATACATGTTTGCCTGCATGTATGTATACATGGCATGCCTGGTACCTGAGGAAGCCAGAAGAGGGCTTCAGATCCCCTGAAACTGGAGTTACAGGCACTGGTGAGGCACCATGTATGCACTGGGAACTGAACCCAGGTCTTCTGCAAGAGTAGCAGGTTGTCTTAACCACTGAGCCATCTCTCCAGCCCCTAGGTTTTCCTTCCCCCTGCCTCTTTTTCCCAGCAACACTCACTCCAATAACCTGTCTTTATTCTCACTGCCCAGTTCACCCTGTGTTTATTAGTTTTTCTCGAATTGGACTTGCTAGAACAGTAGCATAGCTTTAGAAATTTATTTAGAAATGTATTTAGAAATTTAGAAATTTATTTAGAAATTATTCTGAATATATTGATTTATCTTCTCTGAGTGGTATACTAGTAAATACACTATTACCAGGAATTACAGTGAAGGAAGTAATTTCTACAGTCTTAAGAACAAAGTAACAATAACTTACTATGTGTTTGATAATATAGAATATAGGACCTTTGAATTTAGAAAAATGATGTTAATTTTATGCATTTAAGTACCTTTAATATTAATTTTTCTAAAACCTAATTTCTTTTTAAAATGTGATGGGTAATACGTATTCTATATTAAGGCATATTAATGACTGTGTGCATGTGTGTGTGTGTACATGTCTGTGCGTGTGGGGGCCAAAGGAAGACTTGGGGTGTCCTGTTCTAGCACTCTCTGTCTTAGTCCCTCAAGACAGGTTCTCTCATTGAATCAAGAGCGAGGGTGGCAGCCCGCCAGCTCCTACTGGCTTTCTTTGCCATGCGTTCTAGAACCAATACAGCCACACCCAGCTTTCTCTTATGTGAGTGCAAGGAATTTGAATCCAGGTCCTCATGCCTGTACCTCACGCCTGAACCGCAAGGGCTCTGACCCTCTGAACACCCTCAGTGACTTCGTTAAAGGTAGCAATGGTTACACACGTCCCTCGGTTGATTGTACCTTTGTATAAAGTCACTTTTTCAAGATTTACAGTTCATCTGCAGATTAATACAACCCTGGAGCATGGCCGTAAATGTAAACACAGATGAAGGTCTGGTGACAACTCAGCGCCTGGTGGGCTTAGCTCGGAGAGCCAGCGCTCCACTGCCACGATGTAGTTTATTTCCACTAATCCGTGTTATCTCCTTCATTGTATTCTTCTCAATAGATGAGAGGCTTTGATCATTTTTCAAAATGAAGACATACATGAACCATATGGACTCAGGTTTTCCTGAGGTCTTTTGCACAGAGCTATGAAAAATGGAAGACGGCGCATCTTGCTTTTTCTGTTGCTTGTACTTCACTGCTAACTTTTTCTATATTAGAATTTCTGGAGCCTTCTTCATAGGTCAGTATGAAAGCCAAGTCATTCTGGACATAGACACTATTGTTGGGAATATTATTCTTTCACGCAAAAAAATAGGAGTGATTTCCCCGTTGGGAGTTTCCATGAATTTCCAATATGGTTAATATTATGCGCTTTTAAAGGGCTAATTCAAAGACCGCTTGTGGTCAAAATATCTCCTTAAGTTCCCTGTACTCAGTCTCGTGGTATACCTTACCTTCGCCATGGTCCCTCCCACATTTGTAGGCGACAGTATATTACTGTGAAATATTACTGGGTGATTTTGACAACTTTATTTTTGGCTCTAGCTGTAGAGGAAGTGGAAATTTTTAAACATTTTTAAGCCAAACAGATTAAAGAGATCACCTCTGCTCTTGCTTTGTGTGGATTAAAAGTTCAACTCTCCCATAACCATCCCCCCCCCCCCTTCCCTTAGGCAACAGCAGTCACTGCATGACACATGTACACGATAGGGCTTGTAGTCATTTCTGCTAGAATATGTAATCACCTAGAGAGTGGACATCTTCCACAAAAGGAAGCCACCAAAGGCAAGTTCTATGTTGGAGGAGTGGGCAGAGTGACTATAGGAAGGACTTTCTGCAATGGTCTGCAGTGATTGGCACCAGGAGCCAGTGGCTAGACAGCAGTCTCTCACCAAAATTCAGGATCCAGCACAAACATGCGACCTCTGTGTTCTAGAGACAGTAATGGAAGCAGCTTTGCGATTGGCCAGCGTGGTCACAAAAGACATGCCCTGGCATGTTTTAGGACAGAAATGATAGATCTGCCGCTAGGAGTTTATAATTATTTAATCAAAGCCAGACTGTAGAACCTGGTGGGGCTGTGTGTGCCCTCCACAAAGCAGAAAAAGAACAGAACTTAAATACTGACAGGCGCTGAGGACAAGATGCCTGGGGTGTGTGCTTTCCCTGACCAACAAGGGCCCATGCCAGACCAGTGCACCGTCACGTCTTCTGGGCTATGTGTACCTCCAGGAGAAGCCTGTAGAAAATGAGCTATGAACCATTCTCTTGCGGGGTGGAGGGAAGAGGGAGCAATGGTATTTTCTTTCACTGCCCTCCTCTGAACTGGAAACTACTCACTGATCCAAGCTTTTCTCTATTACACAGGCACACGCGTATGTACGCATTTGTGTGCACAGATGCACTGAAGCACAGGACTTGTGCCTGCCTCTTGCTCTATGTGTAAGTAGTTCTAAGTCCTAGTAGGATGAAAAGCTTTTCTGCCCACTACCCTCTGTGTCCCACATTCGATGAATAAGAGGACCGTCATGTCACCCACCACAAGGCTCCGCATGCTGGGCAATTGGAGATCAGGGTCTTATATGCAAATTAGGCCTTGCTTTTCTGGTAAGCATTTGATTCCACTCCAGTCTGTAGGGGATTTGGGATGAGGCCAACACTTTCAGAAGCTGTTGCTGGATGCTTAGACTTCCGGGAGAAAACAGTTAATTCAGCATTGATTTTCATTCTAGTCCCCAAGAAAGTGGGGACTTAAAGGTGTTCTCTTGAAAATACTTATTATATATAAATTTTGTTTCTTGGTTCAATCCCCAAGAAATGATGCAGTCATGGCTGGTGTCCGGGGTCATGGTGTTTTCAAAAAGGAAATTCCATGAAAGCATGTAGGCATTAAGGCACATGACCTAAAGTCATCTTGATATCATTAATCAATGCGTTCATTTGTCAAAGCTCTTCTCATTCCTTATCTCAAGTTCTTCATTTTGCCACTTCCCCTTTATCCTTCTATCCAGTTTGTATATACTAAGGATTCTTCAGAGAGTGGAGGCTATCAGCAGAACAATGATTGGCACCCACCCCTAACCCCAGGTAATCTCCTGTGTGGGGTCAGAACATGGGATAGCAGAGAATTTTTTAAGTTGCCCAGATGTAGGCCAGGGTGATGGCTCAGCAGGTAAAGACACTCTCAATGCAAGCCCGAGTACCTGAGCTTGATCTGCAGAACCCAAGATGGAGTGACAGGCGCCTGTAACCGAAGCACTCTCACAGGGAGGTGTGAGATCGAAACAGGAGCATTAGATGAATTCTCCGAAAGAGCTAACAAGGAGTGTGCACACAGAGGAAGAAAGAGGAGAGAGCCAACTCCCAGAAAGTTGCTCTCTGACCACCATATGGAGGTCCTGGCACGCACATGTGCTCCCTCATCCCAGCATAAAATCAATGGTTTTTTTAAAAAAGAAGTTGTACAAACAGATATTTTAAAATATGTTCTCATCTTAATCAAGTAGCTATACAAACTGCCCAAATGGGACATGAGGATTCACTGTAACCGAAGCGAGAGAGCCATCTACCCTCTTGCTGCCCCTCTCTGCTGTCTGACGCTCTAACCCTGAGGTCATCGACAGTAATAGGTTGGGGATGGAAATTTCTTTCCCCATATGCTTGCTCTTTGTAAGGAACAAATCTCAGAAACAAAGTATGGAAAATATTTAACCTTCTGCCACGATTATTAGGTTTTGATGTTTAAGAGGGAAAAATGCCCAAACACATAAAAGTAGAAAATCCCCAAACAATTTGGTGAGATATGCGTTGTAGGTTTCTTCCATCTGAAACGTCCTCCAAAGGTTTGACAGATGTATACTTTCGAACACATGTAAAGACATCTCGACATTCAAACAAATAAACTTAAAGAATGAGGTCAATTTGAAAAAAATAATACAGAGGCTTTTATCAGTTTCCAAAAGGAGGAAAAGTCAGAAAGGAAAATACTATTAAGTATATTTCAACCACTCATGTTGTGGGTTCAACCACCTTGGTCATTTCTTGGGGTATCGTTAATAAGAAGTTTTGTAAATGGGGGAGGGTTGAACCCAGTCTTTTGTTACGATACAAATGTGCCTTTAAAATTTGTTTTTACTTGCTGTTTTAACAGGACAATAATCTTTTTTATTCCTTCTTTATAAACCTCCAGTCATGCAAAAATAGCTTATATAGAATCTATAATTAAACAAAGATGTGGGGTGTTTTTACAGGTTGCAGTTGGCACTAATTTTGCTTTGTAAGTGAATGAAGAGGAATTCAAGGTAGCAGAAAAAGTTGGAAAGACAATGTTGAACAGTCTGCCTATGTAAAATGTAAATAGCAAAGTGGACAAGGAGGTGGCCAAGGGGGCAAGGGCTGCCCAGAGCACCCCAGCCTTCTCTTTATACACCAGGAAGGCCCCAAGAATTCCCATGTACCCTTTAGGAGAGGCTTCGTGCACTAACTAATTGTTTACAGTTGCTAGCCCAGGCTGAATTTCTCTCAGGGTACTAATTATCAAGGATGCCCCTTTCCACTGGGTCTGAGTAAGCTCAGAAACTGGGGGATGCTTTAAGTACACCTTCAGGCTATGCTCTGTCTTCACTAGATGCTGAACTGGAGAACAAAAGACAACTTGGGCTGTAAAACCACTAAGCCTTTCACTTGGCACCAAGCAGACAATGGACCCAGACATTCAGAATTGACTGTGCAGTTCTATTTGCTTTTTAACTATGGCCCTGAGATAGGAGACATGTGATCATTCACCTGGAGAGGGCACCATGGAGGAAATGAGCTACCTTTCTGGCTGTAAGAAATATAGAACCTGGTACAGAGGACCCAGACATGTTACCTAGGATTAAAAAATAATAATAATGTATTCTGACCATAGGAGAATCAGATCTACCTAAAAGTTCCAAAGGAACATCATGTGAAACTCAGTCTATGTAGTTTGGTTTCTGTGCTGTGTTCTCTTTCTTTCCCAGGAAAAATTGGCACAATAATGATCTTTGGCTTGGGTTTTGCTGGTCCCTTAATAAGACTTTCTCTAAGTATCTTCATTCAGTTTTCTCATCCATCATCTATCAAGCACAGCTATGTCCCAGCAAGCCATTGTTGATACATCTGCAAAGGTCCTTAGGGCAGGGGCTCTTAGGAAAGCCCAGCGCTGGAGGAGTCTGGGAATATGGGGAAGTGTAGTCCAGAAGAAGGCTCACTCCCTAGGTTTGTGAGATGGGAGGTAGCAGAGATGATCCAGGCAGGCTAATGTGTATAGTAGGTCACAGAGAGACAGGAACCAATGAGGGAATGAGAAGTCGGGGGAGGAGCCAAACCCTAACATGTAATAGGAAGTTCAATGTTCACACTGATAGTAAAGAGTACTTAATGGAGCTATCATTTTGTCTGCTTGCCTAGCATAAATTTCTCTATCATTTTCTGGCAATTTGAATGTGAGTATCATCTGAAGCATACATTCATGTAGTAGCTCCGAGGACTGAGCTACATCTGAGTAGGTGTCCGTAAGCATCAAATATCAAATTTTACCCAGAACTCACAGTCAAAATAGAATTCTCTTTACTTTGACTTCATTGCTATAATGATCTTGTCAAAGCAAAATAAATCATTTTCTAGCTGAGTTTCTTGAACTAGCAAGTCTTTCAAATCTCCTACTTATGGGAATGTCTCATTAGGGGTCTTGATCATGTCCTGGTAGCTGAATGCTTGTGGACTTGATGGAAAATACCAGAGGTCACAGTCCCAGAAGCATGGGACAACTTGCAACCCCAGAACATGGCTATGGGGGTAGTTTTTCTTAATATTGCTGTGGCTTTTTCCATGTTCAGAAATGGAGCTTTATAATTCTCCCAAATATGACCCCTTTCTTTGTTTGAAACCCAATGGTCTCATAATGAAGGGGAAAATATCCCCGCTGCCCCTCCCCAGTGGTGAGAGATAACTTGGATGTATGGGTTCTCATAAAGTTTTGTCTGAGCCTTCGTCATCTTAGAACACTACCAATGGCTGAACTCTGCCATGACTAAGTTTTGTTTGAGCTTAAGGAGAGCCAAGAGAATTATCCCAAGAGAAGAATATCTCAGATTTCTGTCTGAACTCTGTCCTCCCTCCTCCCTAGTTACTGTGGGAGGCATTAAAAACAGCATAGACGCCTCCAAAGGTTTGTAGTAGAAGTTCTGTGAATATCACTCATAAGAAAGGGGAGAGGGATAGAGAACAAGGGCTTAGGAGTAAAGAGCACTTGCTTGGTGCTAAACAGACACAACCTGAGTGATTAGAGTTGCCGTTTGGATGAGGGGTTGGAAAGCTATACCCGTAGTCCTCGAAAAAAGCACCAGGATCAGTGTCTGTTGTTTGCCTGAGCCACAGAAGGGGACATAGTCTGGGATGCAATTGCTGATTCCTGCCAATATCCCACCACCTCAGACTTTCTGAGAGTGTGTGTATAAGTCAAGTTTTATTTGAACATAACAAAATTTCAAATATATGAAGAAAATCTAGACTATAGACTATCAGAAATAGACAGCCTACACAGGCTTCTTTCTTCGGGGCTCCAAGTTCACACAACTAAGCAAAACAGACTTAGTATCAATCCCCTGAAGAAACTCATTCCAGTAAGCGACCTGGGTGAGTACTCTCAAGAAAGGAGAGATTTTGAACATGGAATTGAAGATTGAAAGGAAGGCCACCAGAGCATCCCCAGTGACAGGAAGCAAAATGAGCAAAGGTCCAGGGGCAGGGGTCTCCTGGGACATCTGAAGATCTCTACATTGATGGGACCAGAAGAAAAATACAAGATTCTTAGAAGAAAGGAGGCAGTGGGATGAACTAGAGCACTGCAGGGACCTTTAGAACTATAAAGACTTGGGTTTTTTTCTCTAGACAACAGAGACCCATAGACAGCTCTAAAGCGCAGGAGTAGCTTCTTCAGAACTGTATTGGTAAACGGTTATCATTGTGCAAGCTGGAAGCTAGATGGGAAGGAGGAAATTTAGAGACAACGAAGGCCAAGTGGAAAGCTACTGCAGAATTGATGAGGATTTGTTCAAAGTCAGTGTCAGGGCTCTAGAAAGAAGGGATGTGCACAAGCTAAGGACAGTCACAGTAGTCATATCATCGACCATGTTCAAGGGCAGTGGGATCTTTTTCTTAGTCTCAGTTTTAGACTCCAGTGGGTCTGGGGCAAGAGAATTAGGGGACCTTGCTGAATGGGACAGCTTGATGAGTTTCTGCTCTGGGAAAAATACTGACCTCTAGCATTTTCCTAGGGGTTTGACACCAGTGTGACCTTGACTGACATGTCCTTTCTCAGTCACCATTGTACTTTTCCACTTGAGGAAGATACAGGCTCATTTACACAGGGCTTCCAGGAATCATGGGAAGGGAGAATCTTTCGAGGTGGCAGACATCTTTTTGATCTGCCTTCAATCCTTGAATCTGGGAGCTGGGGAAGGCTTTGAACACCCACTCAGATCTCTTGAGGTAAAACAAAACAGTATGCAGAGAGACTGATGCCAACCATGCCAAGGGCCTCCCATAGTGAGGCAGACAGGGGTACATCTGGGGACAGGAGGCAAAGAGGATAAGACTTTATATGTCAGTTCCATGTTGCTCTTATACCATTGCCAGAATAAAGACACCTGTATTTACTAGGAGGAATTTGGTGAAGGAAACAGACCGACATTGTATTATCTCATACCAAGAAAATATTCTATTGCTGTAAATATAATACTTTGCCCTGAAAGGGGTCCCCTGAGCTAATTCTTCTGCATTAGATCAGACTTATAATACTCTATTAGGCTAATAGGATACAACACCAATCCAGAGAGTGATTGAACTCAGATATGCACATGATTACCTTGCTGGATCCATACAGTCAGAAGCCAGAACCCTAGTGACCATGACCACTATGCCCTTAGATGGCTGTTAATGATTTCCAATATCTTCTTCTAGTCACAGTTCCACTGGCTCGTTATTGTCTTGGTTTCTCAGGTCTTTACACTGTTGACTTAAGCAATGAATATTTTACCTGTTTTCAGAATGAAAACCAAACACATGCGCTCTGATTCCTCCAATGTCTCTGCACAGAATGTTGCTTGGAGACAGTTGAGGCAGGCAGCCCATCCATGTGCTGCATCCCTCCCTTTTATGCCCTATCCAGATGCTCCCTGTGAAAGGAAGTTCCTATGTCTGCAGCTTACCAGTTTGACTGAATGGCTCAGCCTGTGGAAAGAGTCCAAAAGATCCCTTTCAGGGATCTGCAGTTCCCAACAGGCAGACAAAGCACTGTGAAGAGAGGCCGGGTGCTGGAGCCTTTCTTTCTTTTCTCACAGATGTGAATATCCACCCAGGCTTTTCTTTCTAAGCCCTCTGTAATCTGGCCTGGGGTAGGGGCATTTGCAGTACAAGAACATTATTCTGAAATCTGTCACTCCTCATGTTAAGTAGATTCTTGCATGTTCGCGCCTGTGCTTATTTTGAAGTAAATTTATGTGTGGTCATAAGAGCTTCTGAGGCAGGGAGATTAATCATGGAGTCACCACACTCATTGAGGATGAGTGGAAAGGGAGGAGTCTGGGCTTCATTGTTTCTGGGCTGAGAAAATTCCATGGTGGCTCAGGCTGGTTATAATAGTTCTTGTGCCTACAATCATAAACCATGGTCACCTACAACAGTCTACCCTAAGTGTGGGCTGTGAGCCAGCAGCCTTGGCACTATATAAAATTACCCTTTCTCTGGCAATATCTCAGACCCACTGACACAGAGACCTCCAAGACTGGTCCCAGAAATCAGCATCTTACAAAAGTTTAGGATGTGGGAGATGCCATGCCTTCACTTACGCTTAAAATTGAATGTGTCTTGATCTTACAGTAGGATTTTGGAAAATCAGTCATGGCTGGCCCACATTTACCTCTTTCCTCAAATCCTGTCTCTTTCACAAGCTGCTGGGATACTTTGGAGCTATTAGCTTAAATATAGGGCTAGAGAGGTGATATGGAGTTAAACATGAATATCTCATTCTTCAAAGACCAATGACAATCCCATGTACTAAAAACGACTAATACTAATATTTAAACAATAGTCTTTTTCTTTTTGATATAAGGTTCTTAAAATATGTATCCAAAGCCTATTATAAGACAGTATTCTCCCTGTCTGTCTCTCTCTCTGTCTCTGTCTCTATCTCTATCTCTCTCTCACACACACACAAACACACACACACACATCAACCCCCCACAGATAGAGAGGAATTGAGGCCCAGTGGACTATGCCCTGAGAACACACTAGTGTGGAGATCTCCCTCTGCTTTGTCATGTTTTAAAACATGTCTGCTAATACCCATTGCCAGCGGGAGCTGCTTTGTTGAGTCAGTCTGGGTTTTTTTTTTTTCTAGCATTCTGTGTGTGGGAACATGCCACTCACAGGAAGTGGGGTCTGATTCCCATGAAGGATGCACGTCCCAGTTGCTGGAATTTTGCCAGGTCTAGGTCTATCCATCTATGGGCAAATGACCCAGTCTCTAGAGGAAACCCAGCAGTGTTCTGATTTTAATGACTCTTAAGCCAAAGATGTTCTACTTAACCAAGACCGGACAGCACTTAGCAACTTGCCAATACTTAGACTGGTTAGTCATTTGAAACAATACAGTTACGAGTGAATCATAGCTAAGTAACAGAAGTGAAACCAAATTAATGAGTGGCAGAGATCCCTTTGGTCTGGGAGGCTGATTTATAGCTTCCTTCCTAGAAGTTTCAGGGTACATATGCAGATTTCAGAGCACATAGACACTGATGTACTTTTCCCTTCATCACTAAGTTTAGTAGTCGTCCACTGACAGCTGTTATGGAAAATAATCAACTGCTTTCTAATTGAATTTGAGGCCCATCCCAGAGGGAGGAATTTATGGTTCATACAATAAACCTGTCCAAAAGCCTGTGGTTAGAGAGATCATCACAGTCACTAGAATATACTAATTTTGTTCACTAAATGGCCATGTAGTCAAGCTGCTTGACTACATGCTTATCCAAGGTTGTACTGTTTAAAACAGAGATATGAATGGGATCTGTCTACATGTAGTGGTCAGCTTCTAAGAGAGAGCAAAGCCGCATTCCTTATCTGAAAAGTAAGCTATACTCTCTCTCTACTATAGTCCTATGCGAAGGGAATATTGTATAGGTCACATAGTAATTTTTAAATTTCTCAGTAGTGATATTAAAAATAGTAAAAAATTAGTTTTAATAATATATTCCACTTAACCCAATGTAACCAAACCACTGTCACTTCAACATGAGAGCAACATGAAAATACATGGCATATATTGTGACCCCAAAATCTAAAGGGTATCCTGCTTTCACAGAACATCTCAATGCAGATGTAAATTTTTCATTAGACATATTTGACTTGAATTTCGATATCATGAAACTAAAGAGAAAAGAGTAGATTCTCATATTTATTCTAAATATGTTTAAGATTTTCAGTCCTCAATATGAGTAACTATTTTAACTGAATTAATTTAAATTAAAATCCAAACATTAACCAGTTAGAGAAGCCATATAGCCATGTTCAAGGACTCAGCCAGTAGTCACTGTAGCTCTTCCTTCTGGACTCTAATTCCAATGGTTAAGAGGTTTCGCTACTGCGTCCTATCAGAAGGTGAAATTAAAATGGTGGCAAAGGAGGCAGGTGGCTTGTCTAGGAAGAGGATGGACACTTTTTAGAGAATTGACAAAGGTTCAAAAGCGCTTGTTTGAGAAAACTGGGCTATGGTTTGTACGAGCTCTGGTTTGCTCACATAGAAATGGGGATTAGAAGGTGTCCTTCACAGTTATTAATTGGAATCAGGCATCTTGACAGGGGATGAAAATACAGGTTCAGAAGTCAATGGAGCCTGAGAGCGTCTGAGCAGGTGGCTCTCAATTAATGAGTGTCTTCATTTTATGAACATAACCATTTCAAAAGAATGAACCTTTGATAGAGAAGAACTTACAACTGACTAATAATCTCCCAGCCCCTGGGACTTTGAAAAAATATCCCTGACATCCCTAAACTTGGTAGTTGTAGGCATGAGCTCCTCTTTAAATTTTACTTACATTGTCCTTCTCCCAGGAGCCTTTTCTGGTAACCTTCTACCCACTTTTCAGAACTCTATCTCCTGGTTCCTGAATATAGTACTCCTTCAAGCAGAATTTTTCAAATCCTTTCCTCGTTCCCTATAGTTCTTATAGGAAAGCAATGTTGATAGGGAGCCAGAATTGTCTTTTTCCTAGCTAAGGTCCCAAGTGGCTGTTTCTAAATCAGTTTAAATCAATGAGATAAAAAAGATGTTTCTGGGGAAGAAGAAAGGACAGCAAATAATAAATAATATTGCTGTCTATTCTTGGATGCCCAACACTTGGATTAGTTTATCTAACTATACAACTCCTTTAGAAATTAGGGAACCTACCTAAGTCAATTAACTCAGTATAAGAACTAAACTCTTGACTACCATGCAGCAAAGGGATAATATTTGAGAATATGACAGACATTGCCACTTCTTTCACCCACAGAAAAAAACAGAGATTTGTTTGGGGTAATAGTGAGTCTGATTATAACTTCATTCCCTGACTCCCTTGCAGCTAAGGGGAGTCACATGACCAGTAAAGTGGAGACAAACATTTCTGCATCAGGATGCTTGGAGAGAAAACTCTGGCAGCTTTTCTCCCCATGTTTTAGCTTGAACTTTGTATTCTGCCTAGAGACGAAGCAGCTATCTTGTCATATGAGGTTAAGAGCTACTTCAAGGTCACAGAGTAAGATGCTAAGAGAAGTCATGGTCTTTGAAACCTTGATCAGCTACAAGCCCTGCTGAGCTACTATGACATCCAGACTCCCATTAAGACACCAATATGAAATCTTTATTTGATTAAACCAGTGTGCTTAAATGTTGAGAGCCAAAGGAATCCTAGTTAACAAAAATTAGAGTTAGTCAAGACACCCAGAAAGCTTCACCACTTCTTCTGCTGCTTCTTCTGCTTCTTCTGCTGCTTCTTCCTCTTCTTCTTCTTCCTCTTCTTCTTCCTCCTTCTCCTCCTCCTTCTAAGACTTCTCCTTGTTATAATTCTCTAATGTAGAGTTTGCTGTGTGGCCATCTTATCTCCATCCCTTCATTGTTTGACACACGTTTTCTATTGCCTTTCTTCAAACTGGTTTTGCTACCAGCAAAACAGTTCCCAAGAAGTCTTATTTTCTCGCCTGACCAGAACAATTATTCCTGGACTACCTATAAGGTTTCCCATGATTGGCCCAGAGAGTCACCTGACAAAACTAAAAAACACATAATCATAGTGGCAATGATCCCTGACTCCCCTCAGTCTAGAATTCATGTGGAATAGAAGACAGGCACACAGAGCTTCCAAAATAGTCAATTAAAATAAAGTCCTAGACAGCAGTTGACATATACCACTTACAAGCCAAATTCAGTCCCACCCTGCCTCTGTGGGTACTTGCATTTGAAACACAGACATGCTCATTTGTTTGTACACTGCCTAGGGGTGTCTTTGTACTAAGTTAGCACCATGAAGTAATTTCAGCAGAGACAATGTGGCTAAAAAGCCTTAAATCTTTTCTCTCCTGATCTCCACAGGAAAAAAAGCCCCCTGCTCTACCCTGACCCTTACTACAGTATATAAGCAAGTAGCTATGGGAGAAAAATGACAGACTAAATAATATGACAAAGAATAACTCCAGCTCTTACCCTGTGTAGTACCTGATAAACTGTTGTCACAACACCTAGAGGTAGAGTGGATGGGCCTATTTACATCTGAGGATCCTGCCTCTCAGAAGGAAGATAAACTAAGTGTACCACCACAACAATGTCCGTGTGATAGAAGAAAATCTGCCTAGCTCAGAGGAGGCTCAGAACATGGTTGGACAGAAGGCAAGGAGATAATGGGTCCAAAATTGGTGGAATCAGGTACCACGGATGAAGGATGGAAGAAAGTATTACACAGGGAATTTCATGACCCAAGGAACCATGGATTGTATGAAGCATTGGTGAGATGGGGGGCAGGGAGCTTTTAGCTCTTTGCTCAGACTGTTCTCAGGGTATATAGTGGGCATGGAGTAATTCAATTACTTCTCCTGTCCTCAGGTAACACGAGACCTGAGCCCTCAGGACCATCAGTGAGGGGTGCTGATTCAATAGGAGGTTACCGGCTCTAAGTGCTGAGACTTGAGTCTTCTATCACCATAACTCAGTGCACTATCAATGAGCTGACAAGAGTGGAGCATAGTATTATGCTTGAGACAAGAAAAGCAGAGGTGCTATTGAGAGGGCACATCTTCATCAAGGCCTCAGGGAATATCATCGTGCAGGCAAGTTACAACCTGGGGGAGCATGTTTAGCAGGAGCTCCACTCAATAGAGGAACACTGCTGTTGAAACTGAGGCCTTGTTTCAAGGGTGGAGTCTGCACCAAGGTGTGCCAGGCTGGGCATCACTGATCTGTGCACTTTCCTTCTGTGACTCCAATGCAATTCTTTCTCATGGGATGGGAGTTCCACAATTGGCCATTATAATATACAACTGTCACATTGGTATGGACTGACCTCTTCCTCTAGGACTGACTGGCTGATTTCAGTAATCTCCATAACTTCTGTGAGAATCTGGGTATCCATTGCCTGATATGTGAAAAGACGGAATGAGAATTTTGAGTGCCAGTAACAAAAGGTTATGGTAAAGATTAGATAAAGTCCCCACATCAGTAAGTTCTTAAGATGTGGGTGCGTTTGGTCAGTTAATGAATAGACCAGGGAATGTCAGGCCACTGGACCTGAAACTTCAGCTCAGCGCACCCTTAAAGGCATGGTCAGCACAGGCTGCTCAACCTGACTCCAGAGCCTCTGCTTTGGGACACCTGAGGTGGTGGGAGAGAAACTGGATTTCTAGACTATCCCAGATGTCCATGCTGCTGGCCCTGGGATGACGTGTCAGGAACCGCTGAACTAAACTGATGTTCAGAAATCACCGACTGTTTTTCTCTGCCATGACCATTGGGTCAGACTTACTCTGAAGGCTGTTAAGGCCACAAACTCAAGATTATTCTTATGCAACTTCCACTGGGCCCCAAGTTTGACTATGGCAGAGAGCTCCCTCCCCACCCTCCAGGTGCAAGAGTAGGGGTTGAGAGAAACAGGATGGAGCACGTTTTAGGTGGAAAGATCACGCCACATCACATCTTGAGGGGCCTTTGGTGTGGATGCTCCATATCTCCTTGCTTTTTCAGATCTGCCTTGACCCCTGGAAACTTAAGTTTCACTTCCACTTGGAACCATTTTTTTAAAAAAAAACACAGTTGAGGGTTGTCTCAGGAGGATTTTTCTCCTCACTGGAAGCTCCTAAGTCAAGTGCATTTCTTCAGCTCTGGATAGTTTCCACGACTTCCAGTGATGGCAGTGGGGTATGTCTTGATATATTTTTTTCTAATGCCCACACTTTATTCTCATATTCAAAGTGAGTTTGAAAGTGCTGACACTCCCTGGTACCATAGTGAAGATACAGGCTAAGCAGAAAGGGATCTGAGAGAAGAGAATATTTATGAACTATGATATTTTATAAACACCTGCCATTTATATAAACAAGGGGACTAGAGATTTTAATAAGGTAGCCGCTCCAAGTTCTGGCACTCAAGTAGAAACTATGCTTATTGCATTTCCTGTGTGCAGGGAATCTCACTGAAAATGCCTGGCACCTAGACAGTACTTTTGTAAACAGCGATTTTGGTCTCCAGCGTATTCTAAATTAGACAAAACATATGTGATACTGTAATATTTAATAATTTCCCGCAGCTTGCTTCTATTTAGGAAGTGATGGATGGGGATGCCATGTTTATATTAAGTCACCTTGAAGGACTTTCCTGTGACGACTGTAATGCTGAGCCCGGAAAGATGGAGCATTCGTGTACAGAGACCAAAGAGAGCTCTTCTGGTAAGATGCTCTCCATGGGCAGACCATTTGCTGTTCAGCTGGTTTCCTATTATCCACATCAGTGGATAATATCCACTTCCAACAGAATAATAGCATCCATTTTCTGGAAGGTCTTAGGTAAAAACACAACAGGGTCAAAAGTAGGGACAGTTACAATTAAATATCTGTAAGTCAGTCAAGTTGTTGAACTCCCTGCCTTAGTGTCCTCATCTGTAAAATGGGTAGAATTTGTGGCAGGGATGCTTAAAGAAGATGCCTTCTATCTGGATCTTTCAAGAGGATGAAATGCACATAACACCATTGATGACATGCTGGCGACATCATGGAAGCTTAAAGGAGAAAAAAAAATGGTGACTTCTCTCCTCAAGTTTCATTTGGTTCCCATCACTTGCTCACCATCCTCTCATGCACTCCTAAATCACTGCTGGAGTTTTCATGAATGGTTTTGCCCCTCTTCCTTGGGAACGGCTTCCTTTCCAAGTTCTGTAGCTCCCAGGAGACACACAATCCTGAAGCCAAGTTCACTCACTAAGACTCATCCATGTGAGTCATGTTTTTTTTTTCCTTCCTCTATGACCTGTGCTTGCTGAGTTCATTTCAACATCTTCCTAATCCCACATCACTAGCAACAGTAGACTCAATGGAACCCACGTGTGGTGGGAAAGCACAGATCTATTTACCTGTTCAAATCGGCCATGTACCTCCCCTGTCGGTGCTCTCATTAAACTTCTGGGAAAATACTTCCCACACCTGGAAATGTGAACTGGAAATCTCATCAGGAAAGATTTTTCTGATAAATCCCAGGCTTCCACAGCATTACGATTCTCAGGAAAGTTGAGCCTTGCTTTGTTTGGGTCTGGACCAGAGTCAAAAGCATCTCTTAAATGAAAAATCATTTTCAGAAGGGCTGAAAATGTAAGGCCATTCATTCCAATCGCCACTGGATCCTTTTCAGTCGGCTGCAGTCTCTTTATCCAGAGCACTGAAGGAAAAAAAAAAAATCAATGTTTCATTGACTTGAGGCCAACTTGGTTGACTACAGGGGGGAGAGGTGTGTGAAATAAGAGGTTACAGCCACTGAGAACTGAAGGAGAGTGTAAGAACTCAAAAAGAAAAGCTGCCTGGAAATCACACTTGTCTAATTTTTAAGACAAGATGGAATATGTTTTCCAGACTCTTGGGTTTAATTATTAAAGTCAAAGGACACCTCAAAAGCAAGTGAAAAAAACAGGGTGGGAGGAAAGAGTAGAGGGTGGGTTATACAGAGAATAAGGAAGAGAAAGAAAGGGACATGTGGGGGGGAAGTGAGGAGGGCAGGAAGGGGAAGAAGCAGGAAGGAGGGGAGAAAGCAGGGAGGAGGGAAGAGGAGGAGGGAGGGAGGAGGGGAGAGGAGGAGGCAGGGAAGAGGGGAGAGGAGGAGGCAGGGAAGAGGGGAGAGGAGGAGGCAGGGAAGAGGGGAGGAAGCAGGGAGGAGGAAAGAGGAGGAGGGAGGGAGGAGGGGAGAGGAGGAGGCAGGGAGGAAGGGAGGATGCAGGGAGGTGGGAAGGGAGGAGGGGAGGAGGAGGAGACAGGGAGAAGGGGAGGAAGCAGTAGGGAAAAGAAGCAGGGAAGTCTGGGAGAGAACTTGTTTTCCACCAGCAAGCTCCACAGTTCTTTCTGAAGACTCTAGCATACTTTGGAACTTCCAGGGTCACTGAAAGTGGAGACTACATCTGCCTCATCTAAGGAGACTACCTGGAAGATGCTAAAGCCAAGACCAAACAAACTGTACCCACCCTACCTGATACCTGATCTCATAG
Source organism: Uromys caudimaculatus (assembly GCA_028551405.1). Classification (NCBI taxonomy): domain Eukaryota; kingdom Metazoa; phylum Chordata; class Mammalia; order Rodentia; family Muridae; genus Uromys; species Uromys caudimaculatus. The sequence goes on along the minus strand of CM052708.1, from coordinate 78,211,833 downwards.
CCCATGACCTTACCACTGTGCCTCCCTGCCTTGACTTGCCCTTTATGGAATTCAGCTGTGTGGGAGAGGGAAAGGAATCAAAATTAGCTTTATTTCTCCTTTCCCTATCAGGGCAAAGGCATGTTCACTGGAGAAAAAGCAGAGCATGCAGAATCAGTTCAGATAATAGTAAAATCTCACGCAGGCTGCTGGTTCTCTGCATTTGGTTCCAGGTCACTTGCCCCAAGGGCTCTGTGTCTCTCCTTCTTTCTTACTTCATGGAGTAGGACCCACTTATCTCTGGGAACCCTAGACATGCTGGTCTACACAATATCCCAAGGCTAGGCAAGTGTCTCTTGGCTCAGTCATTGTCTCATCTCAGGCAGCCCTGGCTGGAAGCCATTACAAGAACATTCTGAGGCTACCTAATGGATATTCCATCCATAGATGTTGATGAAGCATTATAAGACTTCCCAATCGTTTGGCGATCTTTTATTTTCAAGTCTACAGTCATCCTGCAGAATTATGGGGTTTGCATGCCCGCTCTAATACACACCAAGTTCAATGACACATCAACAGAAATGCAAAGCAATAAAATAAAAATTTTAAATAATTCATCTGTGTACCATATAAAAATCGATCTCACGCTCTGTCAATGGTGAGAATATAGTCCTTTCATTACCACTCAAAAAGATACTGTCCTTACTTGATAGATGCTAATGAGGTCGAAAGAGCCAGAGTCACACCTTGCCCTTCTGAATGTGGTAACCAAGAGGCAAGACGATCTCCTGGGGACTTTGGTCTCCCACTCCTGATGGCTCAAGCCACCTGTCCCCCAAGCATCCTGTGTTCTCTGGACTCCCAGGGATGTGTTGCAAAGGGTTCTGTGGGCTTCAACACACAGTGGGTTCATCTTTACTTAAAAGGTTGAGATTTTGCCCATTGTGGATATTTCTGTCTGATCTTACTTCCTGTATAAATAGTGAGTTCGAATCTTAACGTTGATCGCTGAGTTGGTTCATGAGTAAATATTAATAGATGTCTTCATGCCAATGGAGTCACGAAATGTGTTTTGATACCCTAATGACTACAGGGCTCACAAGTATCATGTTGTTACTTTATTTAAGTGGATTATTTTCTGCTTCAAGTCACATCTTCTTTTTTGAGGACTAGGGGGACCCCCAACTAGTAGCAGTCTGCCAGCTCTGCCACAGTTAGAGCCGACCTTCCAACTGAAAAAAACCTGATTGCATTTTAAAAGCTTTACCTTGGCACACATCTGTGCTGAGAAATTCCACGATTTTTTTTTTTTTTTTTTTTTTTAATTAACTCTGCTGACTTTTTAGCTCAGACTTTTAACCCCTCCTGGAAAACTTTTCTCTTTGGGATACTTTAGCCTCCAACCTTCTGTCCCTGATAAATTAACCATTATAATCCACCATTTTACCTAAGAATTTGAGGCTGCAGTTTTAGTTTTTTCTTTAAGAGAGAGGAGCACCAACCAGCAAAGCAGATGTGGCTGTCTCTAGTTTCAGCGCTTAACATACAATAAGTTGCCGGTTTCTTACATCTCCTCGGGGAGGGGTCACAAATGAGAATTAGCGCATCACCAGACGACTTCCTCCTCCCGGCATGTCTGTTTAAAGTTAATGCGAGTGCCGGTCTCAAATATCAAAGGCGCATTGCCCCTAAATAAGCCAATCAGCTCTGAGTTCAGCTGGAAACAAGAGCAGGGGATAATGTTTTTCAATCAGTGGACAACCCTTTGAAAGTTTCACCGTGAATGGTAACCGTTTATTTCAAGCTAAATGGATTGTGCCACTTCCGCAGCGGTGGCACACACGCCCATCACCCAGCTTCATGTCTGTCTCTCCCCGATGGTAAGAGTGCACAAAACTTAAACAGGTGCCCCCCTCCCCGTCTCTCTTCTTTTCTGTTATTGTAACGTTCTTTTCAAGGGAAGGAAGGGCAAATTATTACTAAATCGTTATTAAGAAATCAATCTGCTGCGCAATTCTTTTAGAAACAAGCCGATCTGGGTTAATCAGGTAAGACAAATAGGTACGAATGTCGCTAGAATTGGCAATCTTGTTACCCATCAAAGAAACCAGTTTTCCAGTTCAGAGGAAGGAATGGGGTTGATCTCAGGAGTCAGGTTTGGGGAGAAACAAGTTCCTTATCTGTTTCTGTCAAGGAGAAGATGCCCTGGACCTCAGGTTCTGACAATGATCATAACGAATTATTGGAGAGACCTGGTCCAGGAGCCTTCCCAGCCACCTCAGTCATCTCCCATCCCAGAGAGAAGGGACTTGTCCTCTGCTGGGAAGACGGAGTGCACAGGTGTGGCCCTGTAGACCCCGAGGATGAGGGCAGGCAGCTTTAAGAAATGCTGCTCCCAGGTGGCTCTCCCCTTCTCCCCACAGGACAAGGTCCATCTGCAAGGTTCTGTATTCTTAGAATTTAAACCCAAGACTGGAAATCTGGTGTGCAGCCATGGAAAAATAGTCAGCTTTTGAGGACAGACAGACTGACCATATTTAATCAGCTGGCTGACATTGTGCAAACTGCTTAATCACTCTGATTCTTGCTAATCCCATCTCCAAAAGAGGAACAATACCTGTCCTTCAGATATTCAATAGTGTACTTACTAAAAAATAATAATAAATGTGGATATAACCATGTCCCAGTTTAGCAAATTCATCAGCTGGGGATAAGAAAAACTTGTCTTAACTGTGTTTTGTACCATGGCTACCAAATGGCTATGACTTTAATTTTAAGAGATCAGGCCTTTGGATCCATCCAACTGAGCATATCAGTAGGTAGGGGATTCATCAGCCTGGCTATCCAACTTTTACAAACAAAATGCTGCTGATAAGAAGGAATATGTTGATGTTGAAGCTTCTAGAATGGTATTTTCAAAGTTTTTTTTTTCAAAGTCTGATCTGTTTGCTTGCTTGAGACAAGTTCTTAAGTGTCCCAGGTTAGTCTGGAATTCACCTTATGTAGCTAAGGATAGTCTTGAACTCCTGATCCTCTTGCCTCTGCCTCTCAAATGTTGAGATTACAGCCCATGCCTTTTTACATATACAAAGTTAACTTTTACTTAGAGATACTCAAAACATTCTGCTGCTAATAGAAAATCTTTCTATTAGATAGCACAACCAATCGCCTTCAGAACAGAGGGGTCATTGGTTTGGGTAAGTAAAGGCAGGGCCCTGATCCAGTGACTCACCAGTAGCCAGTTGTACAGGAACAGAATTCTGTTCAAAACTCTGCATTAAATGGGCCTCACACTTCCAGGACAGTGAGTTTGAAGTGAGAAGGGCATCAAGTCCATGGCACTGACACAAGACTAACCTTAGGCTGCCTGAGCACAAGAAAGGATAGCATGTTTGTACAGGCCTCTTCTTTAAGAAACAGTCATTCTGTGTAAGCATTGCTAAACGTGTTTTACTCCAGTGGTGTATCCAGACATCAGTGTCTCACTAGCAAGGTGTTTAGTGAGTTATTACTATCATTGGATATCCTATTCGTCTAGTTGGTGTTCAAATCCTTGACTTACAAAATGAAGATAAAATTCTGTTTATTATATTTCATCTTTATCATGAATGGCATAGGTTACCATGTCGAATGGATAACATTGATTTATGTCTGTCTCCTTAGTGTTCTCTCTCTCTCTCTCTCTCTCTCTCTCTCTCTCTCTCTCTCTCAGGAAAACACTTTGCAGTCTGGGTCCTTTATTTCTTTTTTGTACATTAGGCCATGAATTCCTATGGAATGGGCTCCAGCAGCTCAGGCTCCTTTCCGTTAGTCCTCACAAAGTGTGCTTCTCTGGCACTTCAGCTGAACCCAGGTGCCCTTCTCTTTGGCTTCCTTTTTCTTCTGATCCTTCTCCTTCACCCACTTCAGGATACTGTCTCTGCTCTTTGAGTGCTTGATGTGCTCAGTCCGCACATTGACCCTCTTTGCCAGAATCTTGCCCTTAACTTGCTTGTTTACAATGATGTTGGGTGACATTGTAGACTCTTCCGGTTTTGCCGTGGTAACACTTATGGGGCATTCCTTTTTGAACGGTGCCCATTCCCTTGATGTCTACAATATCACCCTTCTTGTAGATTCCCATGTACGTGGCCAAAGCAACAACTCCATGCTTCCTAAAAGGCCTAGAGAACATACACCGAGTGCCTCTCCTCTTTTCCTTTGTGTTCGTCGTTTTGGTGAGTTACTGGAAGATGGCTACCGCCCTCCTTAGTTCTCGTAAGTGGGGAAAACTGAGTCATGCTGGAGTCAGGAGGGCTCACCATTAGTGCCCCAGAGCTAAACTGCCCAGGAAAAGGGTCTGACAGTCGAGTCAAGAAGTGAGAGCAGACCTGCCTCTAAGGTGATGGGTAAGAATGTCTGGATTCCAGACTCCGTTGTACCAGCTTGCAATCCCACCAACAATGGAGGAGTGTTCTTCTTTCTCCACATCCTCACCAGCATCTGCTGTCACCTGAGTTTTTGATCTTAGCCATTCTGACTGGTGTGAGGTGGAATCTCAGACTTGTTTTGATTTGCATTT
>CM052708.1:78159304-78206793 GCA_028551405.1 Uromys caudimaculatus | reverse complement strand
ACCCAGAAGATGCTCCAACATGTAATAAAGACACATGCTCCAATATGTTCATAGCAGCCATATTTATAATAGCCAGAAGCTAGAAACAATCCAGATGTCCCTCATCGGAGGAATGGATACAGAAAATGTGGTAAATTTACACAATGGAATACTACTCAGCTATTAAAAACAATGACTTAATGAAATTTGCAGGCAAATGGATAGATCTTGAAAATATGCTGAGTGAGGTAACTCAGTTACAAAAGAATGAACATGGTATGTACTCACTGATAAGTGGATATTAGCCCAAAAGTTCGGAATACCCAAGTTTCACTTTACAGTAACCCCTGGACTGAGTGAGGTCCCAGATGGAGGAGCTGGAGAAGGGACAGAGGGAGCTGAGGGAGTCTGCAGCCCCATGGAGGGAGCAACAGTGTCAACTGGCCTGAAACCCCCATCCTCCTGGAGGCTGGACCACCAACCAAAGAATACACATGGAGGGACCCATGGTTCGGACCACATATGTGGCAGAGGAGGGCCTTGTTGGCCATCAGGGGAAGGAGAGGCCCCAGTAAAGGGGAATGTCAAGGTGGGAATATGGGAGTGGGTGGGCAGGTGGGTGGGAAGTGGAATTCCCTCATAAAGGTGGGGGAGGGGGAGGGGATAGGTGGTTTCCAAAGAGGAGACCTAGAAAGGGGGAAACATTGGAAATGTAAATAAAGTATCAAAAAATTTAAAAAAAGAAGAAGAAATGTCTGGATTCCTCTCCTGAAAGGTAAGAACTCAGCAAATCCCTATGGGCAGTGTTGTGTGGGAGGGGCACATACATATGCATATGTGGAGACCATGAAAAATGTCCTATGTTCTGTTGTATACTCAATAACTTATTCTCTCACTGAACCTGGAGCTAGGCTGGCATTCAGCAACCCCAGAGATTCCCTACCTTCACCCCCATAACACTGAGGTTACAAGTACATTTATGTGGCTATTGGGGACTTGAACTTGCGTCCTCATGCCCAAAGCATTCTTACCCGCTGAGCCACCTCTCCATCCTCCAAACCAGATTACTTAACCAATCAGTTCAGTTCTAGCAAATTATTTAGTAATATGAATTTTGTCTAACAAAGAGGGGGTCCCTTAAGTTGTATTTTGATGAAAATATAACTATGGTTTTTTGTTATAGTTGTTTGGAAATAATTGTAGATTCTTTTGTAATTTAAGGCCCCTTCTCCTCTAGGAATTATGTGTGGCAAACTAAGAGTGTTATACCAGTCACCCACATCCCAACTGTTCAATTGATATTTAGCATTTGAGAAAAGCCAAGTACTTTCTAGTCACCCACAGCCTACCTATGCATGAAAACCCCTCCTCCTTTGGGCCACTGGAATCCCCCTCTCTTACTGGTATCCAGGAACACAAATGCAACCTTGTTCCTAAGGCTGTGATCTATGAAATCCTGGGTCTCTCTGTTCCTTTCTAGGATGTTCAGCTCATCTGTTTCTTGTGGCCAGTTCTTATACTCCCCAGGATGGGACCTCCGATGCACTGTATCTTCTTATTTTTGAGTCAGGGACTCACCATGTTTCCAAACTGACCTCCAACTCTCAATTCTCCCCCCAAGTAGTCAGGGTTTCGGGTATGCACCACCATGTCAAGCTTGAGAAAGGTTTTAGATTTTCATTTTGTAAAGAGATAGTGCCCTTTGCCTACTTTCCACCCAATAGCAATATCTTACACAACTTACATCAGGATACTGATAATAATACATTAAGCTACAGAATGCTCGTGTAGACACAAGTGTTCCTCAGATAGTCCCTTCCTGGCAGCACCTACTTTCTTGCTGTCCCCTCTACATCTCTAACCCTTAGCAACCATTAATATATTTTCCATGTCTATAGTTTTTTTCACCTCAAGAATGTTACATAAGTAGAATTTGAATATATAACCTTCTGAAATTAGACATTTTTAACTCAGTGTACTTCTCTAGAGATTCGTCTAAGTGTCCGTGTCAGATTTCATTTCTTTTCATTACTGAGTAATATTCCATAGAATGGATACATGACAGTTTGTTTAACAGTAAAGATGATTTTCTAAATTAAGTGGTTTATACCTATATATTTTGTAGTTTTAACATACAAAAGGAAGCCCACTTGCATTTCTATTTTGGAAGTTGGCTTCTGAATTCTGGTGGCTAATCTTATTTTACTATTACAAATTTTTTATGTATTTGGATGTTTTGCTTGTGTACATCTGTGCACCTCATGCCTGTGTGGTGCCAGTTGAGGCCAGAGGAAGACAATGGATTTCCTAGAACTGGAATTACAGAGTCCAGTTGGGAGCTGCCCTGTGGGAGCTAGGAATTGAATTGGTTGTCTGGAAGAACAGGCAATGCTCTTAAAACACTAAGCCATGTCTCTCTAACTTCCCTGGTCACTAATTTTAAAATAGCACTTTTCAGGACTGAGATGGAAGTTGTAGCCTGTAATTTAAATAGGTCAGCTACATGATTCTCCTTTCTATTGCTCTCTCCAAGGCCCCAGATCCAGTCTTGGTGCCACATCCAGCCTAGCCTAGATCTGCTTGGTTGTGTCAACCCTAATCTCAAGGCTTCCGTAAGTACCATCCCAACTTTCCTACAAATTATAGTCTTCTCCCTTGCTATAACAAGCCTCTGTGCCCAGCTAGATCTTGCACATCCTCCATCAGGGTCTACTCAGGTATATACACTTTACCTCCACAAACCCTTGCAAGGGTCTACTTCCCAACTCCAGGCTTAGGTCAGATTTCACACCCTTAACACCCGTCTAGCACCCTGTGTCTGTCTCATTCCACCTGAGCCATATCCAACATTAAAGCCCAACCTGACCCATACATTCTATGTTCTGTTCCAACATGCTCTGGGTCATCAGGACAAGAACTAACAAAAGAAGTCCATGTGCCCAGATCTTATCACAAGAATAAAAGCATTGTAAAGGATTAAGGTATCATCTTACCCCCCACCAATCCATCAGTCTTACAGAAATGTTCACTAATGAGAATTATCTAGATGACACAGGACATATACTTAAGAAAAAAAAATATAAACTTTATCAAAGAATTCTAGGACTTTAAAGAAAACACAAAGAAACAGTTCAAAGACTTTAAAAAAGTGATGCCCAAGAAAACATAAGCATAGGGATGATGGAAATGATGACGACAACTCAGGTCTTGAGAATGAAATCCAATAAAAGGATTATTAAAGAAGATTCACAATGAAATAAAGATGGAATTGAAAAACCCAATGACTTAACTAGAAAACTCAACGCAAAAAGGCTTACAAGTAGAATTGCTCAAGCAGAAGATGGAATATCAGGAATAGAAAGAAAAGGATCTAGAAGTTGAATAAGCAAAGACAACGAAAAATTAAACACACAGAGAGAGGGAGGATTTACAGAAGACATAGAAGACCGTGAAAAGACCAAACTTGTGAATTATAGCAGTAGATGAGGGAGAGGAATGCCAGATCAGTGGGATAGAGGAGCCTTCAACAAGATCATAGAAGAAAACTTACCCAAGCTAAAATACGACAAACCCAGACGATACATGAAGCATACTGAACACCAAAAAGAGAACACCAGAAAAAATCCACATAGCATATCATAGTTAAAGCACTAAGTATACATAACTAATAAAGAATATTGAAAACTACTAGAGATAGAACGTATTAACTTATAAAGGAAAACCCATCAGAATCATAGCTGATTTCTCAATGGAAACTTTGAAAGCCAGAAGAGTCTTGACCAATGCATTCTAAGTGCTAAAGGACCATAGTCAATCTAGACTAATATACCTGGGAAAACTATATGCCATATTTGAAGGAGAAAGAAAGACATTTCATGTTATAAACAGCCTTAAAATTTTTATCACTAACAGGCCAAACCTAAAGAAAATACAGGAAACAATATTTTGGGTTGAAGAGAATGAACATTGTCAAGAGATGATAGAAAAAAAAATGAAGCTATAATTACGGAAACACAAAGTATCATTAAGAATACAAATAACACCAAAATTCAATGGTACACTGACTGCAATTAATACACACTTTTAAAATAATAATTTCAAATACTAATGCCTTCAGTTCTCTAATCAAAAGACACAAGCTAGCTGAATGGGTCAAGAAAAACATCCAACTATCTGTTACCTCTAAGAAACACATATTACTTTTGAAGACAAATATTTCTTTAAAGTGATAGGATATACAAACACATGCCAACCAAATGTGACCAGGAATCAAATGTCATTATCCTAATATCTTTATAAATTAGACTTTAAACTAAAACTAATCAAAAGGGATAAATAAGGACATTTAATTCTACTCAAGAAAACGGTTAACCAAGGAGATATTTCTATCCTAAACATATAATGCATTAAACTCTGGTGCATCCGATTTCATAAACATGTACTACTGGGATTTAAAGGCACAGACAAATGTCAAACCATTAATAGTAGATGATTGTAATGTCCCACTTTTCCCTAATAGACCAATAGATCATTTGGACAAAGAAATGAACAGAGAAATCAGAGTTAATCGGCATCATGCTTCAAATGGACTTAACAGATATCTACAGAAGATTTCTTCCAAACACCAAAGAATATACATTCTACTCAAAGGTAAATGGAAGCGTTTCTAAAGCAGACCACACCCTGGGACATAAAGCCAATCTTAACAAATTCAGAAGATTGAAATAATCCCTTGTATCCTATCTAAACATAATCCAATAATACTTAACATTGACAGCAAACAAATCTCTAGTAAGTACATAAACTCATGGAGATTTAGCAACTCATTACCGAGTAATGGATGAGGCAAAAACAGAAATAAGAAAAGAAATCCCAAAGCTAAATGAAAGCGAAATACAGCAAAACAAAATCTCTGAGATACATTAAAACATCAATACAAGAGGATATTATAGCTTGAGTACCCACATTAAATATTAAGACGGTTCACAAATAAATGACTTACTGACACAATTCAAAAATTTGGAAAAATAAACACTAAATCTACTAGGCAGAAGAAAAAAACAAAGCAGGACTGAAATCAATAAAATAAAATAAAAAAAAAAAACAAACAATACAAAGAACTCATTTTTGAGAGATAAATATGTAACTGAGAGAGAGGGAGAGAGGGAGGGAGAGAGAGAACATCCAAATTAAGAGAATAGGAAGTAAACAGGGAAATAACACCAAAGAAATGCAGCTTATTATAAGGGAATACTATTGAAGCCTATAGTCTATTAAGTTGGAAAATCTCAAAGAAATGGATGAACTTGTAGATTCACCCAAACCACCAAAATCAAATAAAAAGCAAATCAACAACCTCAACAAACCCATAATAAATGAGATTGAACAGTAATCAAAATCATCATGGCTTACAAAAAAAACAGTCTAGATTCAGATGGCTCCAAAGAATTCTACCAGATTTTCAAAGATTTACAGCCAATCTTTTTTTTTTTGATACTTTATTTACATTTCCAATGTTTCCCCCTTTCTAGGTCTCCTCTTTGGAAACTCCCTATCCCCTCCCCTTCCCCCGCCTCTATGAGGGTATTCCACCTCCCACCCACCCGCCCACCCACTCCCATATTCCTACCTTGACATTCCCCTTTACTGGGGCCTCTAACACCCTCAGGCCCAAGGGCCTCTCCTCCCCGATGGCCAACAAGACCCTCCTCTGCCACATATGTGGTCCGAGCCATGGGTCCCTCTATGTGTATTCTTTGGTTGGTGGTCCAACCTCCAGGAGGGGGGGTCAGGCCAGTCGACACTGTTGCTCCCTCCATGGGGCTACAGACTCCCTCAGCTCCTTCAGTCCCTTCTCCCAATCTTTTTGAATCTATCCAAAAATATAGAAAGAGATAGAGAACTCCCAAATTTCTTTGTGATACCAGCATCATGCTAATAGCAAAACCAGGTAAAAACACAAATACAAAAAGAAAATGAGAGACCAATATCCCTGATAAACATAGATTTTAATATTCTCAATAAGATAATTGAAAACAAAATACAGACCTCCATCAAAAAGATTGTCCACTGTGACCAAGTTGGCTTTATCTCAGAGATGCAGGGATGGTTCAACATACTCATTCAATAATAATAAGACACGTAAATGGACTTAAAGACAAAAATCACATGATCATCTCAATAGATGCAGGAAAAGCCTTTGATAGAACTCAACAAGCCTTCATGAGAAAAGCTGTATATAAGAAATCTAGACCCAACATCATCCTAAAATGTGAAGCAATGCCACTGGAATAAGGGATGACATAGGGATGACCACTATCCTCCACTCCTTTTCAATTCTGTACTTGAAGAATTATCTGGATCAATAAGGCAACAGAAGGAAATTTAAAGGATGCAACTTAAAAAGAAAAAACAAAAGTTTTCCTTCTTGCAGATGACATGATATTATATGTAAGATATCCCAACATTTGTTCCAGAAAACTAGAACTGATCAACAATTTCAGTGAAATGGCAGGATGTAGAATCAATATGTACAAATCAATTGCCTTTCTACATATAAAAACAAAATAGAGAGAAAGAGATTATCGTTACACTCTCAGAGAAACTAAAACATCTAGAAATAAACGTAAACAAACAGGTCAAAAGACCTCTATAATAAACATGTTTAATCTCTGGAGAAAGAGATAGAGAAAGACAATAGGGGTATTCCATGCTCATGGGAGAGAAAATTAATATTGTAAAAATTATTATTCAACCAAAAGCCATTTAGCTGCACCACACTACCAATCAAAACTTCATCTCATTCTTCACAGGAATAAAAAGACAAAAAAAAACTATCTCAAAATTCATGTGGAACAAAAACAAAAACAAACAAAAATAAATCAAACCAAAAAAAATCCAAATAGCTAAATAATCCTGAACAAAATAATGCTCGAGGGATTACCATTCAAGTTCTTAAAATGTATTACAGAGCTATAGTTTGGTATAAATCAATATAGTATAGGCATGAAAACAAATATGTAGACCAATGGAACAAAATTGAATACCAAACACAAGTATGCATAATTATACTACTTAATAATCAACAAAAATGCCAAAGACACTGCAGAAAAGACAACATTTTCAACAAATGATACTGGGAATATTGGATGAACACACACAGAAGAATGAAATTAGACCTGAATCTATCACCTTGCAAAAACCACATCAAAAACCAATGAAAACAAAGTAAGACAAACAATCAAACAAAAAAACCAAAATAATTCATAATAGACCAAACACCCACATGTGAAACTCAAAACTGCTAAAATGCAGTACAGGCAGTGCCCTGCAGATCAAAAGTGTAGGAAATGATTTTCTGAATAGGACTCCATTTGCTCAGTAACTGCAGCTACCAGTTGACTCATGAGACCTCATAAAACTAGAAAACTTCTGCACAGCCAAAGCAATAATCAATGGAGTGAAAAGAAAGCTCAGGATTAATATCCAAAATATATAAAGAACTCAAAAAACCCCAGAGTCAAAAACCCAAGTGACCCATTCAAGAAGTAGCCGTGAGATCTGATACAGAATTCTCAAAAGAAGAAATAAAAATGGCTAAGTAAATATCTCAAAAAAATGTTCATTGTCCTGAGCGATCAGGGAAATGCAAACCCAAATAGCTTTAAGATCCCATCATGTTCCAGTCTGAATGGCAAAGGTCAACAGAACAATGGGTCAACAAATGCTAGAAAGGGTGAGGGGAGGAGGTAATCCTCGTTCATGTTGCTGGGATTTCAAACTGGCCCATCTCCTCAGACATCATTGTGGAGAACCATTAAAAACTAAAAGTCAACCTATCACATGAACCAGTGATGGTACTTCTTGGCATATGCCCAAAAAACTCAACATCCTCCTTCACAGATACTTGCTCAGCCATGTTCACTGCCACTTTCTTCACGCTAACTAGAAAGTGGGAACAACCTAAATATTCTTCAACTGATGAATAAACAATGAAACTGCTGTACATATATGATATGGAATATTATTCAGCTGTAAACTAAATCATAAATTTTGTAGAGAAATGGATGGAACTAGGAAAGATAATATTGAGAGAGGTTATCTTAGCCCTGAAAGACAAATGTCGTGTGTTCTCTCTCATCTGCAGTTCCTAGCTCCACATTTTCAGATGTGTACATAACCTGGAATAACTGCAGAAACCAGGAAAGTAAACGGAGACTGTAGCTGGGGCAGGTAAGCAATGAGGAGGGGAATATCAGGGTACATAGAGAAATGGGGGGTACCTTAGAGGGAGTAAGAGCAATCTACAAGTAGGAGCACAGAATAACAGTAAAGATTTCTTAAGCAGTCATGTTGAATCATATTATATTTCTACCTAAAAATACATATAATGATACAAGTCTGTGTATACCTATATAGATATAATTTAAATGATAATTTCTCATTGGAGCTGACAATGTCATAGGCTAACAAGAACTCTAACACTAGGCATGAGAAACCAACCCACTTTCAGGTTGTCAGAGTTGTTTGAGAGACTCCAATAACAATCTCTATTGCCATTGCTTTGGTTGCCTCCCAGAGGTTAAAGTTAAGTCCTTAGTACAGAAGACACTTCAGACACAGGGCCCAGAGGCAACTCAGCTAGAGTTGACCTGAAAGCCTCCTCTATGAGGGCTTTGACTGTGAGGGATTGTCTTCACTGATGACTGCTGTGTGAGGACCCAGCCCAACTGTGAGAAGTGCTATCCCTAGGCAGGTGGGCCTAGGCTGGGTAAGAAAGTTAGTGGAGCATGATAGAGTAAGCCAGCCAGGAAGTAGCTTCTCCATGGTTCCTCCTTGTGCTCCTGCTTTGAGTTCTTGCCCTGACTTCTTTCAGTGATGGGCTATGACCTGGAAGGGTAAGCTTAAATAAACTCTTTCCTAAGTTGTTCTTGGTCATTGTATTTGTCATAGCAGCAAAAGGCAAACTAGAACAGATGGGGACTTGTAAAGTAGTGACTACCTGGTCATCACTCTCAGCCTTTTGGCTAAAATGAAATAAGAGTGTTCAATGTTGGTCGTGGCGGTGGTGGCGTGCCAGTGTGTGCATGTGAGGGGGGGAGGCACATACCAAAGAGTACATAGGGAGGTCAGAGGACAACTCTGGGTGTTAGTCCTTGCCCTTCTACTTTGTTTGAGACAGGGTCTCTACTTGTTCATTATTGAAGACACCCAAGGCGTTCAGAAATTGCAGGCCTATGCTACCTTGTCTGGTTTTGCATGGGTTCTGGAGATCTGAACTCATCTCCTCACTTACACTTTATCCACGTTGCAACCAGAGTCGAAATGCTCACCCTTCTTATAACTTAGTCACCCCAGGGCTTGGTCGCTTGCTCTTGAGGAATATATTTTTAAAATTCTTTGGCTAATGTTGCTGATGAGGAACAACACGACATCTATAAATGTCACAGTCCTCCCCTAAATGTCATGGTCCTCCCCTCTCAGAATAGATGCGCCACGAATTTGGAGTGTCTGGTGAGTTAAGAGCAAAGCCCCATTCTAAACAAATTAGTTTCCAAACCAGCACCTCCAAGCTAATCATTTCCGCAACACGGAGCCCCGTTTTCGTTTGCAGTACAGTGCCGTGAAGAAACCATACTCTGTTTGTTCTCCAGCTCACATTATGACCTGCTATAAAAAGAATTAATATTCATAAATCTTTTTTACTGCACCAACGTTAATGTTTTTAAGTGGCGATTACCACCTTACTATGGGGCAAGCAAAAGAGTGAAGGGACCTCCAGATGCTGTAAGAGCCTGTGGCCACACGGATGTCTTAAGAAGAAAAGCCCAGGAGAAAGTTCACATGCTGGATTTGGGCTTGAACACCAGTGCTTTGAGAAGGTTTTCCAGGAAGACTCCAGACACTTTAGGATAAGAATGTCCTGAAATGCAGTTGTTCAGTGTCTGGGAACGTGAGCAGAAGTGTTAAGCATGGGTTATGTCACGCAGAACACACCACATGGCCAACCTTTCTGAGATTTTCCAGATGGAACCTACAGTTTGCAAAGCTTAGAAACATCTCCCATGATGTCTATGCTTTCCATAATTAAAGTCCCCTCAGGCTCTGACAGCTGAGCTATGGGTTGGCTCCAACTGTCCGCATCCGAAGCTACCGAGCAGTCGTCCAGCTACCTGAGGAGAAGTGAAAGCACAACACTGTCCAACAGGAAACAGAACATACTAGGAACTCAGAATGCTACAGGACCTCTATCCAACAAGCAACTTAAGAGCCAAGGAAGAACATGCCCTTCCAGATGGTTCTACCCAAGCAGCAAGGGAGCTGAGGTAACTAAACATCAACTTCCTTCATTCGCTGGCTGGCAAATCATTGCTCCTGGAATATGTTAATTCCCACTAAGGAAATTGTATCAGGGAGACAACCCAGGTGCTTGCAGAGGGAAGTCGGATCCCTCCCTGTGTCTTGAGTGATGACGACAGGGAGTGAGGGTAGAGCTGAAAGTTCCAAAATTTGTCTCCTGCCCTTTCAGCACGATGTCTTGAGTGCTCCATCCAGGGAGCATTTAGACTGATGAAAGCCACTGGAGGAATTGCAAGCAGAACAAGCTGTGCTCCCTTCTGCAATGACCCAAGTCATGGTGTCTTTCCACGTGTTTATCTCTCAATGTCTGCTCAGTAGGCCAGACTTGATGGTGGGCTTGTCTCTCTATGATGGCAGGTCCCAGCTCAGCTTTGGGAAAGCAGGACGTTAGGCTATGACCCAAGCAAGCTGCCTTTCCCAAGCTGTACTCAGAGCCAACTCCATCAGGTGTTTGGTGTTCCCCCTACATTCCTTAAACAGAAAAGATCCCATCCTGCATTTTCCTTCACTTTTTACCTACTTCTTTCTCATGCCAGTGGCTGTCCTGACCATGGACTCATTTGCTTCTCAAAGTCAGGGCTCTACGCTTCCTACTGCCTCACTTTTCCCTTAAAGGCTGTTATTAGGTTGTTTTCACATGTGACATTTAATACCAGATGCAGAAAGGAAAGGGCCATGGGATTGGACAAACAGATGCCTAAAGATCCTAAATCCAACTTCTTTGCTCTTCTCAAAAGCCTCAGAAGTGTGTGGCACTAACCTATTTCAGAGGTCTGGCTCTCTGTGTGTAGAGGCCTCAGTCTCCTGCAGCCTAAAGGACCTGAGTGTACTAGGACCAGAAGACCTTGGAATTTGAGCACCATGCCTCAGGCACAGTCCTCACATAACTACCTCCCTCAGCCAATTGTCTACACTGTCTCCAGGCCTACCCCCCCCCCCCCCGTGTGTGTGGGGTGTGTGTGTGTGGGGTGTGTGTGTGTGTGTGTGTGTGTGTATTCACCCAGATGCCCTGGCTATAAGCTTAGCCTCCTTGCTTACCTTCAACCAGTACCCTCTGCTTTGCCTGAGATCACCCTTTAGAAGCTGGCATAAATTACCTCACATGAATTCCAGTCTCAGGTTCTGCTTTTAGAGACCCAACCTCTCTGAACAGGCTCAGCCTTGTTTCCTCCAGCCTCCAAAGCAACTGCACAAAGCCCACAGCAAAAACCTTTCCCATTGTGTTGATGAGGAGATTCAGGCTTGGGCATTCTTAGTAACATTTTCATCACAAAGTCGGAAAACCCTAACCAATCACAAACTCTTAACTATGATGGTAGGCCATGGCTTGGCCTGGGAAGCCCCTCCTTTATCTTTCCTGCATATTTTCAAATCTTGAGACTGGGGTTCACTCTGGAGACCAGTCCTAGAAGAGAGGAGGCTATGCAACGACAGATGGTGTATTTGCACTGGACGTTCCCTCATCCAGCCAGCCCCCTGATGAACCATGCTGAATGTACTTCAGAATTACCTGCCTACAGAAAGGTACAGTATGGTTTTCCACAAGATCTGTTCCTGGGCTTGTCTTTCAACTTTTACCTATTTCTCTCATTTCTTCTCAACAGTTATACATGGTTATTAACATTCTCTTACTCCCAAGTTCATGAAAGGTGATTGTAAAAGCCTATATCCTTGATACGCACACATCAAGTAGTATACCTGTATTGTGAAACTACTTCAGCAAAAGACACTCAAGAGAAAGTGAGGCAGGGTACCTAGGGCTTTCAGAACGCACATCCCATTTTTACCTTAATCAATGCTTCTTAATATGAACCTGCATTTGTTAGGCTTATTACACTCCCCATAAACCGCTGAGGTATGCTCGGTCTTGGCAAGTCTTGATGCAGTTACATTGCACAGCTATGGAAACTGAGCTTTAGAGGGAATCGGACTCACTGGTAGTACGTGGCACAGACTCAACTCATTCATTCCCAGACCCTTGGCTTGCCCACTACTCCCTGTGGCTCTACACAGAGGCTAGCCAGGCAGTCTCAAAAAACCATGGCAGGCTTCCATAGGCTGGGCAGAACCAGGCACCAGGCCTGATTCTTACACAAGGGACTCTCACCAAAAGCTCCGCCACGGACTGCATGGCGTCTTATAATTTTTCTGTTTTCCCCAACACGCCTAGCACTACATAAATACTTGCTGACGACTCATTCCAGCCTTGCTTCCAAGTGTCTCTGGCCTCTTATCTAGGCAGTCTGGTCCCACCCTGGCCTTTTAGACTCTCCCCGCACCATTTCCCTCAACTCCCAAAGTCTGAATTTGGCAATAGAAGAAATGTGCTTTTAGGGATATGAGCTGGTACAAATAGAACAAGTAGTGAGGTCGAGGGCCAAATGAGCTAGGAGAGGAGTCTTGACACTTATATAAAAGATATGATATCAAGAAAAAAATGTACACTGGTTTCTCAAGAATTATTCCTGGTATACCACATAATAAATACAATATAATGGGACCATATAATATATAAAGACATAACCTCCAGGCTTGGTTTTCTGGGTAAATCTTAGATCCCTCTGCCTCTCTATTCTGTGTTTTAGGATTTTTCTCTGTAAAGCAAGGTCATAACTACCACCTGTAGTACTCTTGTCTGGCAGGTAGTAGGTACTCCATAGATAACGGTCACTTTCTGTGCCATCAATGCCTTAACTCCAGGAGGTCAGCTTGTCATTACCACTCTATTGTAAGGAGACAAGACTGAGCAATGGCAAATGTGGAACTTGAGTTCTAGAGTTAACATTTCAATACAGGTTGGACTAACTCCCAAATTTACAAAGTCAATCATTTATGTGATTTGGTTATACTTCTAATATGAATGAGAACCAACTATATCATTCCCCATTATATAGCCAAAGCATCTACTGGGAGAAAATTCCTTGAAGAAAAACAGTAAGTACTAAGCAATAAATAATCCCTAATTATCTATTGATTCTGATGGATTAACAAGACTCTAAAGTCTGGTAGCTCAAGGAGGCCTCACATGAACTTTAATTAAATATAAGATGGTTTATAATATGTTCAGATATTCCAGTGGAGTGATTTCATAAATTCATGTGTTTTGGTAATGGATGGAAAAATGTCATTTACAGTGATAAAATTGTTATGAAGTTCTTTTTTTAAAAAATTTGATTTCTTGCTTGAGATTTAGGTGAGAGGTTTATCATGCCTAGGCCAAGTGTAGCCTGGGTAAGACAGAATAGCTCTTTCTTAGCCCTGTGGTTGAATTAGGGGAAGGACTGAAGAAGCTGAAGGAGAGAGTGACCCCATAGCAAGGCCAGCAGTCTAAACTTACCCAGGCCCCAGGGAGCTCCCAGCGACTGAGCCACCAACCAGGAGCTTACACGGGCCAGTCTGAGGCTTCTGGCACAAATACAGCAGAGGTCTGCCTGGTCAGGCCTTCGTGGGAGAAGATGCATAGTCCTTCAGAGATTGAGGCCCGAGAGAAGAGGGAGGCCTGGGGGTGCGGGAGCACCCTCTTGGAGGCAAGAGGGAGGAGGAATGGGATGAGAAAGTGTGGGAGGGGGACTCAAGGGAACAATAATGGGAATGTAATAAAAATTGAAAACAAACAAACAAACAAACAAAACCCCTCATTCTCTGGAAGAGGATTGACCTTAGACAGAGCCTTTTGCCAACTTCTACATGGTGCTCCAGTTTGACTGCATCACACCAGGCCTGAATCTGAGTCATCTCTCATGCCTTTCCCCTATCCTGGCCCCTTGGTATTCAGTCAGCAACTCAATTCATCTTTAACTCAACTACTAAGTAAAGGCTTCTATCTATTTTACCATGAGCGATTGAGTGGTGATCATCTCTGAAATCTGACCTTGCTTACTGTGTCCTCTACAATGACCTTAGTGCTCAGACAGCTTAGAAATGGCCTTCCCTGTTGTCTCTGCTGGCTCAGGAGTGTACACTGAGAAAGTGGCCTGCAGTGGGACTTATAAAATTCAAGGGAGGAAGGGCAAATGCTTAAAGGAAAATAATGAATCCAACGCTCTTGCTGGCACACAATTAGGTATCTCATATACAGTGATCTGTGTGACTTTGACCAGAGTCAAGGAAGATGGAGAATGTCCAGGCGATCAAAGTAAAACTGATCAAGACTGAAAGGTGTGGGTAGGCTACTTTGTTAGGTATTTAATGGTTAGCATTGATCTCCAATTTCCAATCCCAAAGCTAATTTCATTCTATCCAGAGGCTTTGAGATTGGGAAGAAATATATATTTATTCCCCTTATTTTAAAAAAAAAAAAAAAGGTATTTCTTGAATTGAATTATTTATTTTGTGGGTGGCATATGCATGTGTGCCATGACACATGTGCTCAGAGGACAGCTTGTGTGAATTGATTATCTCCTTCCATTGTGTAGGTCCCAGGGATCGAACTCAGGTCATCAGGCTTGGGGGCAAGTGCCTTTGCCCACTGAACCATCTTGACAGCCCCATATTCTACCTAGTCTTAAATGTAGGTTTTGATATTGTTAGGATGGTGAGACTGGTGTATCAGGAGTGATGTGCCATTGAAAAGATAGGGCATTCTTTGCTAGAGGAAGGGCCATGCTGGGTCATCTGAGACCATATGGCAAGAGTGCCAATCAGTCAGGAGGCAGACAGACTGAGAGAACAATGTGGGCAGAAACTTTAATTGTTGCTTTTCTTTGGAAGGAAGAAATGAAACAGAATAAGCAGGGTCATCAGGTTTGAGAAAGGCTAGCTTCCCTCATTTCAGTAGGCTCTGGGATGTAGCAGCCATCCATTTTTTAGACACCTAGGTACCTGGCCCAGTGTTACTAGGGTGGGAAGATAAAGCTCAACTATGGGAACACAACAAGGCAGGCAAGCATGCCAAGAATGGCTTCTCATACCTCAGAGGAGATGCTTGTTACCTGGGAATTAGCTAGGCCTGACAGGGGGAGTCCTCTCTTGTTTCAGCCAAAGCACCAAACCAAAACAGAATAGATTCTTCACACAGCAGCTTTGCAGGCAACAGAACTAAGCTGGGTTTTGTTGTTGTTTGTTTGGTTGTTGTTGTTGTTGTTGTTTTTATAAGAAGAGTCTAACCAGATGGTACCCAATCTGGATGGGTGTGGGTGGGTGGATCAATGGACTACTAACACATATAAAGTTTATTCACCCAGATATCCATAATGCAGCTCTAATCCACATGGTTGCTACAGTGAAAGCTTCCCAATTTCAAGGCCAAAGGAAAGAAGACTCACAAAGCAGCATTCATGGGACCCTGGGCAGACATCTTTTCCATTGCTTCAGAATGAGGATCCTGCAAGACAACATGATGGAAAAGATGCCAGCACACAGTTGGCCATCTGGGATTTCCCATTGGTTGCTATTCTCTCCTGCCTCGAGTGCTCAGACATCAGAGGGCGGCCAGTTCCAAGCACAGAGTCAGCTCCTTTCCAAAGTCAATATGCAGCTTCTGACTGGGTTAGCTGTATCGACTCTGGAGAAGAATGAGCATGCAAACTAAATGAGAGCACCATGTCTCTGAATGGGTGCTTTCAGGGCTTTGTTGGCAAGAAGCACATTCAAGAAAACCAGGTTGGTTCTCAATTCCCTTTTAAATAAATTATAAATAGAGGCTTCTGATACTTAGACATGTGGGTCCCAAATGGCTGGATAATTCATTAGCTTGGATGGGGAAAGCACAGACGGTCAGTAAGCTGGGCTCATCATGCAGTGACCCCCAAGCTCATTCCTACCCAGGAAAGAGTACTGTGTTGAAACCCGGCTCTGCTGGATTCAGAATTTACTCTCCCTGAACCTCTGTGATTGGGACTTTTCCTTGTGGGTATTTCTACAGAAACTCATCCCTAAGACAAGCTATTAATTGAAGGAGTTTATTTATCCTATAGGTTTGATAATCAATCATCGGATTTCAGCACTTGCTTTGTGGGACCCCATCTCATCACTTGCTACAGTATATATTATTATTCATTATATAAGTTTGTTAACGGTGTATTTATTTGAGTGAGTCTCCCTCTAAATAAAGGGGCCTTATAAAGTTTTTTTCTTAAATAAAAGGTTTATTTTTACACCAGCTATTTGCTTTTCTATGCTAAATCTCTGTTGACGGCTCCAAGGCAACGTGCAAACCAAATTCCTTCGTCTAAGGCCAGGATGGGGGCTCCTGGGAGGGCGATAAAAGCATCTGTAAGGCCCTCCAGCAGATTTGGGATTTTGCAACCCTGTCAGTCACTTTCTCATGGAGTTGGGGACAGGGTGGCTGGTAGAGATTAGGAATTGGAATGGGTAGCTTTCTACCTACTGCACAAAGTTTTTTCAAATTAACGCAAGCATTAAATTGTCCCTGATTTTTGACATCAAGCAGATATTAAACTGTGTATGCCCCTTGGTGTAGGTACAAAGTTTTGTCAGCATTTCTGGCACATGGCATCTAAGCCTTGAGGTAAAAAGGTTTTTAACCAAATTTTGTTGTTTCAGTTGCTTTTCCCCCCTTACACCCGTATGTTATAACTTAAATGTCCCCCATTACCCCCCCCCCCCAATGAATTTTGGCAAGCCAATAGTTCATAATGTGGTCTAATGCCTTTGGGTATTTTTTAAGCATGTAAATGGCCAAGATATTTAGGTTTTTGAGGTTGAGAAACTGTGCATGCACTTTTAACAACTTTTTTCGGCTGCATTTGGTATGCATATTTACTGCACATGTGCATTATATGATAGAGGACTGATTAGACTCAAAATAAGTTGGGGAAATACCAAATATGTGTTCGGGGGGGGGGGTGCCACACAGAAATCTGAGCTAATATATCCTCCTGCTTTTCTCTGGAGAGAAAGGGCTTGGGATGAAGGATAAGGTGTCCCTCACTCATCTTCACTCCTCCTTGGTACCACAAAACACTAGCTATGACAGCCATGTCCAACCCTGCTCCCCAGCTCATAAGCACATGGAAGCCAGAGGGAAGGCTAAGCATGCAGACCTTGTCTTTCTAGATTCTGTCTCCCAATTTGCCACCCTAGCCTGTGCATGCACCTTGTGGACATGAATCTTGGCTCTTCCCAACACTGACGTACCCACAGACAGAACGGACACCATGAGCAAATATTCCAAAAATAATGAAAGTGCATTAGAGCCTAATCCTCTGTCCAGATCATTGAAAACTAACAGTTATTACCTCATTTGAAAGTAATTTTTAACAATTAGCTTAAGAAAGTATTTTATGATTTTTTTTTTTTTTTGCTAGCCTTACACAAACTAAAACTTTTTCATATAATCAATTAAATCTGGCTGTGGAGCATCAGGCACTCATTAGGCCAGGCTGCTTGAAATTCATGTACAATATCTTCCTTATGGGGGTATCTGCCGGAGATTTCAAGCTTGTGCTGAGATGCTGGCAGCATCCCCCAAACATCTCAGACACATTGTCTCCCTGAACCTGGATTTTTTTTTTTTTTTAATGGTGGTTAAACATGTTGTCTGCTTTAGTTTCCTGTCTATCTTCATCATGAGCCAGCACCTGTTTCCAATAAATTATACACCGAACTGTATCAGCAACACCTTGGCCACAGCTGCCACCTTTAAAAGCGGAGTGCCCTTGAGGACAATACACCTGTGAACACAGAGCATGTTTATTTAGCTGAAAGCCAAAACTCCAAGTTACATAAAGCAATTATCTAAAGCCTAATGTATGCCCATTATTAACACAAAATAACCCTGTTCTTAAAAACCAATAAAAATCTATTTAAAGGATTTTTCCAAATCCCACTGAAATCTGTACTTAACTGGAAACCGGGTCTTAACCTAGGATTTAAATTTTCTAATAGTGGGCAAGGCAGAGGTTTGTGTGTGTTCTAGTATTCTGAGCCTTATGTTTAAAGTCCAGGGAATGAACCTGCATGGTGATGTGGCCACAGCTTTAGACTTTGCACAAAGACATGTGTATTTAAAATGATTTTTGTTACAAGTCACTTAAAAAAAAAATGTTTGACTGTGGTCTGCAGGTTAAAAAAAGGAATAGATTGTTTCAATTTGTATTTAAATGTTGGACTAGTTCCTCTGGATACCTCTCTTTATTTATTCAACCCTCCTGTAAACTTATGGCTCATTACCTAATAGCATTGCCCCTGGGGAATGGGGTTAGCAGTACACTAATGGAAACAGAGCCAGCATCAGGTACAAAGAACTTCAAATGTTCATCTTACTGTGTGAAATCTCTCTCTCTCTCTCTCTCTCTCTCTCTCTCTCTCTCTCTCTCGCACGCGCAGGCGCGCGCGCACACACACACACACACACACACACACACACACACACACACAGAGTGAGATTTCTAGCCAAGTATAGTATCTACTTGATGCAGTTCAATTTTAAGGTGTTTAATTTGTGGCCTGTTCGAGAAATCAGGTCAAATATATAGATCAATGAAAAGACAAAAACAGGGTATGGATGGTTTTCAACTTAAAACCAGGATGCATCCTCATAAAGCCATTTTAAGTTCATAATCTAAGAAAAAAAAAATGCATGCACCAAATATATGCAAACAATTTGAACATCACAGCTAGTTCATAAACGTGCTAAGGCTTTCTCACTAGCCAGCTTTGGGCAAAATCATCTGACACAGAGCCCACTTTATACAAATGTTAAATCTTGGGTAAAGAGGGAATCCTCTACTGAGTGTGGAATGCAGGACTATTGTATGGACGTACCCCAAGACCACTGTCCAGAACAAAGAAGAATCAACTAAGCAAGTCCCAGAGCTGCTGAGTAGTTATGGCCTCTCCCCTACAGGTCTCACAGAATATGAATGGGTTTTTGCTTAGACTTCCTAATACATCAATAATGTCTGATACAACCGGTTGACATTAAACTGATGGACCCATCATCACTCAGGAGCAAAGATATTTTAGCACTTTTTGGCTGAATTCAAATGCTGGAAAGGTCACGAGCATGACGGCTCCAGCTCATGCCATGGCATGCCACATTGCGCATGCCCATGGCAGAGGCCGGCCTAAAGCCAGAGAATGAGACAAAGGAACTGCAGATCTGTGCTTCATGGTGAAAGCCACAACACGATCCCTCAAGCTTTCCTGAACTGGCTGTATAGCTGAAGATGGGGCAGACTGATGGAGGCGAAGACACAGCCCAGCATGTGAGCACTGTGGCCATGAGGGGACTCTTCTTGGCAATTTCTTACAGATCTTAACTGCTGAGCCATCTTGCCAGGCCCCATGCTTCATTTCATAGTAATTGTGCTTGAAGACCTAGCTGAGCCCCAAAGCCATAGCTACCAAGAGGAATTATGCAGGAGCTTGCTTCGTGCTAGACTCTATCATAAGTATCAGTATCAAAATAAATCAAAGTCTTCACAGTGAGAGTGTCGCATCTGGGTGTAGCTGGCCTGCATGCCAGGCACGCCTCTTTTCATTTAGTCCTTTGAAGAACAATTCCTGGGCCATCAACAACAGAGTACTGACTGGAAGTTCCAAAAGACAAGGAATGTGAATACATTTTGCAGATTTCAAGCTGAGTCACTTCCTGACTCCGGCTTAGGGAGCCTCCCTAAAGTACTAACTGATATTTTTGAGGTGACTAGGATTGTTGTTAAGTTCGAACACCCAACGTGAAATGCAAAACACAGCCATAGCAGTGGTTTCATCGTCAAAACCCAGCAAACATTCCAGCTTGGCTAATTCCCCACAGGCCTCAGCTAATGGGTAAGGGGATCCTTCGGCCAGACTGTGTGTGTGTGTGTGTGTGTGTGTGTGTGTGTGTGTGTGTGTGTGTGTGTGTGTGTGTGCGCGCGCGTGCGCATAAGAAGGTGTAAGATTTCCTTCTTTGATTTATTTTCTTAGTTATGCATGTAAATGTGAGAGGCACCCAGTTTGAATCCCAGGTCAGTAATCCCAGAAATCATCCAGAATCAGGTTAAGAAAGAAGAGTGGGTTTCCATCTTCCTGGAAAATTTGTCTTTATTAAAGGTCAGCAAATTTACAGCCCTCCTCTGCTAATTCACTGTGTGTATGGGAAATAAATAAGTGGGGAGTTCGCACAGGAGACAAGATTGGCTGTGTTTTAGAGACAGTGGCTTCTGAATATTGAAAGGGTAATGTAAAAAGCATTTTGAAATCCTATTGGTTTTTGTGCCTGCTTGTCAGAGTTCCCACTGGTGATGAAACTGTGCCAAGTCTAGATTTAGTGCCCGTCATGAAATGAGACCTGGGCTTGTGGTTACTTGATAACTGTGATAATAAATTTATCCATTAATTTCTTTCCTGTTTTCCTACACGAGTAACATTAGACCAAAATGCTATGCTGGTGGATGGAGAGATTTATTTTCCCTCATACCTCGCTGACTCTCTCCTGAGAGAGAGAGAGAGAGAGAGAGAGAGAGAGAGACATGCTCACTCACACCTTGCATTTACTCATATTCACTCTGGGAACTCTGTTATGCTGCTAATTCCCCAAGAATGTATCTGTATAGTACAAAGGTTAGAAATGAAGTCACCCAGGGCCATCAAAGGCTCTTAGAGTGCCAGGCTCTATGATCTTATAAACATGCATTAAAACTCCATTCATAATGAAGATAATGCAGGAGTCTGGTCTTCAAAGTGCCCCGCAGATAAATCGGACTGAGACTACTTCTACACTATTACTAGATTTGTTTGTTTGTTTGTTTTCTAATTGTACTTGATCACATGGTACTTATTATTTTATTTATTATTATTTACATATTTTATTATTTGAGTCTGGGCCTATGCATAAGAGACAAACAGTATGTTTTTATAAAATTCTTCAGGTTACATTTGCCTTGAGAGCATTTATCAGCTTTGAAGGGGCACACCTAGGTAGATCATGACTTTCTTCATAAATGGATGATATTTTTTAATCCAATTTAAAAGTTGCTGCTATCCACACAGTAGTGCAACCAGCCTGCCCACCTCCTTCACATGCCATCCTGTGGGGTCTGAACTATTCACCTCTCCTCTTCTTCCCCTCCCCCCCCTTACCTTGAAAGCAGGGTGAAGGATCAAGAGTAGTTTCCAACCATGATCCACTGTATGCAGGAGATGTACTGAAGCCTTTTTCACTCTTCACAATGCTGAAGAGATGAGAACACCGTCCTGGTGTAGACAACTGTTCTTGCTCAACACTTGGCAGAAACCCGTTTGCAATTGCCAGTCTGTTCTTTGTAAGTATAGACGTTTCGCAGCCTACTTTTAATAAGAATTCAAGGTCTCCTCTAGCCCACCACACAGCAGGGGTAGTGGAAGAGAAAAGTTATTAGGATATGAGGGAAGTGGACCTGTTCAGCAATAGTTCGTTGTGGGCGAGCTCGATCTTCTTGGGCAGCAGTTCAGTCCCATAGCAAACACCGAATACAACTCAGCAGCTGCAGACCAGTCCTCTAGGCAGGCAGACACCAGGCACAAACCAGCAGCTACAGTCCAGTCCTTGCAGCAAGCAGACACCAGGCAGCTGTAGTTCAATCCTGAAGAAACTACTAGGCTCCCCAACTGGCCTGAGGTAAGGCCATAAAAGTGGCAAACTGCCACAGGAACCTCAAGAGCAGTTCTTGGGCGAGTTTCTCTCAATGGCAGTGTTATCACAAGTTGAGCTCAACAACGCTAATGTAAGGTAAACCAATACATGTGTGTCTTTAGTGAAGAATAATAGCAAGGCAGAGCAAACCAAACCAAAGCTCAATGCTCATCTCCCACTGTCTGTGGGGCCATACTCCTTCATCAAGCGTCCTTTCGTGTGTTTGCTAGTTCCAAACTCCTTTCACCTGTGTCTGTTTCAGGAAAACAGCCTTTCACCTGCTTGCTTTAGCAAGCCATCCTTTCACCTGTGTGCCCCAGCAAACCATCATTTGACATAACTAACTTTTCAAAGAACTAGAAGTTTCCGCTTCAGTTCTTTAAGAGTGCACACCTGTACAGAGCCTGGTGTCAAGAAGTTTATTTTCAGAAGAATATTGGCCGGCTCCTGGAAACCCTATGGACAAAACTGTATAGGAGGGCGTTAAGAATAAGATCAGCAAAGTGGGCAAACGAAATCAACATTAGCTATTACACTCTGATAACAAACAAGCTGAAGGAGAGTTTAGTAAAACAATCCCATTCACAATCACCATCACCAAAACAAACACAACCAAAACCTAAATAACTGGGAATAAATACCTGACTAAGGAAAGAGAAGGCTCTGCAGTGAAAAGTTCAAAGCATTGAAGAAAACAACCAAGGGAGACTCTAGAAGATGGGAAGACCGCCAATGCTCACAAACTAGAAGGACTGAATATTGAAAATGTTTCTTACCAAAAACAATCTACAGATTCAATAAAATCCCTATCAAAAATCAAATGACGTTCTTCATAGAAAAAAACATCTTAAAATTCACATGGAAGCACAAAGGACCTCAGATAAAACAACCCTGAGCAGAAAAAATGATCCGGAAAGTATCATTATATCTGAGTTTAAGCTATACTACAGAGCCATAGTAACAAAAGCAGCATAGTCCTAGGCCCAAACAGACAGACAGAGCCAGCAAATAAAATAAAGGACTCAGATACAAATTTACCCAGCTATAGCCATGTAGTTTTTGAAAAGATTCCAAAAATATGTACTGTAGAGAGAAAACAATCCCTTCAAGAAATGTTGCTGAGAAAATTGGATACCCACATTTAGAAGAATGAAGTTAGACCTCATCTCTCACCCTGCCTGAGTTCGCCCTCACTCGGTGTGCTGGTTGGTTTTGTCAAGTTGATCCAAACCTAGATGTAGTAGGGAAGCAGAGGAGGGACTCTTAATTAAGAACATTCCTTTATAACGTTGGCCTGTAAGAAAGTCCATGGGGCGTTTTCTTGATTGATGATTGATGTGGGAGGGCCCAGGCCACTGGGGTTGGTGTCATATCTAGTCAGGTGGTACTGGGGTCTATAAGAAAGCAAACTGGACAGGCCAGGGTGAGCAAGGCAGTAAGCAACATTCCTCCATGGCCTCTGCTTCAGTTCTTGCCCCAGATTTCTGCCCTGGCTTTCCTCAGTGGAGTGTGAGCTGGTTATATAGGCCAAATAAACTCTTTCTACCCCATGTTGCTTTTTGTCCTGGTGTTCTATCATAGCAGTAGACGCTAGTCCTCTGAGAAATGTAAATTAAACACACATTGAAAGTCCATCCTTCCCCAGTCAGAACAGCAATAATTAAAAAGTCATAACAAGTGGTGGTATGTTTGCAGATGAAAGGAACCCTCATATCCAGCTGTTTGGGAATGTAATCTAGTCCCGCTACCATGGAAACCAGCATGGAGATACCTCAAAAAACTGAAAGTAGATTTTCCATATGACTCCTCTACCATTCCTGATAATTGCCCAAAGGACTTCATGCCCACATGTCCCAGAGACCCTTGCACACCAATGGATATGGCAGCTCTAATCTCAATAGCTACATTATGGAACCAACCATTGGTGGACATTGGAAAACAGGGGAGAGAAAAGAGAATGGCACATATACACAGTGGATTTTTTTTTTCATTCATAAAGAACAGAGATATGTCATTTTCAAAAAATTAGTGCAACTGGAAATAGTCACATTAGGGAAATTAAGGCAATCTCAGAAAGACAAATATGTTTTCTCACATTTTAGGACCCTAGATATTATGTCAATATGTAGTATTATGTATGCATATTGACATGAATATAGAAACAAAACCATGTGGGGAAAGGGGGGACTGTAGAGGGAAAGGGGGAGAGGTGGAGGATACTAGGGGAGACAAGCTCAACATGAGCTCAATGCACACTTAGGTGAAGATGTCCTTATGTAACATAACGCACAGGGATGGGGAGGAAGGGAGGAAGAGCACCTTTGGGTTACTGAGATGCAGTGTAACATCCTGCTTTCAGCAAGAAGGTTTGAGGATTGAATTCAAGGTGCGAGGGGCCTAGGAAATCCCCCAGGAACGTGAAAAGTGGGGAAGAGGAAGCTCATGCCCTGAGCTCAGCATCAGTAAGGACACTGGAATGTTGTGGAGCTTCCCTGAAGTCATGGTAAGAATCTCTCAGGCACAAGGACATAATGGCTAGGACATAGGTTTGAAAGCTGGCAAACACTTCCTGATCGCAAAACACAACAACCCAAACGAGACAGGGCCCTGACACCCTTTGAAGCTGAACAGTGAGAGATGGTCTTCTGACACTTCAAGCTGGACTCCTGCACATCTGGGCAGAAGTATAATGTCATTGTATAAGCTTAGGAGGGAGCTGTGCACAGTAGTTTAAAGAGCATTATGATTCAGCAAAAGGCAACTGAGCCTGCTTTCTGTCACTTGGGGAGTACATGAATAATCCTGCAGTGCCTTTTGGAGATGGTCTAGGGACGGGGACATCTAGGCTTCCTTTTGGGAGAAGTTTTTGTGGTTGGCTGGTTGGCGTGATGTGTTTTAGCAGAATGAGGACTCAAAGTAGAGGGCCCAGCTAAGGGTCTGTTTCAACAGTTCACACAGGTCACCACGCCCTTCAGCATGGTGGCTTGCAGGGAGCCTGAGGTGGGGCTGGGGATCTGCTGTGGGCGTGTCCACCTTCTATTTTTCCAGGGCTCTGACAATCTCATCTTAAGTGCAAACAGTCTGAGTTTAGCTATACTTCAGGGGACAAGGGACAGGCTCAGGACTCAACTGAAGTTAAACTACAAATGCCACAGGAGAGGTGACCCAGACCAGGTTTTTACAACATGAAATTGGAAAACAAAGGTTTTGAGAAATGCCTCTCTCATGTAATCTGAAAGAACACGAAAATCTCTCAAGTTGAGAAGAATTTTTTGAATTTCAATGCTGAGGGAAAATAGCCATCTCTGATCCCCCCCAGGCAGGGGAGTCTGTTGTGACCACTGGCGCAGACTGCATTCAGGCAAACTTTCCGGAATTGGGTCCTGAGCTTGCTCTTTCCCACCTGTGTAGATGTGGGCAAGCTGTGTAATGTTCTGCATTTGAAGTGTCTGCTTATTAATAACGATATTTGCTTACCTGCTACAGGGACTGAAGTGAGGATTAAATGAGATAATGCAGGCCATGTAGTCAGGATATTTGACAAGGTGTCTGGATAACGCAAGTTAAGTATTCAGCAAAGAGCTTTCATGACTCTATATCTCATATTGTGACTCTTTACATTAGCAGTGGCAATATAAATGACAGTAGAAGGAGAGGAAGAAGTCAGGGAGGAAGTTGCTCCACAGATAAAGGCCACACACAATGCCAGGACCCCTGTGCCATTCTGAGGTAATAAAGTCAAAGGGGAAATGCAGAGATGCGAAGCAATGAACAGAGGCTCCATCCCAACATCCTTCTGCTCCATCTGCCACTGTTCGCATGCCACGGAGAGCTTCAGCAAAGCAAAACCTGTTCCTCAGAAGACGAAGCAATTCTGTACACATGCAGTAGCGCAGTGGGAGGAAGTAGGGGGGGGTGAAAGGAAGAAAAACAGAAATGAAGGGAGCAAGAGGGGGATGGGATGGAAGGGACAGTCCAGCGGTCACTAAAATATTTACGTGGTGCTTCTTGCGTATCCTACACACTCAGCTTCCTGGAAGCTGCTGTATCTCCCTCTCATATGAGGAAGCAGGGACTAACTATACACATGGCTCATGGTCACACACAGGGAGGCAGGTCAAACTCCCCTGCTGCCCTCACAGAAACCGTTCAGGTGTGATTACTAGGGTGGCCATTACTTCTTGCTCAAGTTCTTCACATCACATCCTCTGTGACTCTCCCAGTCTCCAGTCTCACAAAGAAACAGGGTTTTGCCTGAGTGCTTGTTATGAGCTTAGTTCTCGACTCTTAATGTGGGAGGAGCTCTCTGATAGCCAGCATCCTTCCCTCTTGACATGTCTGCCCGGAGCCCATCATAACAGCACGTGGAAATGTTCTCAGTAGAAAGTTAAGTTGTGAACTTATCTGAGTTGTGACACCTTTCAGCAGATAGGTAGGCAAATCAGCCAAGATCACTGAAGTGATTATCATGTTGTACCATGAGTTATTATAAAATGCACTGTATAATGAAATGGACAAAGAAATTATGGGATAGAGGTGATTCTTCTGGATTGTGAGCCCTGATTCTGATTCTAAAATATGCAGACATCTATCTAGGTAAAGGGAGGACGAAAGTGCCCAGAACCTGTGACGTGTGTGTGTGTGTGTGTGTGTGTGTGTGTGTGTGTGTGTGTGTATCTTGAAGGGACTTATCAGGCCCTGTTTTGAGAAGAGACTGAGAGTGATTCTCAGTTGACTACACTGATGCTCTGGTCTTCTATATGAAGGCCTGTGTCTGGGGAGATTCTCTGCCTCCGTATCTCCTTCAGTTATATTTATGATGTGGGTTTCAGCTGTATCTCTGAACCAACATGTTACTTCCATTATTACTGAATACAGAGCACCAATTAAAAGAAGCAATATGTTTTTTATTATCATGTTTTCTAGCCACTATGCTAAATATATTCAATTTGATCTTTCAAGACCACTGGGAAATAGATATTTTTCTCATTTTTTCACATATAAAAATGAAGGTCAGAAAGGATCTTGTTGCTAGAGAATGCTAGAGCTTCTGAAATGGTTTTGCCTGCCCTATTTACTACAGCAGCAAAATCAGTAGCTGGCTGGGGAAAGGTATTTAAAGTGCTGTTGTCAATATTATGAGAAACACGTATGGAGTGGAGATAGAGCCCAGCCAGGAAGAGTGCTTGTTCTTTCAGAGGACCTGAGCTACCTTCCCAGTACCCATGTCAGGTAGCACACAACTGCCTGCATCTCCAGCATCAGGGGATCCAGTCCTCTTTTCTAGACCTAAAAGTACCTGTGAATACACACACACACACACACACACACACACAGACACAGAGAGAGAGAGAGAGAGAGAGAGAGAGAGAGAGAGAGAGAGAGAGAGCTTTTTGTTGTTTTTTTTTTGTTTTTAAGAATTGCACAAATACATTGCTGGATGTGTATATACTGTGATCTAGTAGTGAAACATGCTACTCTATCAGGACTTCTCTGTGTATCAGAAGTTCGTGTCTACTTCCCACCCACCCCTCCATTCCCTTTCCTGCCTCTTTCCCTTCCCCTCCGTCTTTTCCTTCCTCCTCCTATTTCCCATCCCTCTCTTCCCTCCTCTCCACACTCTTCCCCTTTCTTCTCATCTCTCTTTATGTTACCTGTAGCATGGCCTGTCTTGTAGCAATTCTCCTTCACATTGCAGTATTTACTGTGTAGTGTAGATCTCAGAGAACTATTTACTAATGAGTAGCACTAAGTGTATCCAAGAATCTTCATCGTGGCCTAAGAGAGCCAAACAAAGTTGAGCTTAAACCCATCACAGAAGCAGCACCCACAAACACCCATTGATAACAAGTAAGAGAGACAAACATTCCAAAGCTACTATGAGAAAAATGTCTTGGCCTTGTAGATGATAAGTTTTCAAACTAATAGGGATACAAACTGTCCAGCAAAATGAATACAAAATTACCTACAACCAAAAAGAGTGTCACAGAGTTTCGGAATAGCATAAAAGAGAAAAACATCCCGAAAGACTGCAGAGAGGAAAATGGATTCCAACAAAGGATCAAAAGTCAGCATATATTGCTCTTCCAATAGCAGTCAGAGGACCAAAGCTGAGCCATGCTAGGGTGCTGAGCCTTGTTGAAAGAAGGTGAATTGTCTCCTACAAACTTTGGGGGTAAATTAGCTCTAAATAAATAGAAATATGATGTGGGAAAGTTAGAATATTATCACTTCCAGAAAAAAAAAAAACTGTACAGGAAAAGCCAAATTACCACAATATGCCAAGTTAGTCAGTACTTACAATTATAGCCACAGAGGTTTATCTAACCACATTTTATTATATTATTATGTTGGGGTGTCAGAGAGAGGAGAAATTCCATGTATAATAATAGGGCTAAATAGGAAAAAATTAAATGTTTTTATTTTTTACACTGTTACAGTGTTTTTTTTCAATTAGTTTTTTTTTTAACCAATGAGTTTATTGTCCTTACCTACAGAGTATGGGTGAGGGATTGTATACAGGAGTTTGGGTGACCCCAAAACAGCGACACTGCAGTCTTTACCCAGCATGAATGGGGGCTTCCCCAGGAGTCACATAGATACAGCCCCCTTTAGTCAACTGTCCCCAGCTTCTGTACTCTAGGCCACATACAATTAGGGAAGAATTGCAAACAAATGGCTAGAACAGATGGCTGGAATCTCAGGTAAGGGCCCCATGACTCTCTCTATTCCCGACTCTTGGGGAATGTGGTCAGTCCACAGACCTGCTAGTGGGCACAGGTCCAGCTGAGTTGGTGAAATTGGTAGCCATTTTGCTTGGAGAACCAAATTCTTCAACATGCGTGTAGCTCCTCAGCGTCTTGGGACCTTGTGCTCTTTTCAGCTCCATTTGAGCTGGGCTTGCTGGGGTCCACCTACCTCCAGCTCCTCCAGGCAGGTTCCATCCTATAGTCCCTAGTACCCTCAGAAGGTGAGTGTCCACACAGGCTAGTTGGGCATATGCCATAGGCTAGGCAGAGGGGTCATTTCTAAGACAGCCCACCAGAGTTCAGTGAACCAAAAGTAAGCAACCCAGTCTTGCAGAGTTGATGGACTCAAGAGAGGGGAGTGTTCCACGGGGCAGGAAGCTAACCCAGGAAAGAGAAGATGCCCCAGACCCGGGGGGGGGGGGGGCTGAGAATCCTCCCTTCCAGACATGGCTTTGCGCTGCCTGCTGACTGGAGTGCTCTTCTGCTGGTTTCATTATTGCATTTTCTTACGTACATTATTCTTATTGGCCCGCCTTACCCACCCCTCCCCCTTGCCTATCTGCCCTCCTCATGTCACCCCCCTTTTCTTATCCCCATTTCCTGTCCCATGTATTCTATTACCCTCCTCCTTAAGATCCGCCCCCCTCCCATGGTCTCCTTTCTAGTTTGATGAGCTACAAACCCCATATGCATATATAAAAGTTAAAATCTAGTGACTGTATTGTATATGAGAGAAAATATGGTATGGTCATTTCTATGCCTATTTACACATCTTCCTATGAGTATCAGGATTTCTGTTTTCTTTATTCCACTCTGCTGCGTATCACAGTTTCATTATCCATTCATCTGTTGGTAGACATCTTGGCTGGTTCCATTTCTAGCTATTGTGAATATAACATCAATGAATATAGCTGTTCTCTGTGATAGACAGTAGAGTTCGTTGGGTACATGAGCGGGGTGGTGTAGGTGTATCTTATGGTAATATTAATGTTAATTTTTGCATACATTTCTATATGATGTTCATAGCGATTGCGTCAGCTAACATTTCCCACAGTTAGGAATAAGGTTCTTCTCGCCAGACCTTATTCATAATCTGCTATAGTTAATTGCCTTGATATTAGCCATTGTGACCTGGGTGAGATGGAATTTCAAAGTAGTTTTGATTTGTATTTCCTCGATAGCTAGTGGTTCATATATTTATTAGCTGTAGGTGTTTCCTCTCTGAGAACTCTCTGCTTTATTTCATTAGACCATTTATTAATTAGGTCACTTTTGTGTGCTGAATTTTTTTTCAGTTCTTCACATGTTCAAGATATTAAATGTTACCCACACTACAGTTGATAAGGATATTCTCTCATTCCATGCATAGGCTGGTTCTTCACTCTAGGAACTGTTTGCTATGCAGAGCTTTATAATGTCCAATAATCTTATTATTCGATCTGCAGTATTTCCTGTGTTATTGGAATCCTTTTCAGAAGGTGTTTGCCTATGACTATGTCTTAAGTTTTCCTATGATTGCCCTAGCAGTTTCAGTGTGTTAGGTTTTATTTTTTCTGTTTTCGGAAGTCAGCTAATCAAATATGAAACTGAAAAATAAAGACTGTCAGAATATTCATGTCACTCTGAAATGCAGAAGAAACTGTATTCACGGGAGGTGGGATTCGATTCTGAGACAAAGACTGGGTCAAGGCTATGGCACACACCTATGAGCCCCACATCCCCGATCTAGAGAACCCGAGGAAGGATGATGGTGAGTTGGAGGCCAGCTTGGTCTTTGTGATGGCGAATCTTGGGTGTCTCCTTGACTGCATTTGGAATCAACTAAAACACAATCAAAAGGTTTTATTAATTGATCATGTGAGGTGGGAAGAGCCATCCTAAGTTGAGTTCACACCTTTTGATGGCAGCGCACGTAGAAGCTATGGAAGAAGGAAG
This sequence comes from Uromys caudimaculatus, assembly GCA_028551405.1. NCBI lineage: Eukaryota > Metazoa > Chordata > Mammalia > Rodentia > Muridae > Uromys > Uromys caudimaculatus. Next base: position 78,176,211 of record CM052708.1, on the reverse strand, counting down.
GTTTTGATTTCTGCCTGGTTGTCCTCTCTCTCGCTGGCAGGTTCATGTCTCATGTTGCAGAGACATTCCTAAGCTGATGTTAGAATCACTTCTTTGGGATTCTAACATAGACTGAAGACCAGCAGCTCCCTGAGAGTCCTCTGGGACTCCAGCAGGACATCAGTATTGGTGAGAAACCCATTATCATGTACTAAACATCTGCCTGTTTTGACCTTTCCATCATTATACAATCACTGTTAAGACTACCTGGAACACAGACTGTAAGATAGTCTATTAAATCCCATACTCACACATGTGCACATGTACACACAAACACACACATACACACATACACACATACACACACACACACACACACACACACCACACACACATACACATGTTTCTATCAGTTATGTTCTTTCAGAGAATCCTAACGAATACAGTCTATATAGAAAGATTCTGACTCAAAAGCAGAATAAAAAAGCCTATGCTAAACAAAACTAAATGGAGCTGCCAGGAGCTTTTTAAAATCTTAAAACTTTGTAATATTGTTTTACTTCTTAAGCTATATATCTATGACCTTGATTTGAAAAGTTAAACTGAAGTTGATTTACTACGTATGTATTGAAAGTATTTGGAGAATAAATTGTAAAGATGATAACAAAAATCACTACAAATCCTATCAAGTACACTACTCACATGTGACCATCTTTCTATTTACTTGCTTGATGATATCACAAAGTGTTCAACTTTTATAGGCTCCATCAAGATCTGACAATATTTGACAATCCTTTATGAACACACACCCACATACCACAGCAAACTGTGTAGCTACCAGTTTTAATAGCCTGACAATATTCCAGTTTCGAGGTTGTACTATTATTTAATGATTAATTAATTTTATGGATATTAGCCAGGTTCTAGTCTTTCATTAGAGCACACTATTCTATGACAAATATCTTCATGCATAAACTCTTGCTGCATTCATGATTGTTTCCTTGGGATAGACCCACTAAAAGTTTAGAATGACTCTTAAATGAATATTTTACTAATTGTCAAAATATGCCACATTAGCATAAAACCTATAATGAACCTTAGGACTAATTAGTTCAATACATTAATTCAGATTTTCATCATGGAAGGAAAAGAAGACATCCAGCCACTGAGATTATTTCTTAAGCAGTTTTATAGCTAATTTTCATTACATTTACAATAAACTGTAAATAAGTATACAACATTTTTATAGGTTAGAAATTCCACAATTCATTCACCACAGTGGTTACCTCTGCAAAGGGTGAGGTTTGGAGATGGCAGTAAGAGAATTCTAACTTTTCTAGAACATACACATCTTTATCAAAGTGGACATTGAATTGGTATATTTGCATATAGTTTAAAATATTACTTAGTTTTACATGGAACTCTTTAAAGGAAAATTACCCCCCATTGAATTCCCTCTGGTCTCTGAGCACAGAAATAAGTGTGTTGCTTACAATTCTAATGACGATTTACATGGCTTACAAAAGACTTTCAGCTACCTTGCTAAGTTATTTATCACAAAGCCTACTAACTTGAGCACTAGTTTTCCCTTTGGATCTATAAAACAGATATATACCTTAGACAATATGCTTTGGATAGTATAGGTCAACCCTGACCCTCATAGTTCCTCCTACCTCCGGTATGAGAAATAGAAAATGGTCCATGTTTGTGTCCCAAATCCTTGCTCTGACACCAAGGAGCTCATTCCCTCTCTATTCTCCTTCCCTCCTCTTTTTTCTTTCACTCAGCTTTCTGCTGTTCTTTAATTTTAAATTCTCCAAAGTGCTCTCTCTGAAGCCACAGCCTAAATGGATTTCCTAGACCTTACTTGAGTCTTTGGATCTGTCTAGAATTTGTATTATGCCCTTTCCTGTGCTTAAAGATAGAACCGTGTTGTGTTCCAGACATTCAGACTCCATGCTCTCAGGTAGCATGCTTGCTAGTGAGAAGCATTCTCTGAAACAAAATGAGAACTTGGAGAACAGGCTGGAGTGATGTTCCCTGGGGTAGCTGTTGTGGGGTGTGTTCAGACAGAACCGTCAAGGAACGTCTATGGAGGAACAGCCCCATGAACAGACTGAAGAATGAGAGAGCAGACTAAGACAATTAGTAGTGGGTAGGTGCCATACTGAGATAGGGAACAGGAAGATCGTGATGCAGAAAAGAGATTAAGTGTTCAGCTGACCAGGAGAAAACGAAGTGGCAATTGTGTAGATCAGATGGACACACATGGTAAACATTTGAAATGGTGATTTTGCTTGAAAATTTCTGGAGCTTGATGACGCTTTTTTTAGAGGTTAAAAGAAAAAAATCTCCAGGACAGGAAAGCTACAAATAGAGGCAGTTGCATAGAGGAGGAGATGGAGGGGAGAAGAACCATGTTGTTTGGGTAAAATTGGCATGGAGGTTAGCCATCGGGTAGCAGAGATCCATGTGGCAGGGAGGGGGATTTGGGAAAGAGTAAGAAGCCCAGGGTGTTAGCATGCTTAGAGTAGAAAGAGGAAAAGGACAAGCTCTATCACATAGACCCACAAAGCCAGGAGTCTGCACCTCTGCAAGGGAGTGCGCTGGGGAAGGCACTCAGTGAAAGAGAAAGTGTAATGTTTCCTTAAAGGGATCATTATCTTTTTCCCATGGCTTAAAGTGAGCTTGCCCTCCTCAGACAGTCCTTCACACAGGTCATTGAATCTGCCAAACTGCAATGTTAGGTCTTCAGCCCTGCCCAAGATTTCATTCTCTGGACCAGAAGTTTCACAGGAATGGATCTTTACTAATAAGTCTGTGATTCTACTGTGCCACTTTTACCTCTGAAGTACAACCCTTGAATTATTTAGAAGATGGGCTGAAGTGGAGGAATAGATACAATATATTAGCACCATGAAAACCTAGAGATCCAGTTCCAACGCGGTCCACCAGAAGGGATCAGCCTCCAAACTGGAGTTCAGACCCCTCCCCCCCCAAGCACATGTCGTCTCTAGGCAGAGGGGTGCTCAATGAAGAGGAGATATAGAACCAGAGCTCCCTTCTGGCAATCTCTGGCCAGTTCTAGAACTGTTGCTTTCCAGGTTTCTGACACAATCTGCCTGCCCAGTTTGTACCCCTGTTCTCATCACTGTCCCCTCTGAAGAGATGGCAGTCCTAACTGCCTTTAGGGGATTGGAGAGATGACTAACCTGGTTCCATAGAACTGAGAGGTGGGGACAGGTGGCAGTTGGGTACCCCTGCAGTGGACCTTTCTAAAACATCCAAATGTGCATCCATTATCTGGTTCTTTAACAGCCAGGGGCAGCGGGAAAGGAAATCCCTGACTGACATCTGGAGAGATGGGAAGGGCAAAGAAAGGTTAGAGTTCTTAGCATTACAAGTCCAGGGCAGGAACTAGGAACAGCCAGAAGAGAAGATATATATGTTGACGTCAAAGTCCAATAGAACATCCTGGTGCACTCACGAGAGCATCCATCCACTGGTCCCTCCTCATTTTTCCTTTGGCTTCCAAGGCTTAACTCTAGAGGGATGAACCCCAGGATCCACTCTGCTTTCAGGCACTTTGATATCTGTTGGAGTGGCTAGAATCACAGTGTGAGGTCCCTCCCAGATGGCTCCGAGATAGGGAGAGAGAGGAGAGAAACTTAACCATCATTTGATTTTCAGATTAAAGTAAGAACGAGGCTGTTTTTCTTGGCTTGCACATAGGCGCTGCAGTGTTAAATTGAGCCAAAGTCATGACATCCAATATCTGGATAGCATTTTTCTTATCAAGAAGAAAATCATTAGTGAAAATAGTTGTCTAAATAACATCTCATGTGGATTTAGGTCTAATGTTTGGGAAGTGTGATCCCATGAACTATTAAAAAACATACCAATCATTTTAGTCTTTGGTTATGCTTCCTTGATGGGTGTTTAAGACCATTCAGTTACTCAAAAGGGCCTTGGCGGTTAAGATGGCAAATGGTGAATTTTAGATACTCATAAGGGAGTTTTAGCAGCAGAAGAATCTAGGACTGTTTATAAGAACCTACTTAGGCCTTCTCTGTAGCACATTCCAGGGAATGTCACTTGCATGGCATATGAAGGAAGTTCTCTGTAGTAGGCTGCAGGTGGGATGGCTGAGCACTCTGATAAACCCATCACTTGGATCACCTCACGTATTTCGTTTAGCAATGCAGGATGTGCCAAGATTTTGAAGAGAGGCTGAGAACTTGGTGAGATTAGGTTACTGGGCCAAGGTTCTAGAATCGTCATGCAGCAGGTTCCCGGTAGAACCATGTTCTATCCTGGATGGTCCGATGTCAGAGCCTGCTGTGCTGTTTTGCCTCTACACACCAGTATGCTGTTTCTCATTAGACTCACGTAACCCCTGGGAAGGCAGCTAGCCTGCATCATGCTTTCGGGAAACAGTTCTGGTGTGCTCAATAAAGTCACATTGCATTGCTTATTTATGACATGGAAAAAATTAAGTATCGCATCACTCATTAAAATACCAGACAACACAGAATACAAGTTTAAATATTTTTATGAGAAACAAAAAAGATATTGTATATTAGTAATAGGTTCACTACAATAAGAAAACAGAACGATTATAAACATTTAGAACTTAATAAGAGACATGAAAACATACGAAGCAAAAGCTGACAATGCTGCAGGAGATACATCTCTACAAAAATAGACTTCAATGCCTTTCTCTCAACAATGACTAGAACAATCATATAGAAAAATGAACAAAAAACTGGGTACTGAAATGCAGCTATTTCAAAATGTATGTATATATGTCTCTATATGTGTATGCCACATATGTATGGGTACCCATGGAAGCCAGGAGAAGGCATTGGATCTCTTCCAATTACAGACAGATGTAAACTACATGACCTGGGTGCTGGGGATTGAACTGGGACCCTCTGGAAAAACAGAAAGCACTTCTGACTATTGAGCCATCTCTCCAACCCCAAATGCAGATATCTCTTAAAGGTAATACACCCAAAGGAAGCCAAAGTCCTGTGACAGCACATGACCGGGTAATCTTGCTTGCACGTTCTTAGGAACTCATCTGAAACCCCAGGATCACCTGCCATGTCCCTGCCCTAGAGAATAGTTCTGGGCCTGAAAATCAGTCATTTTAAAATATCCCTGAGCATCTAGACTGGAAATAATATCTAGGTTATCTATAAAAACATAAAAATGTGTATCTATACAATAAGCAACACAATATGAACTTTATTGAGTACACTAAAGCTGTTTCCCAAAAGTATGATGCATACTCATTGCCTTTCCAGACGATTTGTGAGTCAACAGAAAAATAACACAATGTATGTAGGGACAGAAAGCATATATACAAATTTTTGCACAAATATACAAATATAAAAATGCCAATGTCTACATTTTGCTAGACCAAGAATTTGAGAAAGCCTTTCTGTACCATGTCCACAGGGTGTGGGGGTTGGCAGGATCTAATGTGCCACCCAAATCTCTGGTGTGAGTTAGACATGGTAGGGTATGTCTAAAATGAGCCAAGACAGAGAGAGAAACACCACAAGTTCTAGGTAGATTGGGCTACACGGAAAGGTCAAAGCAATATGTACTAGCTTGTGAAATACTGCCTCAAGGAGAAGACAGAAGAGGAGGAGGAGGAGAGGAAGAAGAGGAGGAAGAGGAGGAGGAGGAAGAGGAAGAGTAGGAGGAAGAGGAGGAGGAGGAGGAAGAGGAAGAAGAGGAGGAAGAAGAGGAGGAGAAAGAGAAGGAAGAGGAGGAGGAGGAGAAGAGGAAGAGGAGAAAGAAGAAGAGGAGGAGGAAGAGGAGAAGGAGGAAGAGGAAAAGACAGAAAGGGGGAGGGGGAGAGGAAGAGAGACAAGAGACAATGCTTCAGATATGCCTAGGAAAGTTCAAGTAGAAGATGAACTTCAGCCCCATCTCTTTTGATCACATGATGCTAAGCAAGGAGCATGTACATTCCCGTTACAAGGAGATGCTTAAGGTGTCATCCTCCATCATCCATGTCTGCTGATGTTCACACCCAGTGTGGTTCCCTTGCTTTAATTGTGAGGAGAGCACATCAGTTGCTTCTAACCTACAGAATGTGGCAAAGAGGATGTCAAAGCTCTGTCTAATCATGGGGCTACATCCCATTAGGTGTTCCAACTTGACCTTACTCCCATCTAGGAGGTCATGTTGAAGGATGCAGCCTGGCAAGGAACTGTGACGTAACACACGTAGCCCATAGAGTTGATGATGCCTTTACCTGGCTACCAACAGGAAGTTCCCAAGCTAATTGCATCTACGTAACCTTAGAAGTGGAACCTCTTGCAGTGAAGTCCAGAGTGAGACCACAGCCTCTGTTCAACCTTCAAACCAGAATCTTGGTCTTATGGGACCAAAACAGAACATCCAGCTAAGCCACACCTAAATTCCTGCTCACAAAGAAACTGAAATATTCTAAGTGTGTACGGTTTTTAAAGCACTACATTTGTTATAACTCACACATTGTATCCTTTGGGAACTGCAAAGTTGACACATATCTCTGGGATGAGACCCCCCATGGGAAATGTTATGACTAGAGAATACCTGCCAGTTTATGGCTTGTGCTGGAGCTGCAGGGCCAGGTAAGGCTCCTGTTAGCCGGAGTCAGACATACCGGCCTTTGAGAACCAGGGTCCTGTTGCTTTTGCTCCAGAGAAGTGCTGAAATGTTGGCTGTTTTCACATGTGTGAAGGGATCTTACACAGAGGGTTCATGTCTCAGAACATGCACGTGGTGTTTTTACAGCAAAAATAATGTTGGTTTGCAAAGGCTACGTAAATAGGATTTTACAAGAGCAGGGAGGCCTTGGGAAAACCTCCCAACCCAGCAAGCATGTGTTTTCTTTTTTAAGAAATGCCAACTGAGTTTAATTGAAATCCATTGAGAAGGTAAAGGTGAAAAGAGGGAACATACATACACACGTACCAGATAAAGGAGAAAGCAGCCAACAGCGCCGTGTATGAGGATATCATTAAAGGAACCATCCAGCTCACATTTCAGAGATGCTAATCATTTCCCCAGATATGCTGCCCTTTTACAAACTCATCTAAAGGTGACCTTCCCTGAGCACCTGTCACTGAGAGGCCGCCACAGTCCCTGTACAGGACCAGCATTTGCTAGGTTTCATGCTTCTGTCCCTAGAAACTGGGCCAAGAACTGGGTGAGAGGAGCAAAAGCAGAAATATCAGAAAAATAAATGGTCAGAGAAGATTCGAATAACTTACCAGGCTCCAAAGGGAGACATTAAGTACAGGAAATCTGAAGCAGATGAAACAGTTCTGTGTGGGAAGACAAGAGCGGTGCTCTCCTATAGGGTGATTCAAAGGAAATTACACACGTAGCAAAAGTTGTCTAGACACCCACTGAATTAAGTGATACTGAAAACAGTGAATATAGGTTTTTTTTTTTTTTTTTGCTGCGTTGAGCCCTCATTTGTTCAATGGATCAGAAAATCCACTAACTTACATGCTGTTCCACAATGCCAGGAAGCATAGAGCAGTATAATAAATCCTCCTTTGATAGATAAGGCCACTGAAGGTGGGGGTATGGCTCACAGGACTATGGAACAGTGGAATGCAGAAGTCAGAACACCTCAGCTACATTGGAGCAGGAGCACAGACATACAGGGCATGATTTATGCAAATAAATGCCCACTCATAAATGGAGAAAAGCTAAGGAGTCAGGGCAAGTGCAAAGCAAAGGCCTCGGTGCACCAAAATGTGCATGCAGAAGGCTCTGAGCGCAAAGCACAGTGGTAGAAAATGAATTCCCTGATCTTTAATTTAAAAGATACTTTGCAAACCACTAAGCCAGAGGTTTCTAGAGCATACAAGAATTGGCTTGCCTGAATCAGAATCACATTGGGGTCTGGTTAAAAATAAGGCACCTGAGCCCAGCTTTGAGATCATTTAGAACAAGCTGTCATCAGCCCAGAGGCACAGAGATGCAAGGAAGGCCTGCCCCAGCACATAGGAAGGGATTCTGCTCACCCAGAGCAAAGGCTGTCACGGGGAAGGTCCCTTTGGGCAGGTGAGCTCACTGAACTTAAGGGCAGACTGCATTTGCCAGGTCCAGATCCATGATGCAGTTGGTAGGATGGGGAAAAGGAGGAAGAAGAGGAAGGAAGGCCGGAAGCAGTAGAAAGCAAAATGGAGGAAAGAGGAAAGGGACTCCCAAGGGAGGGAGCAGGGAAAGGAGGGGGGGGGAGACTAAGGTAGGAAGCAAAGGAGAGGAGAAGAAAGAGAAGGCAGGAAAAGGGAGGCTGGGCCGGTGTGAGGAAGCTGGGTAGGAGGGGTAGGGCATGCCCCCCTACTCCTCTTCACACCCTCCCTAGGACATGGAGAAATGAAGAAGAAATTCTAGACGTTGACAACCTGGGTCTGAGTGGGTCACTCTGGATGAAGTTGCATGTCCCAAACTAAAAATAGACTCTCAGAGAAACACCTGTAAGGATTCCTAAAATGTAACATCTGTAGAACACAAAACGTTCTATCCCATTAAGCCATGCATGCTAAGAAAGCTTTGCAGAGCAGCATCCTACACAGACAGGGCTCCTGCTGCAGTGTCAGAGATGGGCTGCTCTTGAACTTAGGGCTGGCCTTTGCCTCTCCCAGCAAAGCTAGGGACCACCAGCTTTCACTCTCTTCACTTGTATAGTGCCTCACAGAATAACACAAAGCACTGTACAGATAACCTAACTTGTGACTTTCCACCGACTCTAATGTAATGTTTCCTTCTTAATGTCTCTGAGGACAGAGATTACCCCAATCCCTGGGACCAGCCCTATACTCCTGAACACATTGGTACTGCTCGCACCACAAGACAGGGGATGGAGATGCAGCTGTTGAAAAGAGAACAGTATCAGGCCTGTGTCATGTGTCTCACAACCATCATGCTGGCCAGCGACACTTACCCAGACTCCCTCGCTGCCAGTAGGCTTGCTTCCAAAGTATCTGATCAGTCATGTCTGAGACATCTGCCAAACCTGCTTTTCAGAATTCATTCAAATTGTGTGAAGAAAAGGCTGCCACAGGCAAGCACATTAACTTTACTTTGAATGCCAGCAACAGAAAGAAAGAGAAGCTAAGAAGCACAGAGAGGCAGTACAGATAAGGTGGTGGATCAGCCTGGAGATGAATAGGTCTGCTAAGCTAACAGAGAAGTGGTCACTATGGGGTTTTTCCAGGCAGTAGATGGCCAGAGGCTAAGGATGCTTCAGGAGTGTTATGCAGTCAGAGGAGGAACTTAGGTACCCACATTTACATTTTTGTGGGTTTGTAGTTGTTACTGTTTTGTTTGTTTGTTACTGAGACAGAGTCTTACTCCACATATCCCAAATGAATCTGGATCTCATTCTGTAGCACAGACTGACCTTTAATTTAAAAATCCTTCTGATTCAGCCTCCTGAGTGTTAGGATGGTCCCCATACCAGAACAACTAGTTAACTTTTTAACCTAAGCACACCATCCAGAGAAACCCATGGTCAAACTCTTTTGCACCCGCGTCTATGCTAGTGACCCAAGACATCTCCTCTGGGCTTCCCACTCCAGGGCATATAAGAGCACAGAACTCCTTTGCATCTTGTTTCTACCTTTGCATTCCTGACCAGTACTGTCAGATCAAAGGAGCGTGCTCCAGGTTAGCCCTCAGTATCAGGCTTGAAGCTTCTCAGAGCTGATGTGGAAGCTGAGGTCTAGCTGCCAGGCAGTGCGATGGTTTCCATTAAGCCATGAATCTTGCCCTGTAGGGATGGAGCTTTAAAAAATGCATAAATTATTTAATGTGAGGGCTTTGCTGATGACTGATAAAATCAAATTAACTGCTTTGGGCTAAGGATGAATTTGAACCAGAATCCCTTCCTTTGAAGAGACGGTGACAAATCTAGTTGATAGGTCTGCATGGCAAAGCTTCGGTAGAAAATTTAACAGGATCCTTTGTTAGGCAAAGTGAATGAGACTGTCTTCAGTTATGAAGTGGTTTTATAAAATTTCCCTTACAATGATTATTTTTTATCTCATTATTAAAGCCATACCCACCCACTCATACCAATTTTATTTTAAAAACCAAAAGGGGGAAAACACCCATAATTCTCTTACTATAGCAACATCTGACATTTGAGCAAGCCTTTTCAGACGTTTGTCTGTATGAGTATAAATTGTGTTCTAAGGTTTAAGTTAAATATGCATGTATATAGATAGAATTTGCATGCATATTTATATATGCATACATATGGATATTTACTTTCCTTGTGTGTTCATCTTTTAAGGGCTTAAGAAATGACTCAGCGGCTAAGAGTATTTCTTGCTCTTGCAGAGGACTCTAAGAGTCTACACAGTGCTTCACAACTATCTGTAATGTAGTTCCAGGGGAACCAACCCCTTCTTCTCACCTCCATGGGCACCAGGCACATATGCAGGGCAAATACACACAGGCAGGCAAAATATTCATATTCATAAAATAAATAAGCCAAAGGATGAATGAAATCCCTGGTTTAAATGGGAGTATAAGATATTCCTCCTTCTGCCCCATTTGGGTTGTTGCTTTGGGAGGTGGCTCCTGTAAAAGACACAAGCGCACGGCATCAAAGTCTTGTAACAGAATTTACTTCCTACATGCCGATAGTCTCCAACGCGTTTCCTGGTTTATTAAGTATAATCACAGTCTCATCGCCCTTTGAATTGACTAATGAAATGCATTGCTTTCAGGCTTCCGATCAATAACTTCCTGTTTTGTAAGTCGAAGTGGTGTGGGAAGAGGTCGGCTGCTGCCATGTTTCTTTCCAAATATGTGTTTTCCTAATTCACTAAGTGAGTAATTACAACTGCTGTAACCAAGACTGTAGGTTTGGAAGTAAAAATGTATCACTTGTAATCTGAATAATTTCCTGCTCACATACAATCTGCTACTAGTGTGTTTTTCATTCAAATGAGTATGCCAGAGGAGCCAAACTTAATAATAGCTTTAATAGCAGATGTTTAATTTTATACTTTCTCTTAAAGTTCCAGTTTGTAGCCCATGTTGTTACTATTTTAAACTCTTGGCTTCTTTTTCTGATTGGTTGTTGTTGTTTTGTTTTGTTATTATTATTTTTTTTTAGATAGGGTTTTGTCCTTAAGCTGGCTCTGAACCCAGGATACTCCTGACCCCACCCTCTTAGTGTAGGACCACAGGCATCCCTTGAGAGCTTTTCTTCTGTTCTCTTTGATGGCTTTTTGTAATTATTTTTTGAAATAATTATATTCAGGGTCCGTGAGGCCTTGTACCAGGTTCCACAGTGATTGTTCTTCCAAATGTCCATTCTTAACTTTCTTCTCCCCATATTACAGATTTGGAATCGCAGACATCTATAATTAGGGGACAAAAAAATGACTTCTGCTCAATAGGATAGCGACACACACACACACACACCATATGCATCTTTTCTTCACAGTGGCATTTTGAACCCTACTGCCCTCAATGTGTGAAGGAAGAACATTGTACACTGCGGTCCAAACTTAAATGGAAGGAACACTTATGAATATTAAGATAATAATGTAGAGTATTATTAAGTGCCTATGGTCCTGAGGACATAGATTTGTGTGCTTAAGCAAAAGACACAGGAAGAATGAAGACTACGGACTTCCTGCTCCCTGCCTGACTTAAGCTGGGAAGGACACCATAGACAGAAAGATAAACTCTCCCTATCAAAATAAAAAGTAGTAATGATTCAAAAGAAAATTCTTTGGCAGGGTCACATGCCTATAACCCCAGAATTTAGGAGCCAGAGGAAGGAAGATCATGAATTCAAAGCTAGCCTGAGCTATATCAGCCTGGTATATACACTATGCTGACTTGTGTTATGTCAACTTGACACAAGTTAGAGTCATTTGGGAAGGAACAAAGAAACCCTCAGCTAAGAAAATGCTTCTACCAATCTTGGCCCGTGGTACATTTTTGTAATTAGTGATTGATGTGAGAGGGTACAGCTCACTGTGGGCAGTGCCACCTCCTGGCTGGTGGGCATGAGGGCTATTAGAAAGCAGGCTGAGCAAGTCATGAAGAGCAAGCCAATGAGCAGCACTTCCCCATGGCTTCTGCATCAGTTCCTGCCTCCTGGTTCCTGCCCTGTCTTCCTTAGATGATGGGCTATAAACTATAAGGTGAAATAAACCCTGGTCACCCCAAGATGCTTTTGGTCATTGGTGTTTATCACGGTAACAGAAACCTTAACCCAGTGAGACATGGAATGAGACCCTTTCTTGGAAGGACAGCTACTTCGGAGAAAGGATGGCTGTTAGACAAATTATAGTGTGAATGCCTTGCTTGTTCCATCATTCACCTTCAGACAAACACACTCTAGATGGAAAGAAATGGCCGATGGACTCCAGATTTTAGCTCTTCACTGTACTCTGGTTCACAGACTGTAACCCCCAACGTCAGGTTCTTCAAAGTTGTGTTTAATGTAGTTAAAAGTGTTGCAACGAAGCCTTCTGTGGAGGCACGCACTTCATCTTTGTTTACTGAGTGTCTCCTTTGAGTTACATACTGTGTGCAGACAAGGGACATCTTACTGCATATAGAGAAGATGCCCCTTATTTCCAGAACATCACAGGAGGCATAGTTGCCAGATAGCCGTGCTTTTGACTTCAGTTGTCTTTATTGTCCCTCTTACAAACCCTCCTCACTGCTAAGACTTTTTCATGTTTCTTTGTAAAATGCCATAAATTCCTGAAAGAAAGCTGGCATAAACAAAAGACAGCTCCTATCTAACAATGCGCCAGTATGTCTTGCCTTGCACTTGATTAGCTACTTGAGGACGGGGTTCTGTCTGGTTCATTGAAACATGGTATTTATCTCTGAGCTTGCCATAATACTCAGCATGGGATGTGGTACAGTTCTCAATAAATATTTGTAGATAGAATCTGTCCCGCTAAAATAGTTCTATGTGCACCCACCCTTGATGAAAACAACACGTCTGCAATCACTCAGGCAAGGGGCGATGAAATTTCCAAAATAAAGTCTTTTCCCGGGAACTATTAGGTTTCCAAAAATCTGCTGGATGGCGAATAGATAAATAGGTATCCAAGGCAGACAACTTGATTGTCAAAGGGTCGGGGGTGTTGGTTAGCAACTCATTATAATCCTAGAAAACCAAGATGGAAATGGTCTCCTTCCGTGATGACAGTGTATAGCCTCTAGTGAAAGCTGGGAATCAAGAGAAAACAAGGGCTGGTGTAGAAGGAATGATGTGGACATAACTTTCCCAGTTTCCATTTGACACTCAAAAGGAAGCAAGTTAGAAATGAAAAGCTTTGAGTTTTCTTTGGGAATGATTCTCTCTGTTTTGACTCAATGTGAAGCACTCCTGTCTAACGAAATAATACCAAGTTACCAACACAGGCAACTGATAGAGACTTGATCAATACCACACCCATTCAATCACAGTCAATGAATTCCATACACTCTTGTCTTAAATGCTTAACCTCCAAGTAGACCATGTAATGTGGGATGTTCTAGAAACCCTCGATGGTGGTACACACTTGGCGGAATTATTGACTGTGGTATATGTCTTTGGGGGGGGCAGTCTCGGCTCTAGTACTCTCTGTCTAGCATTCTGCATGTTATTCGGGAGAAATTAAGAACAACCCTCATAATGTGCCTCCACTACTATGATGTTCCGCCTAATGACAGGTCGAAGAAGCCATTGACTGAACCATTAGAAACCAGAAGCCAAAATACACCTCTCCTCTCTTAAGTTTTTCTCTTAGGTATTTGACTGAAGCCATGAGAAAACTAATTAACACACCTGACCTGATAGAAGGAAATTTGAGGAAGTTGGCAGAAAGTAGAGGAGGCAAAAGTGAGAATCATACAAAAGGAAGAACTCTGGGCCTAAGACTGGGGAGGAGCACAAAGAGGGAGCCTTAGATGGTAGGGAGGGAGCCTGATAGGTAGGCAGAAATGGAAGGACGAGCATTATTCTAGAAGGAGGAACTATGGGCCCTAAAGAAATGGGAAATGTGCTCTCTCCTGGGTAAGGCAGGTCACACAGTTATACTCTCATGAATAAGTACCACAGTGTTATAAATTTAAAGACATATACATGACTGAATTGCTTGGCTTGGTTCCACACAGATATTTAGAATCCTCACAGGCAGATCTAGGCCATAGAACTGTATCTTCTACATTGATAATAGTTCTGGGGAAAGTCACATATATGTTTACCTCTTCAACTTGGCCTCCCTGTCTCAGCTAAGTCAAGTTCTGGGAGTGGAAGAAAGGATGCTGCTATCTCATTTGTGTGCACAAGTGGCTCTTAAGACATACTCAGTGACATCTGGCATTTCTTTAGAAACATCCAAAGTTTCCTGGAATGATAGAAAAATAGCCAAAATGGGGAGAGGTGGAGTTAACATGCCCCATTTCAAAGTTAGCAGGGCAGCTCTGGCTTGTTTTACATGTTCATCCTCTGCGTACGTTTCCCTTGTTAAGAGAAGAAGAAGAAAAGAAGAAGAAGAAGAAGAAGAAGAAGAAGAAGAAGAAGAGGAGGAGGAGGAGGAGGAGGAGGAGGAGGAGGAGGAGGAGGAGGAGGAGGAGGAGGAGGAGGAGGAGGAGGAAATGATGATGATTTCACACCACCAAGACCAACAGGAAAACATTTCTTGGATAACTAAATATTTGGAAAACTACCTTATGAGGTTTAAGAGAAGAGTCAACATGGCTGCCAGTAGAGGAGAGAAGATGGGGAAGGTAAAGATGCCAGTATTATTACTTCAATAAAACACTGAGGATGGATTTGAAATTGCAGGACAAATGATCTCCAAGTCCAGATCTAAATATGGCTTCTACCTTTAAAGCTTTGACCTTTTTGAAAGAAACAAGGGAGTCAGTCTACTGTGTGGAGATAAAAAGGAGAAGCTCTTGAGCAGGCATAAGCAAATGTCAAAAACAATGTACATACTCAATGTATCTGTTTCTTTTAACTATAGAAACATGTCTCAGAAAGCTAAGTAACATTTTCCAAGTCTCACAGTTAATTAACAGGGGTGATTAATAAACATGGGGCAATAGATTATGTAACACTTTTGTAATGCTGGCTTTGGGACCCAGGATCATTTGGTTGTACTGGAAAATTCCACAGGAAGAAGTTTATTCATCTATCATGGCTGCTGCAATTGTCAGGTCATTGTTTTAGAATTCTTTGTTTTGTAACTGATCTTCTCATGGACAATAAGACAGACTTTAAATAACTATAAGGAAATTTAGTAAGCAATGAGATGGATACAATACAGCAAACTTTGACTTGCAAAGTCCATTGTTCATGGATTTGTGATTTTATCTATACATTTTTCTGTATTTTTTTTCTTTGTCTTTGGCACTTGCCTTCAATGTTTCCAATAAATATGTCAAAATGTATATCATTCAAAAACATCTTTATTACTAATTCTTATTTTCCCAGAATCAACATCTTAAATCTTGTCTGTCTATTAGTCCCAGTTACCTCTAGCTAAAACAGACGTAGCTGGCCCTCCTTAAGGAACATTGTGGCACTGGCAGACCCCGAGAGGTGTGTCTTTCATGTCTTGAACTGTTATCAGCACCTGGTACTAATATTTTTCCACTGTGTAATTCCTCATGGAGCTATGAGTTAATCATTTTATCAGATTGAAATTGTCAATTTGGGTCCACAGACATTCACAGCTGAGAAGGAGAGAGGAGAAGGGTGTTGGGCTGCTACGTGGAGAAGCATCAGTGGGCAGCAGGAGCAGGGAGATTGGGCAGTTAAAGAGACAGAAAAGGTGATGGGGCCAAGAACCTAAAGAAAGGCAGACAAGGGCTTTCACTGCTCACAGCCAGTGACAAAATGTCTTCTCCTGCTGGTATGGTTTAAGTGACAAATGGCCTTAGTTGGATCATGTATTTGAACACTTAGTCCCCCAGCCAGTGGCACTGTTCTTGGGGGCTGAAGAACCTTTTGAACATGGATTTAGAGGACAGATATGAAATGCTGGGGGACAGAGCTTTGAGGACTACAGACAGGTTCTCTGCCTCCTGGGCAGGCAGTATCATGTTAGAAGCAACCACCGACCAATCACACCAGCCATGCTGGCTTTCCCCTGAACTGTCAATCAAAAAAAGAAAGAAAGAGAGGAAGGAAGGAAGGAAGGAAGGAAGGAAGGAAGGAAGGAAGGAAGGAAGGAAGGAAGGAAAGAAGGAAGAGAAAGCCCTCTCTTCTCATAAATTGCTTCTGTTAGGTGTTTGAGCATAGTAAAGAGTAGCAAGGACACACAAGAATAGCCCCTGTGCCTTGTGACCTGTGATGTTCCCTCTGCCCTTATCACCTCCAGTCTCCAGACAGCTCTTTGTCCTGGCTTTTCTCCAACTCCCTGCTGCTTCATGAACTAAGTTCTCATCCTGTACAGTTTGCTTACGGCCATGCTTATTTCCCCCTTAGGGCTGCAAATGAGTTTCTGCCATGTGACTAAGAGCCCCATCAGTGCCCAGTAAAAGATTCCTTGAGGAAGGTGGAAGATTTATCTACTTTCTGGGGCCGACTTTGCATCAATAGTTCGACATTTCTGAAGTACATCCTGGTGACACTCTTCTACTGTTCAGAGCAGCTTGAATACTTCTTGTTGCCAGGGACTATGCAGCAACTTAGGTGCAGCACACACCTCATAGATGGCTGTAGAGAGCATTAGCTCTCTTTGATGAAAGTCACCTTTTTCCTCCGAGTACTTCTGTCTAAGTAAACAGTCACGGGGGGGGGGGGGGGGACTGAGCCGGACTTTGTCGTCCTGAAGTTGGAGTGAGACAGAAGAGTTGAATGGCTATAGCACAGCATAAGCCAGTAAGGAAGGTGAGGAGAGGAGCTGAGCTCTGCCTGCTGCTCAGCCTTC
>CM052708.1:78087889-78159204 GCA_028551405.1 Uromys caudimaculatus | reverse complement strand
ATATATGGTCTTACATGTTCTGCACTGTGACAGCTTTTTGAGGTTTGGCAATACTGAAACAGAAAGCAGCTTTTGGTCAGAGAGCATAAAGAACTCAAGTGTGGGTGAAGGAAGGGCACATGATGCAGAGCCTTGCAAAATGGCAACCACTCCAACAGCTGCGTCTAGAAAGAAACACAGGTAACTCATCAGTAACTCCACTGCAGTTGCCTTCTAATTCAGGATATCCTACGAGAGCAGGGTTTGTATAACTGCACTGTTGGAATTTGGGCCTGGATACTTTTTGTAGGGCCAGTCTTCTGTATTGTAGGACACTTAGCAGATTCTCAGACTTTCCCACCTGGGTCCTGGAAGCAATGCCATCCCTGGTTCAAATATGAACACAATTAGAAAGCAACAAAAGCTATCCCCAGATATCACTCAATGTTCAAAACCCCTCCTGGCTGAGAAACACTACTCTAGGGAGTAACAGCTCTCATGTCCAGCTATGAAATAAAACCTGGAGCTGAAACTTCCTCCAAACAGAGTCTGAGCCACCCCTGTGGCTCCATCTAGTTGTGCTTTCAAGAGACATGCAATCATGTGCACTCTTCCCTAGGGTCAGATCACCAGTTCTTTCTAAGATATCTAGAAGGTCACTGGACCTAATAGACTCAAGGCTTCCTGTGGAAGAATAATGTTATATTTTTCAGGCTTCTCCATTAAATCAACCATTGCCTGATAAATAACATAATAGGTCTTGGACTCATGGGATTTTAAAAATATCTGCCCTATGCTTCTTAAAACTCTCTTTCTTCTCTGTCTCTGACTCTGTCTGTCTCTGTCTATCTCCTTTGTCTCTGTCTCTCTGTCTTTCTGTCTGTCTGTCTCTCTCTCTCTCTCTGTGTCTCTGTCTCTGTCTCTCTCTGTCTGGGTGTGTATGTATGATTGCACACATACCTATGTGAATTTTGAATTTTAAAGGTTGGCATCAAGTGTCTTCCTCAACTACTCTCTAATTTATTCTTTGAAACAGGGTCTTTCTTTGAACGTGAGGCTCACCAACCTGGCTAGGCTGCCTGACCAGTGAGCTCTAAAGAACATCTAGCTCTCCCTGACACTGGCAAGCCAGGTTTTTAGATGACTACTGAGGGTTAAATCCCAGATCCTTAGGATTATGGAACAGGTACTTCACTATCTGAGCGACCTTACAGACCAGTTTATCCTATTCCAGAGCAAAGAAAAACTTTAACAATGTTTTTAAATGCTGGTAAATTCTAGGCATAGCATTTCTTTCTGATTCGTCACTATTTACTCTTAGGCCCAAATCATCCCTCTGCTTTTCAGGGTTTCACTTTTTCAACTCATTGACAATGGGGATTCAAATATATTCTTAGTGCTCATCATAATTGGCAGCCTTTGATAATATAATAGGGCCCACAGGGCAGAAACAGAGGACACCAGCTGAATGCCTTCCAGGTAGCTGAAAGTCTTTTTTGCATCTCCCATCTACCCAGTAATAACTCTGATGAAAAGTTAGAGCCCAACAAGTTCATAGACTAATGACATAGTTTGCTGTCTGTTGCTGACCAAAATCAACTTGGAGAGGAAAGGGTTTATTTGGCTTCTAGGTTACAGTCCATCATTAATGGAAGCCCAGGCAGTAGATTGAGGCAGGAAATTTGTAAACAGACACTGAAGCAGAGACCGCAGAGGAACATTGCTTGCTGGCATGCACTGGCCTCACTGAGATACCTTTTCTTATATATCCCACATCTACCTTCTCCGGGATGGAACCATTCACACCCCCCACATCAACCAGAAATCAAGAAAACGCCCCAACAAACACTCCAATAGGCCAATCCAAGGGACACAATTCCTTAGTTGAAGCTACCTCTTCCCAAATATGTTACATTTTCAACTGGAGTTAACTATGACAACCAGAAGTTACAAATGTAGTCATGAGATTTGGGGAAAAAACCATGCCAAATGATATTGCCATCTAGGAAAGCAGAGGAGGGAGATGCTACACCGTCCAGGGAGGTCAGCGGATAAATACTTTACACACTCAGCCATAGTTTAGGTTGATAGCATACGTCATTGGGGTCCTTTACCCTTAAGTGCTGCCCTTCCCTATTCTATGTCACCCTAACACTTTCCGTGGAAGTCTGCTCTCTAGTCATGAGCTTTCTTCATTTTCCTTTCCTATCAGTCAAGAGCACAAACTGTCATTTCTCTGTCCAGGTCTCTGCACATCACTGATACTTGTATCAAGTGAGATGTCTCATTTGACCAGCAACTGTGGTCCCTTCTTTTTGTCCTATGCATTTTTAGAGTTTCTCTATGATGACATTAGACTCTCAGTTCAGGCGCAAGGCTATTTAAGAATAATCTATCAGCTACACTCTCTCAATGGGTAAGCCAGGACGTGGGCAGGGTCTCGTGGTTTGAAAAGAAAGGAACCTCCAGCCCAGGCTCATGAGTGCTTGTTCCCAGCTGGTGGCACTGTCTTGGGGACTGTAGAGCTTCTAAAAAGCAGAGGTAGCTAGACAAAATCAGCTCCTAGGTGGGCTTTTAAAGATCATAGTCTATCCCCTGGTTTTGACTACTTTCTGTCTTCCAAGTCTACCAATAGGTGACCAGCTGATGCTGCAAACTCTCACTGCCACGGACTGAGCCACACCCCTCTGCCTCCCGTACTATTGTGGAGTGCAAACTCTTTAAAACTATGAGGCAAGATTAACCCTGCCGCCTTTCAGTTGTCTTCATGATAAGCTTTGGTAGCAGCAATGCAAGCATAAGTATCAGAACCAATAAGGCAGAACATGCAGGACTTACTATTTCCTATTCCTGGGATGATATGACCCCAGCAAGCTCTCATCATTGGATACTTCTCCAGCAGGAGCCTATGTTTATGTGACTGGGAGTCAGGGGGGTCCTCAAGAGGTCCTCAGAGAAGGCTGATAAATAAAGTGACAGACAGAAGACAGAAAGATCACACCTGGCTCAGGCCCTGGTCCGGTTAATATCCTGCCGTCTTCCACGCCATACTTTCTACTCCCAGTAGAGCCATGAAACCACATGTGAGGGAAGCGACCCAGCTCAAATGAAACAGCATGGATAAAATGGCCTCACGTGTACAGACCTCCTCTTCTCTGGGCCTTGGCTTCAGATCCAAATCAGAGCACCTGCATCTTTGCTCTGCAAAAGGAAGTTGTGGGGGGTCAAGGGTCAACTTAAGAGTTTTGACCTTAAGAGGTGATTGCTGCTTTGAACATCATTCTGTTACTCCGACGATCACCACTGTTCTTTGTCAGGACACAGTGTTTGTGGAATGTGATACTAGACACTGTGCAGGGTGGATGCAGGCTCTGTGAATGTTATCCTGGAGAGCACAGTTTCATAGTGACATTCCTGAAAGGTGCTTCACAGGGGCTTTGGAGGCGCCATCTGGTCTGCAGGTTCATCCCACCCACAGTATAGAAACGCAAGTGCTTAGGAGTAAGTATTTTGAAATTGTAGGCAAGATAGGGGATGCTTATTGATCTAAGAAGCAAAATTCAGTTTTGCATTCTGTACCTCACTTAGACATCACGTTACATAAATTTTATGTACAGTATGCTTTATAAAGGTAGGGGAAATGGATTGTAATTTGAAAACACAGACCTTTGAAGTAGCATGAGTTTCGAACACATGACTAAAATAGAAGGCAGGTAAAGAAGAAAGCCTTGAAAGTTTGAGCAGTTGAATGCTGGAGGAGGAGGAAGAATCTGAGAAAGACAAGGGTCAAGTGCCATCTATCAGAAAGCCACAGAGGACTCCTTTTCAAGCTATGGAAAGTTTACCCAAAGAAGTAAAATTAACAAAGAAATTATTGACATGGTCTAATGTGATGGTTTAGATATCCGGATAGATCATTTAGGTATGAAAGGATTATGATCAAATTCAAAGCAAGAGAGAATTTCTGGAAGGGAAGGAGGAGCTGGAAACAGAGAGGAAATTCTAAAGAACCACCATAAATGTCTCACAGGAGAGAAGGACTAGACCGAAAATAGGGGAGGCTCCATTGATGAGGTAGTTACTCAGTGACCCTCTAGAGCCCCTTTTCTTCACTCTACAAAGGAAATTCTGGGTCTCAGGGGTGAAACTTCAGGGGAGAGAAGCTACATCAACCAGGTAGATGTCTATCAGATGGTGACAGGCAAGTATGTAATAGCAACTTAGCCACAGACATTTCCAAGCTTGGCAGAGAAGGCTGTGGGTGAAGACAGAAGCTAGACTCTGTCAAAAGCCTTTTAATTCTAGGGTTCTTCTGAGGCTCAGACTCCATAAGAAAGTCTTTCTCTCCTCAGAAGGGCAGAACTGAGATGGAAGGATACCCACACTTGAGATGGGGTCTACTTCCTCTGTGCAGGAGTTTCTATGAGACTGGAGGTTAATAGACTGGAGGCAAGGTTACCAACAGCCATGGATGTCCCCTGAGCTGCTGAGGGACTATCAACATCTACCCTAAACCCCATGTCATGACAGAAGGGTTCTCACTGTTCAAGGGAATAGTTCCTTTTTGGCAAAGAGAAAAACAGGTTACCCACCGTTTAAAATAGAGATAGGGGAAACTAAATACAAGGTAAAAGAAAAAATGGAGAAAAAGAGAAATGGTTCTATTTCCTAAGCAGAAACTTTGTCTCTTCCCCACACCACAAAAAAAGGGGATGCCACAAAGGAGCAGGAAGAGGAGCTGAGAGGGCACCTCTGGCCTGGTGCCAGTTCTTGAAAGGTTGAGTAGGTGAGATTCAGAGTTCTAGGCCCATCTGAGCTTCATAGCAAGACCCTGCCTCAACATAGAAGGGAAGAGAGAAAATAAAGATGTTTGGAAAAGCCATAAGGAGTCACATTATTTTTTATTTACCCCAAATTACATATCACACACACACACACACACACACACACACACACACACACACAAGGAGGGGTATTAAGTGACATTATGACAATTGAGATGACAAGGCTCCCCATGAAAAGTCATAGACCATCTAACAAAAGCTCCAAAACCAGGCATGAGAAACTCCCTTTCAAGCTATCCAAGAGCCTCCCAAAGGGATTTACACTACTGCTGTTCCCCTGGTCTCCTTCCAACAGTTAAGGATGGGGCCCTATTGCTGAAGATACCACGTACATTGGACTTAGGAATTACAAAGTCCAACCTGGGTCTGACCTGAAAACCTCCTCCCTGGGGACTAGCTTTCACAGTACAAGAAGGCGCTGTGTAAGCTGCCAAGGCTGGGAAACAAGCAATTGTCCTACCCAGCTGTGATACAGATGAACCACAATGAGCAACATGACAACATAACCCCCACGGTGCAATAGTGGCTCTCATACAACACCTGTAACCAAGAACACTCTAATTGGACTTAAGATCTAGTCAGCAAGGTGGAAATCATGCCTGTCACCGGAATCCTAGCCAACATCCCGGAGCTACTGAGTTCATGGATCTTAGAGGAGAACCTACAACTTCCGCTTTATTAAATCAGCATAAATCCTAAATAGTTCTAAATAGTTATCCTCGTAGCCAAGATAAATGGAGCTTTAACCCCTCGTCAAAGAAGCTTCTCTTTGCAGCAAAGGGAAACCAATACAGAAAATCACACGGGTCAAAATGCAGACAACAACGGTGGTGAATGCTTTCTTTTATAAATTGCCTTGGTCGTGGGACTCTTTACAAGCAAAAGAGAAGTAACTAAAACACCACCCCAAATAAATCCTGCTAACAAATTAAAATAAATAAATAAAAACCCTCCACATCTCCTTTATGAAAGAGAATATCAAAACCACAGATTCAAACTATGTGGGAAATACCATGAGAACATTTCAGCCAAAATTTTATAAGATATAGAAAAACCTAAGATGGGGGAAATCATATTCCCATGTTTGTCACATAGCAGGAAAGACTGAAAATTTTAAGGCAAAAATTTCTCAAAATATATAGAGAAAGCACCACAAGGATGACAATGAAATAAAAAGAAAGAAAATAATAATGCTATTTTTTTGGAAAAAATTTTTTGAAAAAGATAGAAAGAAGACTGAATATTTGTGAACCCAATAAAACAGCTAGTCTAATCAATAACCAAAAAGGGGCTGCTTCAGACTTAGAACTGGTCTCAGGAACAGGAAGTGAACTCAACAGGAAGTGAAGTTAATGTGCCTGTGAATTCACATAAAACTGACATAGAGAAGATAATGCAGCCAGAAGATTGCAACAGTGTAGTCACTGCCAGGGTTCACAGGGTGAGGAGTCAATAAGCCCTGTCCTGAATGGAGCCGTAACCAGTGCCTACTGTCTGGATGACCATTTGGGAATGCTTGTCAAACTTCTGACTCAGGGAGCTGTCCTAACATGTTATACCCAGAACAGTACATGTGTGTGTAATATACGAGGAAAAACTCTGCATATACAATAAAATATGTGTCATGTTAAAATGGCATAGATTTACATAAAATTGAAAATACACAGTATACATATACATATATGTATATAACAATAGTTAATGAAAAAAGAGGCCATGAATTTGAAAAAGAGAAAGGAGAGGCTTAGGGGAGGGTTTAGAAAGAGGAATGGGAAGGGAGAAATGATGTTATTATAATCTCAAAGATAAATGAAAAATAAGCATATGAACTGTGAGATGGTACACCCAAAAATAAATACGTCAAAATGTATCCATCAAGATGGGGGAGGAAGTGGCCATGGGCAAGACTGTGGAAGTTCCTGGCCCCATAGAGTTTGGGGGCAAATATGAGCCAGCATTATCTGGGAGTGTACTCCTGGGGAGAGCAAGAATCTTTGTCAAGAATAGTCATTTATATTTAATAGGATCACAGGTTACTTCTACCTTCTGTTTAATTCCTCATTTTACTGTGTTTAAGGGTTCACCTTAACTGTACTTGTTAGATTGTTTTAATTAGGAAAAGGCTTTTTCTGAGAAGCACAGAAGTTATTGATGTTGGAGGAATGAAGGAGGCATCAGAGGTATTAGACAATATGAGTAGCATTTGCACTTATGAGGAGCAAATCATTCCCTGGTATAATTGACACCAGTATTGTTTGTAGAATTTGATATTATTATCAATAAATTGTAAAATAAGAGTAAGTAAGACTTTCCACATAAACATAAGACAGACAGACAGACAGACAGACACACACACACACACACACACACACACACACACACACATACACACCATGTCCAGATGTAGTAACTCTAGAAGATGTTGTCTGAGATATGAGCAGAAGATGAACACCAAAATCAGCTCATGACTGCTTGTCTAAGGCCTTAGTCTGTCATCATCCCTGACTGATATGGAAAGATGACAGCTTGAGGCCCTCAGTCTGGCTAAGTCCACCACAACACTGGCAGTTCCTTAGAAGAAGCCCCACCTTCTATGTGAGTAAGCAGTAAAGTGTTTGTCAAAGGAAAGACTGCATGCTTTACTTCAGATTAATTTGCATGTTTAACTTGCATTTGGGGAAGACACACTTAGGGTTTTGATAATGGCATCTGCTTTATGTTTTGATTACTCCTAAATGTGTGCTTTGATTGATGTGAACTTCTCAACTTTTGGGTGAGGTCTGCCATCCCAGCCACAAAGCTGAGGTTTCCCCAGAAACCAGGCACAGGAATAACGGGGTTCTGTGCCTAAGGATGACAGAAGCATTAGCGTATTTTACCTGTTGCTGACCTCTGGAAGCCACTGGAGTCTCTGTAGCTTGAGTTAGAGTTTCAAGCTCAGCACACAAAGTTGCCATGAATACCATGTGTCTGCAAGGGGGTCTTCTCAGAACCCCTTGGTCTACCTCTCAAGGGCAGAGAGTCCAATCCCGTCTGTTGAGGATCAAGATGGACCCTTCCCCACTGAACTTTATAAATTGAAAAGGATGCATTTCACAGGTGCTTTATATACAAACTAGGAAAAACACAAGCTTTGAAAAGAAATGAATTGGCCGGGCAGTGGTGGTGCATGCCTTTGATCCCAGCACTTGGGAGGCAGAGGCAGGTGGATTTCTGAGTTCAAGGCCAGCCTGGTCTACAGAGTGAGTTCCAGGTCAGCCAGGGCTACACAGAGAAACCGTGTCTCGAAACCCCCCCCCCCAAAAAAAAAAAGAAAGAAAGAAAAGAAATGAATTGTCCACACAATAATTGCTAAGCCCAAGTCAGAAGAGCTTAAATAAGATAGAAGTTTGTTTTTCAAACACATAGGAAACAAGCCAATCTGCAAAGATGACAAACCCATTAAGCATTCTATTTTTGGCAGGGAAGGGCAAGATGATTCTAAAGTTCTGAACAGCCAGGACATTAGGAAGTGATGGACTCACATGCAGAGGCTGGGTTTGGTGGAATGATTTGATTAGTAATGTCTGCATTGTGCTTTGGAGGTGGGTGTGGCTAATGTCCAAGTCTGTTGTCCTCTTTAGACAGGCTGGCTTTCAAGTTACTGAGATCAGCAGCAACACCATAATAGATGTCACCAACTCTGGACCATTTTCACATGTACTTCTGATGGCAGATAACAGTTATCTTTTCTCATGACACTAGTTCCTCAGTTTTCTGTAGACATCCACAAGGCACTAAACAAAATAATTCAGCTTTCAGGATAGCTATAGCCATCCACAGTTAACACAAATCCCCTGATCCAGCGTCAGTCATATAGGGCTACTGTCCCCAACCTCTGTGCCAGATACCAACTGAAAATCCCAGGGTACCCAGAACTTCTGACTGACTAGCTCTGGATACAAGAAACTTTCGTGTGACTAATGGGGCAAGTGGACCATACAACCAAACAGAATAGCGGATAAGGCTGAGCAAGCCTAAAAATCTCAGAATTGAAAATGCCAGCATGGAGCCATCTCCCTGCCAAAGTACCTGCTCTGGAACATGTAACCATGACACCCCACTGAGAGGACCATGATAATCAGCCATGTACTATAAAAACCTGGAGTTCTCCATGCTAATGAGGTATCTAGATAGGCCCCGAGTGTTTAGCCAATAAGCTTCCCTTCCTGGGCATTCCTTCCCACAAAAGGTATTTATTTAATCCCTGGATTACCCTGAGTAAGATATATGTATTCACATTCACCATCAAATAAAGCAGTTTGGACAAATAAGGACTGTCTTCTTTATCAAGGATCTTTGTGGGGATTGGGTAGGCCTTTGTCATGAAGAGCCTAAATCTCCCAGAGAAGGCCTTCCTTCTTCCAGCCCTTCCTTACTCTTGGCACTCACTCAGAGCCAAACCTGATTCCACCTCAATCCCAGGCTCAGGCATCCCCTTCCTGCCTGGTGCTCAAGGACCTGCAGACCCTGGTTCCTAGCTCCCAGTGGTCCCCAGTGGCATCTGGGTACCCAGGGTGATGGGAATCACAACATCCATCCCAGATCCCACTGTCTCTCACCCCTGGGACCCCTATCCCCGACCGTGTTCTGCCTCGCCTGAGTGGTCTGCCTACAGTGCTCGGGCACCCCAGCAGCGAGGCAGACACATATGGTACATACATCTCAGGAATACCCTTAACTTACAGTTCAACATTCATTATAAATGATACACATGTCTTACAAACAATAAGGTCTAGGAGGCTTACAGAACAAGGTATGGATGTAGTGTGGGGAATCACAGCCCTTGATGTCCTTACTGAGGCTTACCAACCCCAGTACAGTCCGAACTCATCACTGGTGTGGTTTTATGGAAATCATGTCGCTCCTTGAGTGATAGCAACCTTAGCTTAGAGTTGCCTTCCCCAGGGTACATTTCCAGATAAAGAACCAAATGGTGAGGGAAGCCAAGGCTGTAGATCTGTGCAGAGTGCTGCCTGGGTAGTCTAACACCTTGGATTTAGTCTCCAACTCCAGAGTCAACAAGAAGAAATGTTACAGGAGTTTTTAAAGAAAAGAACTGGGTAAGGAGAGTAGGCTTGATGAGGAAGTGGGCAAACTGGAGGTGAGCAAAGAACTAGTTGCTTTGGGTTTTTGTGTGCTGAGGACTTCATTGAAGTGGGCACGCAATCGTCTGTGGATTTCAGGTGTAAAAATTGTGTTCCAGGAATTGGGCCAACTGAGGAAGAAAAAAATGTGAACCACATTCTATTACTGTTGATCTAACTTTGCAATCAGCTAAATGTCTGTTCTGTGTGGCCTAAAACTCAGGCTGGGCATTTGACATAGGAGAGAGCTAAGCGTATTTACTACGTTGAGTTTGTCTTTTAATGCTTTTGTTTTCTTTGTTTTTAGTTTTAGCTTTGGATCAGAATAGCACAACTAACTGTTTCTTCCTGTCTCCCTTTACCCTTCCGGTTTTGTGGCCAGTTCAAAAGATAAATATAATGATCTGGTTCAGCTTTACCTAAGCAGAGATATGCAGTTGGAGGACCTCTTGCCAAAAGGTTAGCCTTTGAGGGCTTCAAGATGCCTCTTTGAGCAAGGGCTTTCTCTCTAGCTCCCGTACCCCATCCTCACTTTCCCTCCATGGACTGATGGAATCTGCCAAGGAGACACAGCTCATCTTCAGGCTCATCTCTTCTCCCTGGAGGTGAGAGGATCCAGTAGAAAGTTCCAACACTCCAATCATATGGGTTGCTTTTCTTGGCAGTCAGTTTCTGGTCTACAGTGCTCTATGGGTCCTTTGCAATCTATCACCTCATTAGCATAGGAAAAACACTGGTGGCCCCTAGGAGTCCCAAGGGAGTTAAGAGCTATATGGGAGGAAAATGGGACAAAGTTCAAATCTTTTTAGAATTATTATACTATAGGCCATGATTGTGCAGACTGGCTTAAAAAGGGGGCAGTGAGATTTAAAAGTAGCTTACATTTTAGTAATCTCTGTTCTACAATAGATGTAGGAAATACAGGTGCATGAAATAAACGTACCCTGGTTGATGATGTAGTCCAACCCAAGGTACTGTACTTCAGCATCTCCCATGACATTCTATTAAAATCCATTCTCAATATTTCCCAAGGAGCTGGGCTAATGAGAAACATGGCAATAATAAATGATATGAGCAAAGCCCTACTATGAGTTCACATCATGCTAAAACCCCTCCCTGATCTCTGCCTCATCTCAGCAACCCTAGCAGAATACACAACCATAAGGTATATTTGCTAGATGCTAGTCCTGACAACAGAAGGTAAGATCTGTGCCCTGGAGCCTGCAGCTAGTCAGTGGTGAGAATAAGACCGCAGACAGGGTCCTCCAGCTGAGACTGACCAAGCTCTTCACTTGCCACTGTCTCTGGGGCTTAGTAACTGGGGGCCAACCAGAGACTCTCAATTCCTAGGAACAGGAAAGGGGCTTGATTGCATGTCAGTCCTTCTCCAGGGCCTGATGGGTACCAGGGTGGATCGATGTCTTTAAAACCAATGGGAATGAAATGGCTATCGTTTTTAGCATCTTGTTGAGGTGCTTCCTAGTGAGAAGAAAATCCAAAACAATTTAAAACATACTCTTGAACTTATGAACTTCCTCCACAGCTTTTCTTCATTTTACTATCCCTAGACTGTTGAGTTGGACTATTGAATAAGATCAGCCTGAAAGGTGACCTAAGGAGCTAGTGAGGCTTTTCTCATTGGTGGAGTATTACTTGCAGGTTACATGTAGAGGAACCAAGGGTGACAAATCCCTGGGCCCCAGTCAATCACAAAGGATTATGTCAAGGTTCAGTCAAGGGGAAACTCATTCTTATGACCTATTTCTCTTTCCTTCTAGACAGTATGGGCTAACTCACTTGTCCCTTCCTCTGTATCTTTCTCTCTAATACCCAGAATGCATGTTAGATGCCAATGTCTACTTTATACACATGGGAGACAATTAACGTGCAAAGCAGCTTCTCAGCCCTCAGTGGGTCTATAGCTCTGGGGTACATAGAACACACACACACACACACACACACACACACACACACACACACACTGATAATGGTAAAATGCCAGTGATGAGTGAGAAGTGACTCTTGGTTGAGTTCAGAGTCTCCAAAACAGTCTCTGCCCAAAACTACAGCATATCTTAGAATAAGCTCTTTGACATCATATCAAGTTCGTGAACAGAAAAGGAACATGACTGCTTCTATTAGTCACATTTCCCTTCGTAATGAAGTACTTCACATGAAGCAACTTAATGGAGGGAGGGGTCATGTTGGCCCTTAATTAAAAGAAAGATAGTCCATCATGGTGGGAAGGGCATGGTGAGAAAGACACAAGGGCAGAATCCAGAGTCAGTTTGGTCACATTGCATTAGCAGTCAGGAAGAAGAATGGGAACTAGGCAAGAGTGGTTTAGGCTAAACCTAAAGTCCCTGTGACTTATTTCTTTCAGAGAAGTCCCATCTCCTAAAGGTTCTAGGCCATGTTCAAACAATGCCACCAGATACAGTCAATTGTTCAATCACATGAGACTATTTGGGGCATTTCACATTCCAACAAGAACACTATCGTTTTTCTTAAAAATGGTCTAGGAGATAGAGATTTTCTCAATGACAGAGCAAATACTCAACATACATGAGGCTCTGGATTCCATGCCTAGAACAGAAGTTAGATAGATAGATAGATAGATAGATAGATAGATAGATAGATAGATAGATAGATGGATGGATGGATGGATGGATGGATGGATGGATGGATGGATGGATGGATGGATGGACAAATTGATTAACTAACTAACTAACTAAATAACTAATTAAATAAATAACTTCAAATAGTATTGCACAGGATGTAGAATTCACCATTCATTTTGTTTAAAAAAAAATTATAGTATGTTAAATGATTCTTTAATAATTTCATACAATATATTGTTATCCTTTCCTCCTTCCCTTAAGCTCTCCTAGGTCTATCCCCACCTCCCTACCATTCCAAAACTTTATGTCCTTGCTTTTTGTTTGTAATAACCCCTTGGGTACAATTTTTACTTCTCATAACTCATAGGTTTGGAGCCACACAATGGTGCATGGTCAACCTACCAAGATACACATTCTTAAAAAAAAGAGATGGCTATCCCTGCAGGAGCCTCAGCTGGAGGTAGGGACTAAAATACCAAATGGTTTCACCTTGTGCAGGCAACCGCAGCTGCTGTGACTTTACGGGTGTAACAGCCATGTTGTATCCTTCAGACATTGTTTCACTTGAGTCCTTCCTGTCTCTGGCTCTTAGAGTCTTTGTGCTTCTACTTCCATGATGGTCCCTGGGCCTTAGAGAAGGGGTGATATAAATACTCCACTGAGGCATATTCTCGGTGCTTTGACTAGATGTGGGTTTCTGGGCTAACCACTATCTGCTACACAAAGAACCATTCATGGTTTTATAGGGCTTCTTTCCCACCAATGACCCTAAAGGAAAAAAAGCATACATCTGGCCCAACACTTTTTTTAAAAAAGATGCATTCATGAAGAATGAGAAGACAAAAAATAATAACAATAATAAACTCCAGAGTCTGCCCTGAGAGTAATGTTCTACCAGTGGGTTGTGTCATAAATATTAGCTGGCCAAGAAAGATGTTCCCAGATTTGTCCTTTGTCGTTTGTTAGCTAGACAGATAATGAGCTCCCATAGGGGATTTTTCTTTCTCATTGAAACACGAATTACCTATAACTTCCGTACTTCTGTGGAAAGGAAGCCCATAAATCACACATTATTATTTTCTAGAAACTGGAACTGTTCAAGGGAGAGCCCAATGAAATCCTTTGTTTCACGAGCTTGCAACTTTTTAATTAAATACCACTTTAAAGTCACACATACATGAGCCAAATGTTCTTGGCCCATTCAGCCTCAGAGCACAGTGCAGAACTTCCTTGCCCTGGCTGCTGTCAAAGAGGCACAATTCTTGCTGTTTAAAATTTTTTGCTCTAACATTTTTCCTCTGTCAATTTGGGCAATATGAAATCAGCTCACAGGACAGAAACTAGTTCTAAAGAACTTTGGGTAGACATCATGTCCAAAGAGTTAACCACAAACAGATTCTAAGGGAAGTGAAGAAGTAGAGGGAGAAGAAATGAGGGAAGAGAAGGGTAGAAATTAAGGCGCGGAGGGATAGCTGGGGGAGGACAGTCCTTTGGCCAGGAGGACAAACCTAAGGCATATGATCTGGTCACATGTCTACACAATGAAAGCAGGACCTCCCGAGTTTTCTTTGTGCGATTCAACTTTTTTTTTTTTCTGCTTGGTCAATACATTTATTCATTTATTGTCTTTATTTTAAAAAAACCTTCATAGAAAACAGCTTTAGCTTTCAGGGGCCCTCTCCTGAGCTCTGAGGAAGCTTACTGTCTTTTGAGCAACCGAATCTTTCTTCTGGGCAAAAGAAATATTAGGAAGATTCTATCTCTTCTGCTTCACTTCTCTCTTGGGCTTCTTCTCATAGACTGGATTCTCTCAGGGAGCAGCATGAGCTTTCATGCGCCGCTCCTCCATCATGGTCTGGGGTTACATTGCTCTTGATGTACTGAGAGAACTGTTTCTTACACGCACCTTCATCTTCCTCC
Source organism: Uromys caudimaculatus (assembly GCA_028551405.1). Taxonomy (NCBI): domain Eukaryota; kingdom Metazoa; phylum Chordata; class Mammalia; order Rodentia; family Muridae; genus Uromys; species Uromys caudimaculatus. The sequence continues at coordinate 78,144,714 of CM052708.1, read as the reverse complement.
ATTAGGTAGTGCATGCAGTCTGCAACATTCTGACCCATGATGGACTTCCGATGTATTTCTGCGTTGAACTCCTTGCTTTCAGAGCCATTACCAGGAAATCGTTTGGTACTATGTGGGAGAGATAAGCCTCTATCCACAGCCCCCTTCAAGGCCCCCAAAACTTTATTTCCAGTTGAGTTTGGGCAAGACCTGTATCCAAATAGCACGTAAAGGCACCAGGCTAACCGTCAATGCTTTCCACATTGTATTAATCTCCAGTCACTTCTACCTGCCCTTCATAGATCTTGTCCATACCAAATCTATTCAGAAGCCTGTGGGCCAGCACCAGGCTAGTGCAATAGGATGCAGCATAATTCGCAGGCCGACTTTCACACCATAGTTTGGAAGTTCCTGTGCATATGCTGCGCAGACAATCATATCCCCTTCTATATAGACACACACAATCTGGCAGGTGATTCCTCTGCTAGTTATACAAACTATCATCCTATATTTGAATGTGTTGTCCTTCTTTTTGTCCTGGATCACCAATCATTTCCATGAATTGTGGTCAGTTTTACCCTCTTGCCACCTTCTAAATCTCACTTAGTGTCTTTAAAAGTAGCCCTCATTCTTGACAACTTTCACAAACCATATTCTGTGGAACAGAAACTTGCAACCATGGTTTCAAGCAGATTTTCAGGCCCATATGGGATTCCATGTTTGGCAAGGTTTTAGCTGCACTCTGCAGGCTCCTTACATACAACTGAGATCATATAACTACTTTGTCCCTCCAAAATGTGGGCAGAAGTGTTCTAGGAATTGTCCCTAAAGCATACTACTTTGCTACCCTTGCTTGCTCTCCCTTCACTAGTTGGCTAATTGGGAATAATCCATAGGCGATCCCTAAGACTGTTGGAAGACTGTACTATGTGGGGCAAGTAGAATCAAGTCACCAGACAAAAACTTGGGAAGTTGAGCAGATTCAGAAACCCTGGGAATTCTCATATCTGAGAACAGTAGGCAGTTCCTCTACTCCTGACCCTGCTCCTGTTCTGGAACATGTGACCACTACACCCCACATGAGGACTGCAACCACTAAGTCATGTAGTACAGAACACAGAGCTCTCCATGCTAATGAGGTATCTAGCTGAGCCAGCCCTGAGGGTTTAGCCAATAAGCTTCACTTCCTAGACATTCCTTCCTGCAAAAGGTATTTAATCTCTGGTCCTCCCTGAGTAAGTCTAATACATCCATTTTTCCATTACCAATAAACAGTTTGGACAATTAAAGACTATCTCTCTCATCAAAAACCGACATGGGGGAAGCCTTTGTCATACAGAGCCACATCATCTAAGTCACCCACAGAAGGGTCCTCTGAGCTCAAGACAGTCATTGTAAGCCGAATTCCCCCTTCCCCTGGACCCGGGCTTATCACAAGCCCATGGCCCCCATTCCCAACTCCTTGAGGTTCCCAGTGGTGCCTGGGTGCCTGGGAGTTAGAGAACCCCAGCTTCAGCCCTAGCCTGTGTCATTTCTCACTTGGGCTGAGGCCCCCTTCTTAGGCTGTGTTCTGCCACTCCTGCACTCCAATGGAGGTGACGATGGAATGTAGCATTCTATCTGCCCGAGCAGTGTTCACACACCCCAATGCCATGCTGGATCCTGAGTCCTGGATGACTTCGTGGAATGTGGTATCACCACCCAAGAGAGCCTGGGGCAGGAGAAAGAGGTAAAACAGCAGGAAATGAAGGTTGTTTCACCACAGCTAGCCGGCCTGAAACAGCCACCATCAATCCATACCTGTGGCACGTGCTCAGAATGGATGCTTCTTCTCTGGGATTCACCAACATTGATTTCATGTCCCAAAACTACAGATGCATATTCAGAAAACTCCAGTTACTAACTTCTAATTTTAGTCAATTTTCAATTCAGCTTTACTGCAATCCCTGTTTTGCATGTTTTGGGTTGTTTTGAAACGGGGCTTACTCTATAGCTCAGATGGGCTTTCAACTCTCGATCTTCCAACTCAGCTTCTCAAGTATTGGGACAGCAGGTATGTATCACTACCCTTAGTTTGAGATTCCATTTCTTAAAGCCTTCAAGAATAAGCCAATGGTTCAATTCAAGATGAGAAGACCAGGTCTAAATCATGGCCACAACTCTTTCACTGTAAAAGTCCAGAGAGAAAAAAAATGGGTGGAGCATTCTAGTATCTGGATTAAGGAACCACTCTTTCATTGGAGCCTAAGAGCATCCAGAGATAAAACCTAATTGTGTACGCATGGCCAAGTAAGCTACACTGGACAGAAGCAGGCAGCAGGCAGCAGGCAGCAGGCTTGTGGCCATGGGTGGCTGAGCCCAACTCTTGAACCATCTTCTGTCTTCACAGATTATGATGGGGGCCATGTGCAGATTCAATTATCAATATCAATTGCCATCCCCGAAGCTGAGGCTTATATTCATTTATCTGTTTCTTTCAAGCCTCTAGTCTTCTAATTATAACAGATGGGGCTATCAACAGTAAGTAAATCTTCCTGCCCTACCACTTCACTGTGTAGCACAAGGTAAAATGTGGTGGCCATCTCCTCCACTTCCTCTAATGCTTCCATTGAACATGGTGCTAAAAGTGAGGCCTGAATGCAAGTCTCATTCTTAGTCAGTCATTCTGGTCAGGTGACTTGTCTCTTGTTCCCAGGTCTGTAAATTGAAGGTCATGATATATAACTCAGATTTTTGGGGGCAGAGAGCCACATTGAGTAATGTATACAATTTTGTGAAATGGAAATCCCAGTACAGGAGTAAGAGATTATTATTATAAGCTACCTCTCCCTTCCTGGATTCTGAATTTACTTTCTCCCCACTGGAAATGTGATCTTTCTCTCTGACAAATCCCAAAGAGGTCCACTAAACTCCCATTTAGCCTAGGCCAAGAGGCTACAGAGTTCCCCAAGTTGGCTGCCTCCACCTGTGCTGTGATAGCTAGCCAGAAACTGAAGCCTCCTTTACAACCACTAACTGGATCCAGGAAAGGCAGTGATCTGTCAAAGAATGCTGCTGCATCAAAGATAGGAAGCACAAGAGAAATGCGCTTCAAATGGCCATTCTCTGGATGGCTTGACCAGTCAGTGACACAAGGCACTTGGTGCCCAACCCAATACTGTTTGTAAACTCAAGAGCTGAGATCCGAATCACATCCAAAAAGTTCCTTGGTAGCCCATCACAAAAACCTTCAACATTCAAGACTAAAGCATTAGCATACTGGAGAAGTTTCCTATATAGAAAACATATCCTTTCTTTACAAACTTTTGTAACAATCCTATTCTATTGAAAACCCCAAACTCCAAAGTGAGCTTGGGTCTGCTCCCCTGGACACTCATACTAGCATGTATATTCATTTACTTATATCAAAGGATAGAATATGCTTTGGGCTTCATTGATGGTGCTTTAAGATGACAATGATATCTTTCACCTTATCTTGGGGGGACTGGAGGAAGCATGGGACTTCTCCATATGTACCTCTTCTAGTCACCCAGCATGCAAGCCTCACAACGCAATCAGGACCTTAGGCTTCCATTCTCAATGGAAAAGAAGCATAGGCTAGAAGGGCAGTACAGACAGCAGCCAGGGTTCAGAGGGAAGAAGGTTCTGCTCATGTTTGGTAGCTTGACACTCTCATGCTATGGGGTGAGGAAGGGCTTTGAGATGTCCATGAGAGAAGCTAAAGATGTGAACAGAAAGACAAAGGTTTGGGACATAAATGCCTATCTATCCTGCTTCCTGTGTGGCAGCTACCTTACCAACCTGGTGACCAAGTACTTTCCCATGTCCTGAAAGAGCTGCTGCAGAATACACAAAGGATCATGACCCTAAAGATCCACCTACTCTAGTACATCCATCATGTCAGGACCATGCAGGTCACTGTGTGTGTAAGCAGTGCTGAGCCTCCAGAAAGTGGAAATGAGGATCCAGAAGGATATCTACCGCGAGCTAGACATCTGGAGAGGGGGCAGTGTGGTCTCGAACTGGGGACAGTGTTCTGAAAACTGCCTCTAGGTCCCCTGGAATGGGGAAATTAAAACAAATGACAACTCAGATACAGAGATGGTAAAAATGAGATGGAAAAGGAGGACAATTAGGCCAGAAGCAGTAAGCAGGTGAGCACCTGGCCCGGACTGCAACAGTGGTGAACTGCAGGGCCTGCTGCAGAAGTGCAGCAGCAGCTTGCCCAAGATATGGTGGCATTTGAAGAAGCATGTCACCAAGAAGCTCTGTTTCCTCTCCTCCAGGAAGATAGCCTGCAGAAGCCTCTTTAGGCTTTCTCTTTGGTAAAGAGATGTTTCAAACCAGCCTTGTTAAGGTGGCTTTCCTACTCTTCCAGGACTATGCCAAGAAATGGCAGTGAGAGTTGTGACACGCCCACCACAGAGCAAATTATAGTAGACTAAGTTACAGATCTGCCTACGGAACAGCTCTATGCCTTAATTCTAAATTTTAGTAATAGGGGCTGCAGTGAATGAACGGCGCATTAATACTGTGCATAGAAGGAAGAGATTGATAACTGGTAATAAAGCGAACCAGTAGACCCAGGGCTTATGGGTAGCTTGTATGTGGATCTGGTGACAGAGAGCTATGAGGACACCAGCTCAGACCCTTTAGGCTGTGGCACTTGTATGAAGGTGCAAATGACCAGCCAGAGCCAGCCTTGTCCCATCTGTGGTTCAATGCATTGCTTCAAAAGACCCTACAGGGTGTGTGAAAAATCATGGGATGGACATATAGACACACACAGAGATACATGCCACAATATGCTCTCTCTCTCTCTCTCTCTCTCTCTCTCCCTCTCTCGATAAGCCTCCCTTGGTCTAAATTCAGTGACAAATGTCCTTTGTGAGTGTGAGACAGACTTGATTCATACAGAGGAGGCCAAGGGTGACAGGGGAAGAGACTAGTGGGAACCAGCCATGATTCTTTGGCAATCACGAGGCAGGAGAGTCCACTTGGAGTCAGTGTCTCTAAAATCTACATGCTTGTGCAGGGAGGCAGGGCCTGAAGAGACATTTAACTCATGGGGACTGAAGCCCGCAAAGAGGACTCTCTTCTGTTTTCCAGCCTGAGGAGGCTTCTGTACTTGCTTCATCTTCAGACTAGTTTCTCTGGAGATGTTGATCTCTGAAGTGATCCACACACCTCCCCACTGGGTCCTTAAACTAAGAATCTTAACACCATCCTTGACTAATCCTCCAACCATTCTGTTAACTTTAACACTCCAAATAAATCTTGAATTGCTTCCTGTAGCTCTACCACATGGCCGAGGCATCTTTGCTCCCAATGATCCCAAAAGTTTCCTCTGTGCAGTTCTGCTTCCAGGCCTACCTTCTAAGCCCTGTTTCCCAGACCACTGCCGAGGGCTACTACTGAAGTATATACTATTGGTAGGTCCATAAGCTGCACGATCTAGTGCCATTCGTTCCCAAAACACCGCAGCGCACTCTATTTTGCAATGCTGTGCCACCAAGCCCTTGCACTGACCTTCTTGCTGGTCTCAAAAGCATGCAACTACTGAGCCAAATAAGGGTCTTCACTCATTTTTATTTATTAATTTTATGTATGGTTCTTTCCTATGACCTCCTTGGAAAAATTCAGATTCTTCAAGTAACTAAAGCACCACCTTCTCAAAGGGATTCATTTCCCAACTTAGCCAATCATTTCTCTATCGTGGATACCCCTGGCCCCTACCGTTCTACAGAGCCTAGGCTTCTTCAGGAGGTTCCCATCTGTGGAAACTGCAGCTTTCAGAAGAAGAAACAACCACTTTGATACGCATTTTCCACATCAGGAAATGTTATATTGATCCTTTTGAGTTTGGGGGCATTATTGTATGCTTTTTAGATAATCTCTAATAAGATCTATTTAACATGGAATGCTATTTATCTTTCTATTGTAGATAGATAGATAGATAGATAGATAGATAGATAGATAGATAGATAGATAAATTCTGCATAATGAAGAATTCCTTTCCTGGGAAGTTCACAAACATTCAGAATGAACACTCATACACAGGAGTAGAATAGATATCTGTGTCCGAACATGGGACACTGTCTTCCCTTATTAAACCTGGCTGCCATCAGTTGTCTCATTTGGGACACCACAAGGACAAGAGCCCGTAGGGTTTGCCCATTTCTATAGCCAGCAGCAGATGCTGACTCCTGTTCCATAACCACACATTGAATCTGTGCAAAGACAGAGTCAGGAATCTGTCTTGTTTGTTGGGTGGCCCAGGTTCATTTAGGGTACAGTCATGTCATGCGAGAACACCCAGAAAGATGAAACCATATCCCTAAATTCGTATTCATTCCATGATCCCATAATTTCTAACAGAATCCGCAACAAAGGACAATTGTGAAAAATCTTTGTCTGCACCCCTCCTCGGAGCCTCAGGAGTAGTTCTTATGGCCTAAGATGAGGTTTGGCTGGTGTAAATCCCATTGTTTGTGCTTCCATTGGGGAAGGCCATCTCTTTCCCTGGACCTCATGCACTCTTTGAAAATAACACTCACTAGGGGGTGTTTCCTATAGAATACATTTTCTCTTAGGGAAAGTTCCAGATGCCAGATCATAAATTTAGAAAGTCCTGGTTTCAGAAGGCATTTTGAGTGACTTTGATAAAGTAGAGAAGGGAAGTGTGCCTTTAAGACAACTATGGTGGGACAATCAGAGAGAGGAGACTGTGTTTATGAGCAAGACTGGTTTACTTATGAAAACACCTGTGTTCACTGGACAACAGAGTCTCGTGCTCCTTAACATCAATAAAGAACCTATGACCCACCAGCCTACTTGACCCATGGGCAGACTGACTCTGGGGCTTCCTGAGTACAAAGGCAGCCCACCAGCTGTAGACAGGAAGCCCAGTCGTCAGGATGTATCTGTCCCAATATCTCTTCTTTTACTTTCTCTTTATATTTATTCTAGAATCTGACATTGCTAATGCCCAGGCTGACCCATGAAACCCTCCTGTCCTGGATAAAGTAAGTCCATTGATGGCAAGGACAGATTGTTAAGGCCATCAAAAAGGCTTTAGAAAGAGGGAGGTCATATATTTTGGGTAACCAGTAGGACTCTTGCTCCAGATGACATCTGTGTCAATCAGCTCAATATGATCTGATATGGCCTCCTTTGAATGCTAGTGGGGAACATGGGAATAGCCCAGTTTATCGTACTTGTTAGCCTTTCTTCCTGTTTGTTATCAGGGGTTCCCCTGTCTACTCACATTCTAGGTGAGACATTCAGGACAGTTCTCGACTTAGAGTAAACACTAAAAAATGTTTGTGAAGCTGTTATCAAGGAGTATGCTCTATTCACCATTTCACCTGTACCTTAGACTCCATTTCTAGGAATAAAATCACTCATTTTTAAAGGGCTTCATTTTTTTTCATAGGCAATATGTAGACTGATTTATCTCCACCAGTTAAATATATTCTGAGCCCACCTGTAGGCACAGCCTGAAGGTGTTCCTTGGGCTCTCAGAAGTGCATCCCATCAAGAGAGAGTATCGTGAGTCTCCCCTAACAAGCTCTAAAAGATGAAACTACACACAGCTGAGTATACAATCCCTGGACCAGAGCCCAGTGAAGTCACTACCTTGGGGGCCCAGGACTGTCATCACTGTCCTCACAAGTCCATGCTTCTGGACTCTCGCAGTAGGCTCCACACACCTGCAACATCTGGCTTGTGGCTGACCACTTTGACTACAACAGACCGGAACCAAATTCAGCTTGCCGTGGGCAAGTGTACTGAGTCTCTCTGGAGCCCAAGTCTTTTTGACTCTGAAATGGAAAAGACCACAACTTACTCCCAATGAGTCAGATCATAAACTTGGTACACACACTCTCTGCCTGGGATACTATTAGGCTCCAGGTTCAGACGCAGCAGGTTTTACGTGCTGCAGAGATCACATAGTTCTAACAAGCATCAGGTGATCTAAAGACCACACTAGGAGCAGCTAGGTCAAAGGGTCACAGGGTCATAAACCAGATGGGGAGAATAAAAATAGATAATTAATAAGCATTGCAAATCAAATTATTTTCAGTAGAATCATTTTGTTTGAAACTCAGAAAATTGTCATGAATGGGGTTTGAATCTAATTGCTTCTAACCCTGAGTCCCTTTAGGCAAGCTATGCCATCCCATCTGAAGCCTCTTTGAACCCTTCCCATGAGCCAGGGTGTAACTACAGAAGTCAAGGGCACAGTGGGGAGATATTTTATTACCCATGTATTTATGTATGGGTTTTGGGGTTTTTAAACTGGCAATTAAAACCTTGTAAATTTGTATTATCAACAAAATAAATGTAGACGGGTTAGTTACTCATTGCTAATAAATTTGATCATTCATTTATAAAACGAATGTTCACCCAAGAATCACAGAGCACTCTATAAATATCGCTTCACTAAGCCGCAAACCACCTTGACAAGGAAGGCATACAGCACCCCTGAGGGGTTAAACAAACCCTCCTGGCTGGGAGGGCGGGTGCCTGAATTCCAGCCCCCTTGTCCCCTCCCCAGTCCAGTTCAGCTTCAGCCCCAGGGGCCAAGGCTTGGAAGAATGATATCCGTTTGGAAGCATTTCAAATCAGCCTGCCTGGAGGCCCAGTCCTCACATCGCCCCAGGAACCTGTCTGCAGGAGCTTGGGAAACCATCTTTCTCTGCTTGTGGGGTAGGGGAGGTTGTCTCCTCCCTCTCTTCTGACCATGAGGCTCAGCTACTGCTGAAGAGCTCACTTCAGACCTGACTGTCCAGCTGAGCAACTGAGGCCCGCCCACCCTGTAGTGAAGAGAAGGGACAAACTGTGTGACCTCCTTTTCCAGCTAGTGTCAGCTTCAGGCCTTACCCTGCTTTGATTCCTCCTTTCTTTTCTCCTGTAAAAGACATTCAGGCAAGCATTTCTCTTGAGTTCTCTGTGCCTTCACAGAGCAGAACATTATTGGTGGCTGTGGAGACCACAGGCTTTCTGTTCCCTAGAGGTGAGCCGCCATTACTGCAAGCAAGGGCATCTGGGGCAGTGGGGTGATTGGAGAAGGTGGGTGAGAAGGCCCTTTCCTGGGTGGGAGTTGGTCACTGGAGCAGTGATCACTGAGCACAAGGTGAGTCCCAGATGGCAGCATCAGCTCAGTGTCAGACTCCAGTGTGCACTCTAGAAAGCTTAAGCAATGGAAGTAGGAGCTCCTGTGACCTCTCTTTCACACATATTTATACAAACACACACACACACACACACATGGGCTCGTGAACATACACACACACAAACATACACACACACACATACATATATACAGGCTCATACACTCACATGTATAAACACAGGCACACACACATATACACACACAAACACATGCATGTATATACATACACTCATGCACACATACATATACACATATACATACTTACACTCACACAGCCAAACACACATGCATACACACTCATACATCACACAAAGAGCCACACACACCACAGCACTACATGCACAAATACACCTGCCAGCATCTATACACATGCCAACATGCATGGACTTACATACAACTTTGCACCCATATCCCCCATCCACACATATACACGGGTATACATGCTCACACACTCAGATGCACAACTCATCCACATTTCCTACCACTCATGGTCACAATTACCCAGATATCAGTGAGCACACTTTGTATGTGCTTATACATGCATTGTAGAAAAGAAACCAATAGTATTTCAGCTTATATTAAAACTTAAATGCTGATTCTGATGTCAAATCTAAATAAGCATTTTAAGGAAGAATTATTCAAACCATGTCTCTTGTCATTTCAGAGGAGGGAGATCGAGATGTAGTCTCCTTTTGAGAGTTAGTTCCCTAAGCAGAAAGGGAGGCCCTTGCAGGTGACCTGACCATCTAACCCTAATGGTTATTGGGTTGTACTTTTTCCCAAGTTTATTTCCAGACCATCTTCCTGACTGAAACACCTTCCGTTTCTGTCTCAGGATTACTATTGCTGTAATGAAGCACCATGCCCCAAAGCAACTTGGGGAGAAAAGGGTTTATTTCACTCACAGTTGCATATCACAGCTCATCATCCAAAGTGGTGAGGGCAGGAATCGGAGGCAGGAGCTGATGTGGAGGCCATGGAGGGGTGGTACCTACTGGCTTTCTCCCTTTGGCTTGCTCAGCTTGCTTTCTTATAGAATCCAGGACCATCACTCCTGGCCCCTCCCACATCAATCACTAATTAAGAATGTGCCATACAGGCATGCCTAGCACCTGATCTTACAGTGACATTTTCTCAACCGAGGCCCCCTCCTCTCTGAAGACTCCAGCTTGTGTCAAGTTGACATAAAACTACCCAGCACACTTTCCCATCCTACTAACCAGCACTTATCAATCCTGCCCTTGCTGGGAAAAGGAACTAAACTCCCCACTCCCACAAGTATTAACAAAAAGGTGACCTGCAGCATCCCCGGCATGGCCCACTGAGCTAATACACCAGTGACCCCAGCTTTGCCTAGGTGCCAGGAGTACCCATGTGCACTTCTCTTTGCAGGTTAAGAGTCACCATCTTTCACTATTCTTGGTTACCTACTGACCTCTTTTAAACTGATGTCTACATCCAAGTTATTGCTCGTTCAACCTCAGAAAGGGCAGAACTCCTCTTCCCTTATACACTTTACTGCATTCTGAAAAGTGGGCTAGAAAGCTACCTTGAGATGAGCTGCTCCATTCTGCACACTGCCTTGGGTTGAGCAACACAGTATCACAGAATTTCTTTATAGTCAAAAGCACAAAGCATGGGGCGTGTTCAGCTTCTACAGTGCATCTACAAAGATGAGGAGACCTGTAAGTTCACAGTATCTTCCGGTTTTCTGTAGGCTGAGATTGATTCATCTCCACAGAAATCACCCATACAGTCACAGCTTTAGCTACCTGCTGCAGGAGGGTTCTTTCCTAAGGGGACTAATGTCTACTGTCAGAAGTGCCATATCCTGCTTTATGGATCTGAATTTAGCCACACTCCCCTTCCTCAACCTCTTTTTCTCATGCTGGAGATTGAATGTAGGGCCTTGCCTATTTCAGGCAAACCTAGCACTGAGCTATATCCCCATCCAACCCTTCATTTTAAATCAATCAAGCCCTTAACATAGTTTAATTATGAAAGAATAAAGATTGCCATAGACTCATTTTTTTTTATACAGCAAATGTCTGTTGGGGTTTGGGGGTGTGTTTTCATTTGGTATTCAGTATAAATTTGTCCAGAAGATGTTCACTGCTACCACTTATTAAGGTAGGTTGAAACCTGGTGTCTTCTTAGGGTAAGTCAATAAATGCTGGAGGTGGGAGGTGGCTGGTCAGCCTTTTCTACTCATGCCTTTCTGCCTCTGGAATTTCACTCCAAGGCTCCCTCCATCTAGACAATCCACCTCTACATTTCGAACTCTCATTTTTAAGACATCTTCAAAGGCTCTCAGTCTTTATGTCTCAAATGCCTCCCTTGCTAGCTGTTATTGATGGCCCCCAGGGAGGACATCTTCCCCAGTCGTGTACACTTTCCCATAAGACATGGCAAATTCCAAGTGCTCTTTCAGTTCCAAAAACAGGGCAAGTCAGATTCATACTCAACTGTGAAATCTCTAGTATATTCCTACATATGTAACCAGTTCTATAATTTAATTCTAGAATGACTTCACCGCATCTCCACCACTTCCCAACCCTACACAACCGCCGTCCTAAGGTCCATCTCTACAGGCTTGTCTATTCTGGCCAGTTCCTATAAACAGAATGACATAACACTCTCCATCCTGTGTCTGGCTTTCTTTCACATCATGTTCTTTTCCAGATTCCATGGTATGGAGCAGCACCTGTTACCTACCAATTTATTGATTAGCATGAATATGGTTTGTGTGTATCTTCTGGCTAGTCACACTTCAGTGAGTATCTGTGCATGTCTGCCTGTCTTTTTGGTCTTTCCGATACTTAGGAGTAGAATTTCTGGGTAACATAGTGAGTGGTTCTTTGCTTAAGATTTGGAAGCTGTCAAGGCATTTCCAAAGAAGCTCCACCATGGTTTTTTAATTCCCAGAATCAAGGCAAGAGTGTGTCAGTCTGGCACATCTTCGCAGTAGTCATAACTATCTGCCTCTTCATGATCAGGGATTGAAAAGGTACATCTTTATTTTTAATTGTGTGTGTGTGGAGTGCGCACAGGAGAGCTGGTGATCATAGAGGACGACACAGTGAACTCCCCTCACGTTGGAGTCACAGGTAATTGGGAGCCACCCAGCGTGATTCTGGGATTGAAACTCAGGTCTTCTGGAAGAACAGAACATGCTCTTCACTACTGGGCCATCACATCTGAGCCATCAGCCTCCATAGTCACGCTTGAATTCTCAGTCTGAATCTTTGCTTCAGAGAACAAATACGCGATGAGCAGGAGCATTTACTAACTTACTTTAACATACTTTTCCCCTCTGAGGACCTTCATTGACCCTGACTGCTGGCTCATGGGACCAGGAGGCCTGGGTTTTCCCTCTCAGTATTGCGCTGAGCAAACAACACCACTTTTTTGGATCACTGTCCCACTCTTAGGGGCCACACAGGGAAAACATAGATGCTGTCTGTATCTGTCCATCACGTTGAAATGGGACGAATCCATAAACCCATCTAGCAGCTCCTGTGGACCACAGAGGGCAATCTGAAAAATTTTCTAGAACACTTATAGCTCTGTCATAGTGGGCCTCTACAAGTGCCACCAAAGGGAAAGGGTGCCTTGAATGACTTTGTAAATCTTCCATGTGTATGTGAGTATAATTACGCACACACATACACACATGTCAAGCATATGAAGTATGTGACTCAAGTCAGATGTCTTGCCTTTTATCTGCTTGATTAGTTGGTCTCTGAGGAAGTCATGAGTAGTTTTCATACTGACTACTTAATAACTCATCCTTTTGTCCACATTTCTGTGGCAACTTCCCAGCACCCTCCCAGATAATGTTCTCCTAAGTGTTCTACTCTCTTCCCAAGACCCATAATGCCTAATAACAATTTCTCAAAATTCCAAGAGCAAAATGATATGGGTGTGTCTTGAGTGAGCTGTGTCAGAAACATGACACATTTGTGTCTTTCTATAAGATCCAAATTTATTGGGTAAACAATATGGCCACCAGATCCATCAACGTCATTAGCTTTAATTCACTAAGCACTCTTGGTTTCAGTGGGGATCCTTGGGCATTGGCAAACACAGGTTCTTATATACCCATCTTAATAACTAATATTACCTCTCAGATTACATATTGTACTTCACCCAACAATATACAGGTTACAGAATGGCAAAGAGAGGGTCCTATTTAAGCCGCAGGCAGATAGCTGGCCAAGATATATGAAGCATCTCTGTGGTGGTCTAGATAGGGGACTCATCTTCATCAATCATAGGCCTAGGTAGCAGGCACTTTGGAATGTCAATTTTACATGGGCTATGTTGTAGACTGGAGAAACTGAGCTAGCAGCCTTGGGTCAGAGGTCTTTCACTATGGCAATTTCCTGGACAAGGTTTATGATAAGTAACCAGATGATGGCCCAATGTGCCTGCCACATCTCAGTCTTAGGGTGCTCCTTTTTATATAATCCCAGGTAAGAGGGTCCTCTCTAGTATGATTAATAATGAAGAGTCTGGTGTCCTTGGTGTGATTTTTATCTAACCATGTGTCCATGTGTTCCTGCTCTAATTGACAGGTCATAGGTGGTAATATTTTACTTAAGTGAATAAAATAATTTACCATTCTATACATTGTGGTTTATAGCAGACAGACATCAATGACTTACTTGCACAAGGAAGATACAGTTTACACCTCAGCATTTGCACTCAAAAGTGGAGTTAATTGTCCTCTCAGAAGTAACATCAAGCAGGGATAGCTAGATTCCCACAGGATACTGGGGACTAGGGAGCTATGAAGCATCTGTGAATAGAAGCTTAAGAGACACACAGACCTAAATCTCAATCTCAGAACTGCTGCTTCCCAGTTCATGAATTTGAAGAGGTAATTGAATCATGAGCCTTAATGGTCCTGTCTATAAACCAGGAAGAATCAGGGTAGTTTCCACCCTGGGAGGCTTTAGGGATTCAAAGGGTCAGGGCATTTCAGCATCTATGAAGAGCAGAGAACAGCAGTCTAGACAAGCCAGTTCTCCTGGATCCCAGTGGATAACCCCAGCAGCAGCCTTCCTGGCCTCCCTTGTGTCTTGCTAAGCTCTGGGGAACAGGTGTGTTAGCTCCTTCAGTCCTCACACCACAATTGTGGCAGACTGACCAGCACTGCTTATCAGCTGAAGGCACAAAGAGATGAGACAGCCCCTGAGAAGTAACCAGAGGCTGGTAACTCTCCAAATGTGCCTCCACCATGGACATCTGGTCTGATGACAAAATAGGTCGCAAAACAAAGAGACATGCCACAATAAGGCCTATTTGTCCCACATCCCTTCCTGGGGCCTCCCAGAAGTGCCCCACAGCATCGACCTCACTCTGGGTGGCTACTGTGGTGCTCCTTTTATGTCTGGGAAAGAAGGGTGTTCGATAGGATCCAGCTGCCAGTTCCCTGAAACCCTGCTCCGGCAGCTCCTGTGTGACAACACAGCCTTTACTGGTGTCCTTGCTCCAATAAGAGAACTACCAATGGTGACCCTGGGATAGAAGGCCACGTAGACCTTAAGAACTTGCACAGTGAATCTGTGTTGTTGGTGTCCATTTATGAAGAGCATGTGACAGTCTGGAAAATCAACACTGGTTGATTTGAGCCACATCTTCTTGGCTTTTTATTTTATTTTATAAAGTTTTGAGAAAAAAATAGTAGTACACAAATATACTCCCCCTACTTAAATAAAAGCCAACCTAAAATTAATAATCAATAAGAATCAGGGCTGCCTATTGTTGCCCCGCCTCAACTCTGAACCCAGGCACCTTTCCTTCTAGTCCTAACTGATCAACATTCCTCCCAAGCTTTCTCTTTTGTATTTCAAGAAATACGTGTGTTTGAGTATGGATCATCTGAAAAAATAGTTTTTTCATACAACTGGATTGAAAGTGTGTCCATTGCTTGCAAAACCACTACCTTGCCCAGGCCCATGTAAGGACATCATTCCAATAGATGGCTAATGTACTTCCCATGCTATAGAGCTACTGGCATCCATCCAGCCTTGCTCCTTTGATGGACACTTGGTTTCTCTGGGGGAAGATTCTAAAATGGCCACTACTGATCCCTACATCCTAGTGTTTGTGCCCTGTGTAATCCTTGCCCCCTCAATGTGGGATAACTTAATGGTTTACTTCTAATTGTCCAAATAAGGCAAAAGGATGAGATGCCACATATGGGTTGGTAATGTGGCTCTGTGAACACTGACCTACTAGGCCCTGAGTCCTATCATGACAGAAAGAGAGAGAAAGGTCTGGCAAGATGGCTCAGTAGGTAAAGGTGCTCAGCACTAAGGCCAATAACTTGAGTTTGATCCCCTGGGTGAAAGAAAAGAACAATTCCCATACGTTGTTTTCTAGCTTGCACATATGCACAATGGCAGATATATACATACATACAAACATACATATATACATAGATACAAACATACATACATACACACATACATGCATTGGAAATGGAAAGAGAATGAGGGAAGAGATAGGGAGAAATAAATCCATCACATGGGAAAGATTCTGAGTTGCATCTTGAGAGTGTGATCTTCCTTGAGGATTATAGCAAGTCTGACATGATAACTGTTAGAAAGTCTCAAAGGAAAACTAAGAGCAGCCTCTCGCTGACAGATTACAATAACCACAGCCTGCCAACAAGCCAGTGAGTCTGGAAGTGTGTCCTCCACTCTCCCTGTCTCAGGCTAGTCCCCAGACCCAGCCAGCATATCACGAACACTTATGCCAAATGGACACAGAGGCTACAGACAAGCTGTGCCTGGGTTCCCAGCAGAAACTGAGATGCTAGAGTAGTGTTCTTTCAGGCTGCCAAGTTATATATAAATTTTATATATAAATTACAGAAAACTGATACAGATGTTAATTGCTTTGGGTCACAGTGCTAAGACAACTGCTCCCTGTGATGAGTGCTGTGTTCTAGAGGCCTTTCTTAGACCTAAGTCTGTCAAGTCATTGGATAAGGATATGTAGCATAGTAGGATTTACCAATGATACTCTAAAACATACCAATCTTGCAACAGAGTAGGAAGGTCCCTATGTCTAACAGAAGGGGTAAACCCGACAACGCAGTCCATTGGTTGAATTTGCCTGATAAATAGGGTAAGCTTTAACAACAACGACAACAAGCATCCTTATCATCGTCATCTATTGGCCATTTTTCCCTCTTCTTGTAAGACCTGCTTCTTTCTGCTGTTTCTTTTAATCCCATTTCAAGCCATAGCTAGAAGGATAGAGGAATGAATGTTAACTCGGGAGCACCACACAGGATCTACCCTCTTGATGATGGCGACATTGATCCCAATTATCCCTTGATTTCTCCCTGTGAAGTCCCCTCCTTTCACCCTGATGACTACTGTATAAAGTAAGTGGTCCCTGGATACTCACCAGTCCACAGTCATCCTTCTTTAGTAAAACTCTCTCTTTCCCTCAGGTATTTATTAACTATATACACTTGGATTTTTGTGCTCATGATGGTCCATAACTCATCACTGCCCTTTATTACTGTGGTGCCCACATTTTCTTACTTTATATAATTGAGTTGCTCCAAGTTGACTCTTATCTTCTCACCCCTTCCCATACCTCTTCCTCCCTTTCTGCTTCCCTCCCTTCCTTCAAAACCCCTTTACTTTCTGGGAAAAAAGTTCTGAGATGGGGGCAGGGTTGGGAAAATGGCTCAGTTACTAATGTCCTTGCTGAGCCAGCACAAGGACCTGATTTTCAGTCCGTAAACTCAGCATGCTTATAAAAAGCTAAGTGCATCTGGATCTACCTATGAATTCCAAAACTGGGGATGTGGAGAAGGAAGCATGCCTGGACCTTATTGGCTAGTCAATCTAGCAGAGTCAGGGATCCCAGTTTCAGTGAAAGACCTTGTCTCAAAAAGCAGGGTGAAGAAATGATTGCAGAAGACACCTGACATATTCCTCTGGTCAATCTTCACATACGTGTGCACCCCCCTACACATACACACTACCCATCTCTAGAGAACACATACATGGGATAACACAACACACTCCAGGGTCAGCTAACACTCACCTTCCCAGTTTCTGAGGAATGTTGCTTCTATTTAATAGGCAAAGGTATGTGAGACCAAAATCTGGGACTAGATATGTCGATTAAATTGGATCATTTTAAGTGCACCCTGAATCAGTAGCTACAGCAAAATGAACAAACAAACAAAAAACCAAAACAGACTTTCCTTCACCTGTGAAGTTCCTAACTGTGCTTGTGTTAAGTCAGTCTCCTGTACCTGACACACACTCTCTCCAGAATACTGTGTTTGCTTTGTTCTAGAACTTTCTATAGTTCCCTCAGCAAAGGAGCAAAGGATCATGATTTCTTTTTCTGTACCTCTCCCTGATAAAGTGAAAGTGCTCACTCAGCTAAAGACAGCTAGCTTCATGTCCTGGAGAGAATTCGTAATCTTCCCTAGAACCACCATGATTTCCCATCTGTAAAGCCCCCATTCCAATCATGTTTGATAGTTTAAAAACCCAAGTATCTCTCAGCTGTCTGCACTTGGGGACATCTACACAGCTAATACTCTGTAATTCTCTTAGAGAATTCTCTACCTCTGTAGGGGACCATTAGAATGCATTCTCCCCAATGCCACTGACACTATCTAAAGAATGACAATTGACATGAGGTTGCCTGACTCTGCATACTCCAGGTCTCCTGCTTGCCTTTTTCCATGGCTACAGGCATTGGGCACATAAAATTCTCCACCCACTGGCCTACTCTTTTTGCTGGAATGCTTTCCCTCCTCACGGAGTGCTTGCTTCCAACATCAAAGCTTCCAACAACTTCTATGATGAGCTCTAAACTGCTATAGTGTACTCTTGGACCTCTGGGTCACTCTTTTTGGTAGCACTTTCCATAGTTGTACCAACTCCTTTGTATTTTATGATATTTGGATCTTGGTCTCCATGATTAGAAAAGACTGCAGAATATTCTGAGAACTGTACTTGTAGCATATTTATTAAGATAGGAACTCAATGGACAGCCAACGAAAGTATAAATGTGCCACCGAGCCAGTGTCAGAAAGAAATACAATAATTCGTGGCCTAAACATAATACAACACAGAACATATAAAAAGTACTCTGGGGACCTGTCCTCAAACCTCTATGGATGTCTGAAACTGCAGATGAAATTGAACATGATTTTTATATACTTACTTATCTATAATGAAGCTCAGTGTATAAATCAAGAAGAAAATAGTAATAATGAAGTAGCCCGATGGCAGCTGAACACTATGCTAAAGGTCATGTGATTATGGTCTCTCTCAGTGTTAATCTATATATTATGTTCATAAATCTTAGCAAGCTCAGCATATTACTTTTTTATTTAGGTGGAGAACATTCGCCATTTTATTTTAACTCCCTTTACTGCTTCTTTTTGGCGTGTCTAAACGACCAGTAAGGCCCATTACTGTTTAGCCCATCATTAAATATCAACCCAGCCCTGAACCACTGTGGTAGCCAATGCAGCAATCAGGGTGTCTGCTGACTAACGGGCAGGTTGTATACAGAGAATGGATACTCTGGACAAAGGAGTGAGTCATATCTCCAGCAGGGTCCTAAGAGACTCATTGCACTATCAGTAGGATACCCTATCTCAAAATCTGTGGACTGCTTACTTCTGAGATTTTTCCTTTAATTTTTTCAGACTGCAGACTGTGGATAGCCAAAAGAAGGGGAAGCAAAAATGCAGGTAAGGAGAGGCGATGGTAAGCGTTGCTGCCTTAGGGAGGAAGCTGTAGGTAAGGAGAGATGACTGCACAGCATGCCGGTGAGGAGAGATGACTGCATAGAATGCCGGTGAGGAGAGATGACTGCACAGCATGCCGGTGAGGAGAGATGACTGCACAGCACGCAGGTGAGGAGAGATGACTGCACAGCGTGCAGGTGAAGAGAGATAACTGCAGACTGCGCAGGTGAGGAGAGATGACTGCAGAGTGCACAGGTGAGGAGAGATGACTGCAGAGTGCACAGGTGAGGAGAGATGACTGCACAGCGTGCAGGTGAGGAGAGATGACTGCACAGCGTTGCAGGTGAGGAGAGATGACTGCACAGCGTTGCAGGTGAGGAGAGACGACTGCACAGCGTGCAGGTGAGGAGAGATGACTGCACAGCGCGTAGGTGAGATGACTGCACAGTGTGCAGGTGAGGAGAGACGACTGCACAGCGTTGCAGGTGAGGAGAGATGACTGCACAGCGTGCAGGTGAGGAGAGATGACTGCACAGCGTGCAGGTGAGGAGAGATGACTGCACAGCGTGCTGGTGAGGAGAGATGACTGCACAGCGTGCAGGTGAGGAGAGATGACTGCACAGCATTGCAGGTGAGGAGAGATGACTGCACAGCATTGCAGGTGAGGAGAGATGACTGCAGAGTGCACAGGTGAGGAGAAATGACTGCACAGTGCGCAGGTGAGGAGAGATGACTGCACAGCGTGCAGGTGAGGAGAGATGACTGCACAGGGCGCAGGTGAGGAGAGATGACTGCAGAGTGCACAGGTGAGGAGAGATGACTGCACAGCATTGCAGGTGAGGAGAGATGACTGCACAGCGTGCAGGTGAGGAGAGATGACTGCACAGCGTACAGGTGAGGAGAGATGACTGCACAGGGCGCAGGTGAGGAGAGATGACTGCACAGTATGCAGGTGAGGAGAGATGACTGCACAGCGTGCAGGTGAGGAGGGATGACTGCACAGGGCGCAGGTGAGGAGAGATGACTGCACAGCATTGCAGGTGAGGAGAGATGACTGCACAGCGTGCAGGTGAGGAGAGATGACTGCACAGCATTGCAGGTGAGGAGAGATGACTGCACAGCGTGCAGGTGAGGAGAGATGACTGCACAGCTGCAGGTGAGGAGAGATGACTGCACAGCGTTGCTGCCTGGGGGAGGAAACTGCAGTCCTCATCCCTCTATTTACCAGTTTATGCTCTGATATTTTCTTTATATGCCTTAATTTTTACCATTCAAAAACTATGCCTCCAAGGTAAAGACCAAGTCAAACCTCTTTCTCTCCCACATCTAGTATAATAGCATCTATCTTACTAAAGGGATCATTAGTCCAGAATTTCTAAATTAGGCTATGTTTACTGGCCAGTGACCAGTGAGATTACAACTGCACATCAGCACATCAGGATTTTTTTATGTGGGTAATAAGGATGGAATTCACATCTTGTGCTTGAAAGGAAGTACTCTACTGACTGAGCTATCCCCCAGACAACCCTACAGCGTTTAAAAAAGCTATTAGCTATGTGATAGAATGGATATTTCCTTCAATTGTTTGTCACTTGTCATTCAAGACACAGCTATTCATTCGTAGTCATTTAATCAAAGCTTAATTAGATGATGCAATAATATAACCCTCTTCCCAATTAGATTGCTTTCTTAAATATATATATAGTATATAGTATATACTATATACTATATAATATATAGCATATAATATACAGTGTACAGGTTACATATGATATATTATATGTAATGTGCATATTATGTAATGTACTATATACTATATAAATATATGTTTATATATATTTTATATATGGCTATGGGAATTTTATCCATATATATGTATATATGTATATATCAGCCCTTTCTCAAAACTTCAATATCAAAGAAACTGTTGATTTTCTGACTTCTTATAAAGTACGACCAGTGTCA
Organism: Uromys caudimaculatus; assembly: GCA_028551405.1. Classification (NCBI taxonomy): domain Eukaryota; kingdom Metazoa; phylum Chordata; class Mammalia; order Rodentia; family Muridae; genus Uromys; species Uromys caudimaculatus. The sequence continues at coordinate 78,123,844 of CM052708.1, read as the reverse complement.
CTCTTGTTCAACAAAAACTATCATTGGCATTGGGGCCACTCAGTCATACTGGTCAGTCAGCTCTGTGACATACAGAGTAGCTGAGTTCCTTGTATTCCAACTGAGTCACCTTACCTGAAAAGGTACAGTGCTCTTTAATGACTCGGGTATACACAGGTGGTTTTCATGGGTCATTTTCTCCTGAGAATTATTCTCATGGCTCTGAATGAGAAAATCCAAAGATGGCAGTCATCTGTTCAGAATTCAGCTCGTAGCCAAGAAATCGTTCGTATTTTCCATTTCAGTTTTATTGCTGTGAATCTTATCTGGGAAACGGAATCATGCTTACAATTCCTTACATCCCAGAACATAATCCTTTTTCTTCAAAAGCAAACAGGACAGTGTCTTGGGCGTTCTCTGAATGCCTCCTTGAAGCCAAACAACCTTGTCCTTCGAGCCAAAATGGAGCATTTGCGCTTGTCATTGACTCTGAGTGAAAATGAAAAAGATCCCGTCTTCCAACTGGCTCTTCTCTGATCGCCTTAATTCACGGGAAGCCAAGGAGGAAAAATTGGTAGGTTCAACACTATTGGACAAGGGTAAACAGAATCATATCACATTAACTGTAATTTATAGCATTTCAACACATTGCTGCCTGTGCCAAAGCCAGCAACAATCCGCCACCATTGGAAAGGGGGGAGAATAGGGTGAGGCTGGGGGCTCAAGTAGAGAACCCAAATTTCTATTTTCTACACCAGAGTTTGAGAATTGGAGCCCCATCAACACTTTCTTGAATGTTTTGCTCATTCATACTGTAAAAATAAATATCACAAAATATTTTCTGGGCTCAGCCTAGTATGTTGCTAAAACCAGAGCCAGCCAGCTTCCAAACAGACTCACCGAGGCTCGCTTCACAAGCACGGACATTTTGAGGCTGGCAGGCAGCCACTAGAGGGGTTATTGAAATTCAATTCAAAATGATGGACTCTGCATGAAAATGCCCATTTATGAACACTCCAAAGGGCCCAGCATTTTACGGGAAGATGACAGCAATGACAGCTTCTAGGGGTGCCTGGAGATGATTAGCCCCCTAAACACACACTCTGAGAGCTTTGTTGGAGAGTCTTCTAAAGACTAAGACTGTTTGAATGCATATGGAAACTTCTCCATAGATGAGGCTGCTTATTACAGTCTAAGAAAACAAACACATGCACAGGCGGGGGACAGGGAGGTATTCGTAGATAAAATACCCCATAGCAGGGTCTAAATCATGGACCCCAACCAGCATGCTCACATCAGAGCCTGGACTGAAAGGACCGTTTCCTAGCTGGGGGCCGTCTTCACACACTCAGGGGCAGAACATTGGGAAACTATGTTCTTTCTGGAGCACCCCCAGAGACACTATTAGTATGATATTTTTACTCACAAATGACCTAAGAACAGTTTTTATGGCTAAAACTATGCCTATATGATGAATATATACCATTGTGCTTCTTTAAGAACTATCTTTTTCTCTCATGAAATGAGAAACAGGAAGTTATCATATTCATTGCTCCCTTCCCAATGGTTGAACAAGTATCCTCCGAAGCAACAGGAGGCCAAAATACACATGCTCAGTTATTTCTGAGTTCTTCTAGAAAATGTATTGCCTTTCATTAACTCTGGTTGTGAGGCAGGCAGTGCCAGGATTTGTAAAAACATAGATCAAGGGCAACGGGATGGCTGAGAACGTAAGAAAAGCCACCCAGCGTTGATGGTTCATCTTGGACTTCAGGAGAAGAACACTATTATAAAATTATAGAACTGGTGACTGTTTCTGGATATCTTAGGTCTGCTTACATTGGATACCAGCATGGACATAAGCAAAGTTTGTGAATTATTGGCTTCACCCATTCTGACATTGCTTAGAATATATGCTTTGGATCCCATCAAATAAGAGGACCTTGTGCTCAGCATTGGCTAAGATAGATACTGATTAATATCCATACAATAAAAATATTTTAGGAAGTGATTCTATGTCATGTATAATATCTCAAAGTCAAGAATATCCAACTGCTATTTCCACAGGGGAGTCAAGGTATCCATCAATCTGGAGCTGAAGACATCCATCACTCATTTGATGAACAGCTAATGCAAGACCTTCTCATTTGCCAGGAACTTAACTGTGCTCTGGCTACACAATGGTGAATAAAATCAAGTCTTTGTTCTCATAAGAGTACTTTGTTTTGTGAAGTCGAAAGATATAGATTCAAAATCGAGTCAATTGGTAGTAACTAGGGAGAAAAATCAAATGAGCTTCAGCTTTAGAGGAAAGTCACTGAGAGGGCATTGTGGAAGGCTTCCGTGGGTAGGAATATTTGAGCAAAGGCTCGCGTAAGTGAGTGCTTTCTCCGCTAATGGGGCCATCAACATCTGACAAGGCTCTGAAGAATGTTCTGGTTTGAAACAGCATCACACAATGACATAAAAACCAACAGACAAGAACAATTTATTGCACAACAATCCTTGAATGCTGAAAATTGGAAACATGTTGTTTCTCCAACCAGGCTGGCAAACATTTAGTGAGGGACACGGAAAAAGAGGAAGCAGGGGCCGAATAAAGTAGGGCATGTTCTGACGCATCTATGTGAAGCTGGGTAAGTTACTGCCAACTCAGATATGTATTTTCAAGAAGTCTTGATTCTCATGACTTAGTCCAGTGGGGCTGCTATAACAGAAATAGCATTAAAAAACACAACTTAGAGATAGCAGCAGAAATCCATTTTTTAAAATACTGGAGGCTGGGAAGATTAAAACCAAGCAAGGCTTTGGTAGATTTGGCTTCTGAAGAAAAGAACTTCTAGGTACACAGACTGCCAGGTTTTCAGTCTAATAGCACCTGTCAGGAAGAGAGAGATCTGTGAAGTCTCTTTCATGTCTTGTTCATGAGGACTGGCTAATCACCTCCCAACCCTACCCCCAAGCTTCCAGTAAATAGTATTGCAATGGGAATTGGGTTTAAGTGGTTAGGGGTGGGACATGAACAACAGCCTATGGAGACTCCCAGATATTATTTGTTGAATTAGGCTTTATGGACAGCATGGAAAGAGCAGCCACATGGATTTCAGCAGCGAGAGGATTAAGTTTGGACATAGACATGAAAGTCATAAATCTTGATTCTGCAAACCCTCACCACTCATCTGGAGCTTCCTTCCATGTGTCAATTTTCTCACCTGGGAAATGGAAATGCATGTGACTGTGCGGGGAATTCTTAACAAGTCCCTCTCAAGCCCATCCTACTGGAGATAGGATGCAGCAACATAGACAATTTTAGATTTAAAAAATCAGAAAGAAAATATAATTCACTTTAAGCAATAATCCTAAGGGTACTTTTCCTTTATCATCCTCAGAAAAACTATTCTTAAATAACAGGCCATCAGTACCAGTGCCCACAGTGCAGTCCACTCATGGACTGGTCATATTTGTTAAATCTCTTTCTAGAAGGATATATTATATTATATAAATGGTTGTTTCAAAAACATAGATTCTGTATTGTGGCTTGAGCACTGGTACAAAAAGCCAACTCAAACTACTTGGAAGAGAATCTAATCTGAATTGCTTGTGTTATCATGCACAGAATATCATGCACAGAAGTCTAGACATCTAAGTGTAAGTTTAGAATAATGTGACCTACAGGGAAGGATTCATTGGAACCTCTAAATGGCTGTGAAACAACTATTTCTATCTGAATATTTATTCTCTGTGGATGAATTTATGAATATATCTATTCAACCATAGAAACTGATTGAGTTCCTGGCGTAGCTCTTATGTTTGGGTTTCAACCAAACCCCAGAATGCATGGATCAGATGTAGCATATATTCTAAATCAGAAGACAACAAACTCTTGTGATGGACATATTTCCTGCAGGTGTGACATGATCGTCTCCATCGTGAGGCAGATCTCTGTGGCAACCAAAAGAGGACCTCAGTCCCAGTCATAGCAATGACATAAGGACAAGATAGTGACAGCCAGGTCTATGGTAATGGTGATAAGTCTATTATCCTTACCTCCCAGGAAGAGGGAGATTCCAGTCACCACTTCCTCCTGCCTCCCAGTTGCTGGTGACCCTATACCCACTGTACATAGATAGTCTTGAAAAGTGTAGGAGTAGATAGAGGACAGAGAAAGTCCACTGGGGGTTGGGACAACTCAGCGGTTCAGCTTTTCACAAGTTATCATCCATGATGAGAGGGAGGGAAACCTTTCACTCACTCTGCCTTTGAGTCCCCCAAGCTCTTGTAAATAACCCCAATAAACTCATTGTTTCCCCATCCTAGACTTTGATGGAATCCTTTCTTTAGTGTGTCAGCATCCCATCTAAAGCAAGCAGTCATTTCTTCGTGAGAATCACACACCACCACAAATAAACAAATGACTTCATAAATAATTTGAGATACGCATGAATACTATTGTTACCAAGTCTTCAACTAGGCCTCTTCTGGCTCCCCAATCTTGTACTGAATGAACTCAGATGAGACATATAGAGTATAATTTATAATATAGGCAAATAAGGGCAAATAAATCATTGTTCCAACCTTCTTGAAGAGATATGCTTTGTATTATATCTTAATATTTCTGGGCTGTAAGGGATCCATGTGATTGGCAGGCTCATTTAGATTAACTCATAGGGAAACAAATAATAATGTGCCTCTATTCTTTATTAGAGAACATATCTTACATGATAATCTTACAATGTCATGTCTTTACCCAGGGCAAGAAATACGATTCAGATCTATTAAGAATGAAAGAAAGAAAATACTTCTTTTACATCTATAAAAATAAAACCGTGCTTGGGCTAGGGAAATGGTTCAGAGAATAAAGTGCTTACTGTGCAAGCATGAAGCCTGGAGTTCAGATCCCTAGAACTTATATAACCAAGCACGTCCCTTGACCTTGGTTATGTAGTGGCCACCTATAATTCCAGGACTTGAGAGACAGAAACAGAGGATCCCCAGAGCAAGCAGAATATCTAGGCTTGTCAAAACTGGTGAGCTCCAGCTTTCTAAAGAGACCTGGCTCTATAAACAAAGTAGAGAGAGATCCTTAATATCAACTTCAGGCCAACACCTGCACATGCATATGCACACATGTGCACATACATTTGCATCTGCACACAAGAACATTCACACATATGAGTGCACAGTACCCACAAAAGTGGGAACCATAGACAATCTTTACCAGAAAAAATCAATAGCTTTCCTTTCATGAGTCTTCAGCTATCTCCAGCAACCTCCCTTTCATGTGGTACTTAAATCTTAAAGTGACACAACTGTGATACTGCCCCCATCTTTTACATGATGTTTCAAATTCTAAGGAAGAACAATTATAAAACTTTTCCCTCCCTGAAAATTAGTGTGTTAGGGAACATAGAAGTTGAATCCAAGAATGTTTTTGAGAAGGAGAAGCATCCTTAAGGACTTCCAAGCCTTCTACTTTTTTAATGAGCTCCTTAACACTGTGGGAAATTTTATTCAGGCTATGTGGAGAACAAGACATAGTTCAAGGGAGGTAGAGTGGAATTGTTATACTGTAGTCAAAGAGGTAGTTAAATGTGGTTAAAGGCCTGACACAACCTTTCTCTACTTGCTGAGAAAACATCTCTTTCATAAGAGCTTTTTAAAAATTCTAGGAATCCATCTAACCCTGGAGATAAAAGGCTTTTTCAATGAGAAGTTTAAGACATTGAAGAAATAAATTAAAAACATTATAAGATGGAAAGACCTCCCATGCTCGTGAATTGGCAGAATTAAACCTAAGAAAATTGTTATATTATCAAAAGCAACTTTCATATTTAATAAAATACCCATAAAAATTTCAATTACTTCTTCAAAGAACTAGAAAAATCAAACAAAAACTCACATGGAAAGTAAAAGAAATGAACAAGGATAAAACAAAACAAAAACAAAAGAACTCAAATAGTCAAAGCAATGCTTAGCAAAGAGAACAATTTTGAAGACATCACAATACCTGATTGTAAATTATACTTCAAGCCACAGCAACAAATATTGTGTGAAACTATAAAAAAAATTATGGTTCAGAAATAAAGCCACACAGATATAGCCACCTAATTCTCCACAAAGGTGTAAAGGAATATCCAGTGTTAAAATAAAAAGAGAGCTGTTTTACAAAGAGTGTTGGGGAAATGGGCATCCAGATGAAGAGGAATGAAATTGTATGCAGGTATCTTACAGTGGACATTTCTTACAAAAGTCAATTCAAGATGGAATTTGGTAAAAGGCATAAAACTTTGAAACTGCTAAAGTAAACCTAGGTAAAGCTCTTCAAGATATAAGGCACGATAAAGGACTCAAAAATTACAGAGCAATTATCCTGACATGGGAGGGGGACCACAACTGATTCTCAAGAAATCCAAAGGAGCATGACGTGATTTAACGTTTTCAAAGAACTGGAAATTCTGCAAGAAATGGATAAATCCCTGGACAATATTCTCTACCCAAACGAAACTTTAAAAACATTAAAAATTATCTGTAAAGTACTCAAATTTCACAGAAAATAATCCCCAAAATTAACAAATGGGATCATATGAAGTTAAAAACTATCTGCACAGGGAAAGACATAATTACCACGGTGAAGATGCAATCTGCAGAACTGGAGAAAATCTGTATTAACAGTACATCAGTGAAGAGAATGTTACCTAGAATAAAGGATACAAACGAAATGCCAAAATCCAAAAACCCAATCATCCAATAACAAATAGAAGAATGAACTAAATAGACATTTTTAAAAGAAAAAAATTACAAGTGACCAATAAATAATTTTAAATGTGTTCGACATCTTTAAAGTCTAGGGGAAATGGCATTAAAACTCATTTGAGGTCTATCTCGCCCTGGTCCAAGTGACTAGTAGCGAGAAGATGAATGGCAATGAATACTGATAAGGACACGTGAGAAGAGGAGCATTTATATACTGCTGGAGGCAAGGTAAACTGCTGCGGTCACTGTGGAAGGCAAACAGAGGCTCCGCCCCAAACCTGAATGTTGAACAGTCATACGGTCCAGCTGTGCCACTCCTGGGTGTGTGTAGACGCAAAGACCACAGAGGCCCGTGAGCAGCCACTTTCATTGTTGTTCTTGTTCTTGTATGAGTCACAATAACTGGGAAATGGGACAATCCTAGAGGTCCACCAACAGATGAACGGATGACAAATGTGGGGGACATGTGCACAATGGAATTGTCTTTGGATCTAAAGAATAACGAAGTTGTTATGTGTGCAGGAGAATGAATAGAATTAAAAATGATTATCCTCAGTGAATAGCCCAAACTCCGCAAGACAAGTACTGCACGTTTTCCTTCCTGTGTGAGGCCTAGATTTTAATTTGCATGTCCGTTTACAGCTATGTGAGGGGTTAGTAGATGATAAAAGTAGAAAGGGGGACCGCGAGAAGGGAAAACCCATCTTAAGGGAGAAGAATCTGCTATGAGAATATATGTGTTATAAAAGAGAAGAGAGCCTGTTAGAAGAAGAACCAATAAGAAGTGAGTAGGGCTTGGGGGAGGGCATTGGGGGAGGGGCGAGTGAGAGTACAGTACAAAGGCACATACGCTCAAAATGCCACAATTGAACCCATCACTTGGGCATGCTAACTTTAAAAAGCAATTGTAAAGGACTCTAGAAAAACGAGAAACGAGCACCTCTCACTCCTTGGACTTTGGGAAATATTTCTTTCTTTTCTCTCTACTTGACTAATTAAAATATATAATTGTACAGATTATAATTACTGAATACACATTATTTTAAGACATATATGGGATAACTTCCAGGACAGTTCTGAGAAATCAGAGAATTTCAAATTTGAAATTAGACTAGCAATCAAGGAAATAATAATAACAAAAAAAGGTTATTTCCAAACGCTTAGAAATTATGCAACACACTTCTATGAAATCCCCAGGTTGAAATCACTAGAATGGAGGCTGGAAAATATTTTGAATTAGACCAAAATATAAATATTATATATCCAAAGGTATGGGAGAGAGTTCAAGTGGTGTTTAGACCTGAATGTAGAACTTCACACATAGAGAAGAACAAACAGGAATGAAAAGGAAATTCCTAATGCTTCCATCTCAATAAACTGCAAGCGTGTTGACAAAGTTAATACTCAACAAGAAAAGAGAGAACACGGCACAGGCACAGGCTAGAGACAAAGCAAAGAAAGAGGAGACAGGGACAGTAGGAGGAAATGTCTAATGAAATCAAACGCAGATTGTTTTTTTCAGATGACTAAGGAAGGTAGGACAAAAGGAAAGAAGGAAGGAAGGGAGGGAGGGAGGGAGGGAGGGAGGAAGGAAGGGAGGGAGGAGGGGAGGGAGAGAGGGGAGAAGAAGGGGAGAAGGGAGGGAGGGAGGGCCAGGAGCAAAGGACATAGCTTTGGGCGTGGGGGCTGGGGGGAGTCACCAGTGTCAGGATATAAAAAGCTTACCCCATGGCAGCTTATACAGACATTAAAAATATTATAATGGGCTGTTTTGGATAAATTTTTACCAATAAATTCAACAACTTAGATGAAACAGATAAATCCCTTGTAAAATACAAGTTTTCCAAACTATCACAAGAATAAATAAGAGATCTGTTAAAGAAATGCAGCTTTTAATTAAAAAAGTCTTCCAACAAAGAAAATTCTGGCCCAGATGGTTTCATGAGTCCTGTGTTTTAAACGTTCAAGAAGAAATAACAGCAATCTTATATAACATAAGCTCGGGGGGTTAAAGAAAAGAAAACTTTTTTTTTAGCTCACTTTATGAGGTCACAATAACCCTAGCACCAAAACATCAGAAAACCATTACAAGAAAAGAAAACTACAGGCTGAGCTCTCTCATAAACACAAAGATAATAATATTGGTCACTAAGCACATTTCTCTTAAGCTAGACGTTTGTTGCAATCTCTTTGTTGAATTGATCTAACTTGTAAGAGACCTGAGACATCTTTGATGGCTCGAAGAAAGGATTAAAGAACATTCTAGAATGGCAGGTTTTTCTTCAAAGTTTTGAATTAAAGATGTCTATTCTGGGTCTGATGCCTCCAAAGAAACATTTGCGTCCCTAGAAGGAAAATCGCTAGGACTCTTTTCTTGGATGAAACCCATCTTTTTGTCCACACTGCAGAGAATAAAATGATCTCAGCTCAACTTGCTTCACATCATCTGCATGACGAGTATCTGTTGGCACAATGGATAATGGCAGACCATTCCTTATTGTTGGGGGATGAGTTGCAATGAAAATATACAATCACACATTAGGACACATTTATATACAAGAGATGTGTGTAACTACTTGGCATCACATCTTCATGACAAACAATGACTTTATTAGACAATCCACAGTAATGTCCCATCTTGAGTTATTCTCATATAATGGACTGTTGGATCAAGAGAGAGTAGTCCAATGTTATCTTTCATGTTCACCCTTTCAAATATTTTCATGTGCTATTATATTAGTCTCAACACTCCTTAACTGTGTCTACATGGTGTGGCTATGTCAGCACATGCATCAGTCAGGCAAAACTACCAGGAACCTAGAGAATAAGCTTGTTATTATTCTAAGTTGGCTAAACATTTTTAATGAGTTTATTAATGGTTAGCTGTAGTTGCCAAAGATTACAGATCCTCAAAGCAGCAACACGAGCTTCATGTAAGAACCAGCTAGAAACGCAAAATCTCTTAGCCAAACCCATTACAATAGAATATGATCAGAAATATAGAAACTGGAGCTTTAGTCTGTTCTTCTGGGTGGTAGGTGTCCACTAAGACTGAGAACCACTGAGGGTCAATGTTACCCCTTTTCATGCCACACCCCATTGTGTCTTATAACATGTGTGCCATGTATGTGCCCCACATGTGATACCCTCCCTAAGACATAAGTGCCAAAGAAACAAAGAAAAGTTATGGAAAGATAAAATATTTCCATAATCTGAGATCTTTAATGATAGAAAGTCAATGACTGTTATTGAGTTTTGCCTGTGACATAGATAAAGTCAGATGGGCTTGGATCTAATTTGTAGATACCTCAGCATTAGCAACCCCCTTCCTCACCAAAGGACTCTTACTATACAATAGGAAGTATGTTAAAAAGAATGGGCTCTAAAATCTGGATATGAAACACGCCCCTCACTTCAGCTACAAGGCCTGGGTATCAGTCTTCTTGTGCTTTGATTTACTCAGACAACCTTTTATTTCATGGGGCTGGGAGGATTAAGTGGAAGGGGATAATACATATATCATATATGATGCATGTATGTTTTCTGAATGACTGGAATGAATGAAACACGTACTTATGCAGAGTATTCTTGGGCTAGGGCTTGGAATTCAATAATTCTTAATAAATGTTAGCAATTGTCATTATTAGCTTTTATACTATTGGGCTAACAAAAGTAGCCTATTCATAAGTTTCATCATCAAAGTATCAAACTGAACCCTTTTAATAGCAAGAGAAAGAAACTCAAGGCTAGTTTAGGCAACAGGGATAGGGGTGAAGACTACTGGTTTGTTTAACCAAATTATGGAAATGGTAGTGTGGCTCAAGGTAAGGCTCGAGGAGGGTCCAAACATGCCCGGGACAGTCTCTGGTTCTACTTTCTTAATCACTTCATTTTTTACAAAATCATTTGATATTTCATGCATGTATACAATTAAATATTATCATATTCAACCTCAATTCCTCCTTCCAGCACGTTTCCCCCTAACATGCTCTCCCTTCTCTTCCTCCTCCTCTTTGTCACCGCCATAGTTGTCACTACCATACAATCCCCTAATCCAAATATGTGCATGAATGCAGAGCATCCAATAGAGCGCCCTTAAGAAGGAATGATCTTCCCTTTCTATTCTGGTTAGCCTTAATTGTCAACCTGACACAGCCTAGACTCGTTTGAGAGGAAAACCTTGACTGAAGAATTGCCTGGATCAGATTAGCCTGTGGACATACCCAAGGTGGATTATCTTAATATTAGTAGATGTAGGCGGGCCCAGACCACTGTGGGTGGTCTCACCCCTGGGCAGACAATGCTTAACTGTATAAGAAAGCTGGCTAATCATGAGCCTGTGAGTGAGCCAGCAAGCAGCAGCCCTCCATGGTTTCTGCTTCAAGTTACTAATTGAGTTCCTGCCCTGAGTTCCCTTAATGACCTGGAAGTGTAAGACAAATAGATCCTCTCCTTCTCTAAGTTTTTTTCTGTTAAAGTGTTTTATCACAGCAACGAAAAGGAAACCAGAACATTCCCCAGCATCTATCAGCTGCGAATAGCTCCTCAGTAAGGGGCGGGTCCTAGAGAGCTCTTCTTAATTTATACCCAAATTTTGGCTGGCTTGACCTTCTTTGGGTTTTCCAGAGATAACCACAGCTGCTATGAATTTACCTTCATTACGATGGGACCACCTTCTTCCATGGGGCATCGGACACTGTTACCATGTATTTCTAGGTTTAAAGTCTTTGTGACAAGAGATGTTCCAATTAAAACATTCAAAGGGGAAGTGCTGCCCTTTGTGAGCCTCTGCCCTTCTTGGAATGAGTTTAGCTGACAGGAAAGTGCTGCCACCCATCCTTTCCTGTCTACCCATCCACTGTCCAAGCCAGCAGCAGTCTCTAGGTAGACTTTTGCTGAGAACTTATACCCTTGATGGTAACCCTGGACAGTCTTCCCAAGCCATCTGGCTCAGAAGTAACCAACCATGTTATTCCTTTCCTGTTGTTACTGTCACTCTGAGCATTTCACAATCTTGGACTTAATGAATGTCCCCATCTTTCATGGCTTTGGTTGAGTTTGACCTCAGGCTAAAAACAGGACATGTGTTTATTTTACCTGACAAAGTAGCCATGGCTGAAAGGCTGAGAGCACTTGAATATTGTACTCCTCCCCTCCAGATGGGGCTGTAATTATAATTTAACTGTCTGGGTCTAACTTAAGGTGAGGAAAAGATATATTAAGTTTGCATACATGTTATTTGCCTGTCCCTACCTACAGCCCTTACACATTTCATATGCAATCACCTTCTGTGGGAGGTGTGTGTGTGTTAGGAAGGTTGAGAATCACTGCTGGCACACGCGTGTGCATGTGTGGTTTTGTACACAATCATGTTACAATTCTCATTTCACAAAGTCGATACAAAAAACAAACACCTGGGTTGAGATTTTCCTAAAGGAGTCATCTGAAGTAGGTACTTCATGCCAAAATGTCACAAAGATTTATGCGCTTTCATTTGTGCATTAAATTGAGGACAGGTGGAGAATGCTCTAGCCTAAGAAAACCTGATAGCACCTTTCCTTTCTCCCTTAGAAGAGCGGGGTGGCTGTTATGACTACTGCTGTTCTTCTTGGAAAAAAAGAAAGAGGGTCTCATGGTTGAAAAAAGTAGTATTCCAATAGTCATCTAATTATTTTTGCAATCATGTTTCTCACAAATGGGGACTCTGTCCTGGCATCCCAAAGTGATTCCTAGCTCAAACACAGCAGGCAAGCCTGTACCCACAGAGCCAATAAATAGCTAGGCCTATTTCATGCCTATGGTAAGGTCTCTGGGACCTCCACACATTCTACTGCCATGTCTTGTGTTGTGGGGGTTACACATGTATAACCACTCACTTTGTAATTTGGCTCTTGTTTCAGACACCGTTCTAGGACTCAATATATCAAAGACTTGCCATCACTTGATAGGTCGCTCACTACTCTATGCCCACGGGACATTCTGTGTACTGAAACTTTACCTGCAGTAAGAGGGTGAGTGGGCATGTTAGAAAGGGAGGTATGGCCAGAAGACATGGGCATTCCAGGCTTTTCACAGGAAAGCTACCTGTTTAAAAAAAATAGGGTAGGCACAGCCCCTTGCTTGCTAGAGATACGTGGTGGCATACATTGAAATCACTCTGTACATTTTATCCGTCTGAGATCCAAGCTGAGTTTCTGAATTAAATATTTATCAAATTAGTGGCTGGGTTGTGAAAGCTAGAATATGGTACACGGTAATCAGAGCTATGCTCATTCACACCGAGGTGCAAAGGACATACATATATCATATATAATGCATTTAGTACCTGTTGTGTATGATCTCACTCAACTCTAAGCCCAAGAAGGAAATTTGAAGCCTAATGACTTCTTATATTTTCTTGTGTAGGCAATTATAACAACTGCTATGACCTGTCCATCATTTATTATGACCCATGAATGAAATGATCAGAGAGTCAGAAATGCCCAGATCCCAGTGGCAAAAGCTTTCCAATAAAATACTTCATCATTCCCAAAAAATTTTGCACAAATTTGTTGAGCAACTTGGTGTGTGATACATACATGCTTGTGAACAAGATGGCTGCTGGAGAAAGATGGAGAAAGGAAAGCATTTTTCCTAACTTTTTATTGGTTCGTTATGAATTGCACATCATGTACCCCAATCCCACTTATCTTCCCATCTTTCCTTCCCCTTGTACCTGCCCTCTACCCTTGCAATGCCCCCCCAACTGAGAAAAAAATCTCATTGTGGAAGCTGTAGTGTGTCACAGTGTGTCATATAGAATACCCTTTTGTCCACACTTCTTTGCTTGCAAATGTTCGTTGCAATGATTCATTTGTCTGGTAAGAGGCCTCTGGTTTCTGCTACTCTATCAGGACTGGAACCTCACTGGAACTCCTCTTGGACATCCTGTTGTTCCCCTGTGTCATGGAGATCCTAAAAGTTTTATATCTATAGGACTGGCCCCTTTATATACTCCAGCATTTCATTGACAGGGTAGATATTAGGGTAGGCCAATTTAAAGCCCTGGATCTGGGCCTGAAAGGTATCTGAGCTGGTCAGCCCACTGACTCTCCTTTCATACCTGTGGGATGGCTCACCAGCAACTCCTGCAATCAAGGCCAGCTCTACCCTGCTGCCCAGGTGAGGTGCAGAGCCCACCCTCCCAACTATTGAAACCAGTGAGGTACAAATCCTCTCATTGTCATGATTCTTGGATCAGCTCTCTCACCTGCCATAGGTTGTGAGGGATGAGAGATGGGAGAAGGGAATCTGTCCTTCTTCCATGCCACTGTCCAGCAGACAAGACACAAAACCAGGACTGGCTCTCCTGCTCTAATGCCCTTGGAGCGGGAGACCAGATCACCTGTACTGCCCAGACAAGGTGCAGGGCCTGCTTTCCCAAGTGCTGCAGCAGGTGAGGGGCAGGGCCAGCTCTCCCGCCTGCCTTAGGTGGCAAAAGGCAAGGGTCATGGAATGCATCATTCCCTCAGTTACACTGTCACACAGCAAAGGGCCAGCTCTCCCATGCTCATACCCTTGAGGCAGACTCACCTGTGTCCTGCCATCAGGGTTAGCTCTACTATGTTGCAGCTCTCTTGCTCTCATGACCCCATTGTGGCCAACTCTCCTACCTACTTCCAGTGGCAAGGGCAAAAGGGAGGGGACGGTATCTCTCCCTCACTGATGCCACTGCACAGCAGACAAAAAGCAGGGCTAGCTTTCCCACAACCACCGCATCCAGAGCCAGCTCTATTGCGTTGCCTAGGTGAGGTACAGGGCCTGCTCTTCTGAGTGCGGCAGCAGGTAAGGGACAGGGACAGCTTTCCTGCCTGCTGTAGAGGTGGTAAGGGGCAACAGGGGGTATCTCTCACTTGCCCATGTCACCACAACAGACAAGTAGCAGGGTCACCTCTTCCACACTCATTGCCCTAAGGGCCAGCTCATCCATGCCCCTGCCACCAGGGTCAGTTCTACTAGACTCCACAGGCTCCTGAGTGTTGCAGGTGGAGTGGGGCAGGGAGAGCTCTCCTGAGTGCTGCAGGTAGTAAGTTACAAGGACAGCTCTCCTGAGTGCTGCAGCAGGTGAGGGGCAGGGAGAGCTCTCCTGTTCTCATGACTTCATTGGGGCCAAGGAAAACAGTTTATAGTTTAAGATATATGTTCGTAGTTCAGTGAGATAAATACTTGCCTTATAAGGTTAAATTTCAAAAGAACAATTAACACAGAACCTGACAGGTCCTCTATTTTCTCTATGTCAGAATAGTATGTTATCTTGCACATAGATTAAAGAGTTATGTGCTATAGCCAGAATGACACTGGGAAGGATCCACATTTGATTTTGAGAATATATACTTTTTTTTTTATTATTACACTTGAGCTGAAGTTCTGATTAAAATTCAATTACGTGGTTTAAATTACTTAATTTTATTTTGTCACTGAAAAACAAACAGAAAAATTCTACTCAGGGGTGTGTGTGTGTGTGTGTTCACTATTTCATTTTTGTTTTGTGATAAGCACCTTGTGTATGGTAGGTAGGTGCTGTAATGCTGACATATATCACTTCTCTCACTATGGGTGTAAATGCTTCAAATGAGACTCTACCATAAATTCACATAGCTCCATTGTTCGTGTCCTCTTGGAGTATATCTAATACCAGTACACAAATAATTGCTTATAAATGTCGATGGATGGATGGACAATGTAGTAGCCCTCCATGGACACTACATAGGTCATCTAGTTTGGTAAACACATTCAGCTCCATACTTGACCTTCTCCACCTGAAACATCAATCTCCCTGGATGCAAATGCAGATCTCTCTAGGCATTAACACTCAGGCACAGGACCTGCTCACCCCAAGCCAGATCTCTAGCTGAACACATGAACCTAAGTGTGACCACTTCTGAGTCCTCTGTAAGAATTATTTTCTCTACTTCTCCCTCCCTGACACAGCATCTCAGGCATCCCTTTCCTGCTGGATCTAACTTGAAGTGAGACTGAGTCTTGTTTGGGAAGCTGGATAGACCATATATAAAATACATTGTTCAGGGGGTGTTTTGGTTAGGGTTTCTATTTGCGTGATGAAATACCATGACCAAAAGCAAGCTATGGAGAAAAAGAATTATTGAGCCTTCACTTTCTCACTGTATTCTGTTACTGAAGGAAGTCAGGACAGAAACTCAAACAGGGCAGGAACCTGGAGGCAGATGCCATGGAGAGGTGCTGCTTGCTGGCTTGCTCCTCATAGTTTGCTCATCATGCTTTCTTGTTGAACCCAGAACCACTATCCCATGGGTGGCCCTCCCTGCAATGGGCTGGGTCCTTCCCCATCAATCACTAATTAAGAAAATGCTCTACAGGCTGGCTCATAGACCAGTCTTACAGAGGCATTTTTTTTTTCAATCAAGGTTTCCTTCTCTCTTGTGACTATAGTTTGTGTCAAGTTGATATAAATCTAGCTAGCACAGGAGGACATAGTCAATGTTCCTGAGTGTCCCCATCTAGATCTTAGCAATGGCAGTGGGTACAAAGAACCTACCTCCATCAGAATACCTAAATGAGAGAAAATCCACTGTGACTCCTTTAGAGAACACTTTCCTTTCCATGGTGGTACCAGGAATACCCTGGCCATACCCTCCAGGACACAGAGCTAGCCTAACTCCCTGCCATTGGCAACAAATCCTGCTGTGACTTCAGGTAACTAAAACAAGAATTAAGCAAATACTGGCTCTGTCACAAGGCACTATTCTAAGCTCCCTGTACTAACTGATACTTAATGCTTACAGCAATTTTATCATTCTTCACTAAGAAAGAAACTGGGATACAAAGAGGGGTGATTTTTGGTTGGTTCGTGGTGGTGGTGGTGGTGCTGGTAGTGGTAGTGGTGATGATGGTGATGGTAATGATGATGGTGATGGTTGTGATGATGGTGGTGATGATGGTGGTGGTAGTGGTGATGATGGTAGTGGTGATGGTGGTGGTGATGGTGGTGGTGGTGGTGATGATGGTAGTGGTGATGTTGGTGGTGGTGGTGATGGTGGTGGTGGTAGTGGTGATGATGGTAGTGGTGATGCTGTTGTTGTTTTGTTGTTGTTGTTGTTGTTGTTGTTGTTGTTGTTGTTGGTGGTGGTGGTGGTGGTGGTGGTGGTGGTGGTGAAGTTTTTGTTTTGTTTATGATCACACAGCCAGAAAAGAGTAGAACTAGAACTTAAATCCTAGCTCTGGATTTAAGGTCTGACTGCATGATACCACTTAGCCATGAGAAAATATACACCTCATAAATAACCAAATGTCTATGTTACTTTAGACATCTTGACCAACATTTAGTTTTCCTTACCGATATGAAACTGTACTCCAAAATACTGGAAATGCCCCCACTCGGGGTATGGAAGCAGAGGTTGAAGAGGAAGCTGAAAGGTTGTGAGATCCAGACAGGAGGGGGTTGCTGTGGACTTGGAATAATGAAAGCCACTGAAAGTCATTCTTTCCTCTTTTTCTACCGGCAACAGAACATGGTACCCAGAGATTGCACGAGTAGGGTCTGGCTGGAGGTAAACAGACGGAAAGAAGGTTCCAGAAGGTAAGAAGTCTGAAGAAAAATCAATGCTTCTTGATTCCCATTCAGGTGTAGCTGGAGGGTCAAGAATGGCACAGCTGATGGCTGCTGTCCACAGAGGCACACATAACAACTCCTGGTGGGTACTCGTTGTCTGTGTTTAGCCCATCTCCATGCCAGCATCTGATTCTGGGCATTAGTTTGCATTGTCAGAATTTACATCTAAAGTCAACAAGGCAAATCTGTTCCTGAAAACCCCTGATTCCACCCACAGACTAGAACAGAGACATAACTCCATCAGCAGGTGCATCACATAAATCCTTCCTCCAGGAAAGAAAGAAATATCTGTCCCTGTTGTAGTGCACCAGGCATAGCTTGCTTGACTTTAAGGGGCACGGTTTTCAAATAAGATATATTTTCACTTAGCATAATTGCCTTCAACATAAGTAGACACTTAGGCTAACAAATACACTAGGAACATGGCTAGAAAGGAACATTGGATTCTCATATCCCATCCTATGCCAAGATAAGCAGAATAAAAGGGACGATCCCCTAAGATGACCTGGGTGGGTATGGTCCTGTTTGGCCAAAAGAAGCTTGTTAAGGAAGGATTCCTCTCTTCCCCACTCAAGCAGGGCTGGTGTTTAAATATTATACATTTGGGATGCTGCACCAGCCAGAAAAACTTCTAACTCATCAGAGACCAAGTATTTCTCTCCCTGTTGCTAAAGTTTTCAGTCTTCCTTACCAAATGTATATAGGAACCCACACACATGGAGCTACACACACACACACACACACACACACACCCCTACATCTCCTTCATTACAGCAAATACATTGTTTTGGGGCTCCCTAGAGTGAATGGTGCATTTATTTATCCTCCAAAGCCTGGCTCAAATCCCATCTCCTCTGGGCAGACTCTGATTTTTTTCAAACAGACACCATCTCTCCTTCACTTTCTGTCTTCCCTTTCCTTACACTCACTGTCCCTTTTATTGATGTTGATTGAAGACCCTATGTCCCATCTGGGAGGGAGGATTGGTGATGGAACGCATAGATCTTAATAGCTGCAGCTTTCCAAAGTATTAAGAGTGCAGCCTTTCACAAGGTCAATATCATCAAATGTTTCCATGGAAAATAAAATAGCCTATGAATGAATGGAGCCTTGAAATTGCATATTCAGGATGAAGAGAATGTGAGAACACTAGCTACAGGCTTTACCTCTGAGGGATTCCTATACTTAAACCATTCTTGTCTGTAGCTCCTGGGCTCTCCTTCCAATTCCTTAGCCCTACCCTCCACCTTAAGAAAGGCAGGAACCTCAGCAAATGGGAAGAAACGAAACTTATAACTTGGATTTGACATTAGTTGAGACGGAAGGCATTAAATTAAGATCCTACAAGTTACCTTTGTTTTATCTTTATAGAAAAGGCAGTACAAAGGATTTCTTGCCCTTTCCCAGCCCCTGCCATGGTTTAAATATGGTTAGTGTACCAGGAGGCTCCACTGTGTTTGAAGGCTTGGTCTACAAGGTGTGGCGCTAGTTGAACCTTTGTGAGGTGGCCTCAGAGGAAGGCTGTGCCATGAAGGGTTTAAGGATTTCTCAAGTGACCCTTTGGGTTTTCTCATAAGGATGAGTACAGAAGAAGCCAACCTCACCCCGACATAGCCTTTATCAAGATTGCGACCTTGAATGTGACCACTGGCTTCTACAGGTGCTCCTACCTGGAGGTACTGCCATCTGCTGCCCACCCAGAAGACAAAACAGCAGGACCGGCAACCTATAAAACTGTTAGGTAAATAAATCTCGTCTGGCATCGCCTCAGATACTTGATTGTAATAAGTCAAAAGTGAGCCACTCTTTCTCTCTCCTCCCTACTCCCTCTCCCTCTTGCTCATCATCCCTCCCTCCTTTTTTTTTTTTTTTTCCTGTTTTAGAGACATAGTGTCAAGCTAATCATCAACTCACTAAGTAGTCATGGATGGCCTTGAACTTCTGATAATCTCATGCTGGCATTATCTTACCCAGTATATGTGGTGTTGGTGATCAAACCCAGAACTCTGCACCTGAGTAGTAGAGCCCTACAACTGAGCACTCCATCATCATTTTATTACTAATTTCTAAGTTTCCCAATTACCTCTCTGCCAGTCTGAATCTTACTGTCATCAGTGCTCCCTGCCTAGCCTGGTGGGCATTTCCTTACACAGCTCAGCCATGGACTCCAGAGAAAAAATTTCTCCTCAAATACTCAATACTACTTCTGTTGTTTTATGAAGGACAAGAAAGGTTTTCATATCAGGTTGCCATGTGCCAGCCCATTCATTGAAGATAATTGTTTTGTTTCTTTAATGGGTCATACTTTCTCACTCAGTCCTCTGGGGAGAGCTCAATGACCATAACTTAGCTACCTTTTGAGGGATATTTTAAATGACTCCATTCAATTGGCTCTCACTGTATAAAGTAGCCAAATCAAAGGTTTAGCGTTCCAACCCAAATATTTCTTTCTTTTTTTCTTTTTTTTTTCTTTTTTCTTTTTTTCCTGGTTCTTATACACATAATTACATGTGATTTACAGTGACGCACAAAATTTCAGGAAATGAAAACAGAAATCTTTGCTCAAAATTTTATCTACTCCAGAAAAAATATACCCGGGCAACAGAAGACAGATGTCACCAACATGGGGTATATGAGGTTGGAAAATGTTTGCTGAGTAAGAACAGCTCTGGCTCCCAGATAAAGGCTAAGTGCTCAAGATAGACCTTACCCATGGCCCAGGAAAAAACAAAAGTTCTCAGAGGGCCTCCAGGATCTTTTCTGCTATTCTTCTAGTGATTCCATGGTTTAAATCTCTTCCCACAGTCTGAACTTCTACTGAAGAGCAAACTGAAGATTATGAGCTAGCTGGGGGCCAAGCCATGGAGGATCGTACAGAAAACTGCAAAGTAAGCAGGTGTTCAGTGTCCCAGGGCCAAGGGCTCTGCTGCTCAGTACTGGGTCTCTAGGGAAGGTTCAAAGGTGGGTGGTAGGGGTTATCCTGTTGGCCCATAAGAGAAGGTTAAGCAATCAAACATTAAACTGTTTTATGTGAGCTGAACATGTGAGGTGCTAGGATTTTCTCATCCTGGGTAATAACAGCTGTGTACAATTATCAGCTCTAAACAGCAAGCTGCCATTGAAGGAATCTGGGCCAAAACACCAGCCAGGGTATTATGAGGACTTCTGGGTAACATCAGCTTCCTCGGGGTGATCTTAAGCCATCTTCTCCCCTATCATCACCCTGTCAAAGGGGATGTGATGGCCTTGCAACTGTAATCTGTGGGAACCCTTGCTGTAGATAGGTATCCACAGCCATCTTCTAAATCAGTAGACGGAGGAAATGCTTCTGTCCACAGTGTAGGACCCAGTAACTCGGAATAGCACCCCTGTCTGCTTTTTCAGCCTCTCTTCCGCTCACACATTTCACATACCCATTCTTCAGATTTCATCTACTTCTAGACCTTATTCCTCAGTCCCACACCCAGTAGCTGATGGCCACTGTTCTTCTGCTTCCCATGTTCAGCCCATGGCTGGCCCCTACTCTCTTAGCTCTCAAACGTCTGCTTCCACAGAGAACACGTGCCTAGAGATTCAAATAATCCTCACTTTGTTCTCATTGTGGTTCAGGTGCCAAATACAGTGGGCTTCTTGCTTTTATAAATAAAGTTTGGCTAGTAGGCAAACACACCCCTTCATTTACACATGCATGACCTTGTGACTGCTTCCACCTTGTAATGGAGAATCAAGTAACTATAGTAATAGTCATAACATACAAAGTCAAAACTCATTCTTCATTCTCTGGCTATTTATATATGGTAAGGTAGAGGATTTCCGACCCCTCTTCAGTGGACTCCACACATAATGTAACTGGTTTTTCTCTTTACTTACTTCTTATTTGCAATCAAGCCTGTTAAGTCCAGACATGCAGGGACCCTAACCCTACCTATAATTTTCAATGTTTATCCTTAGCATCCAGTTCATTGCCTGGTCCAGACATCGAATGACCCTGTGCTGGGGAAGGAGTCTTACCCCATTACCCATGTGGAAATGCCAAGGAAGCTGCACCTGTGAAAAGGGGCCTCTCCAGAAATAAGAAATCATAACTCTTGCTTTAGAAGTATTTGTTTATTTATTTGTTTTTAATTATGTCTATGGGAGTGGTATATGTTCTTGAATGCAGATACTTGTGGAAGCCAAAGGTTTTAAATCCCCTTGAGCCTGATTTATAGGTAGTTATTGGCTACCTTATACAGGTTCTGGAAACTGAACTTAGGCCCTCTGCAATAACAGTATATGTTCCTAACCACTGAGCCATCTTTCCAGTCCTGTTATTTTTGATTTCTTAATGACGTTTATGCAGAATGGCTGGGTGAGTCTCTCTCTACATTGGAATGTAAGTATCAAGAAGCCAGCCACCATCTTCCTGCTTTGTTCAGTGACTCGCCATTAGTATCTGATCAGCACCTGATACTTGAAGTGCGTGAATGAGCCAATGAGTGAATGGACAGCCATCACCTCTGTGCAGCTTCTAACACTGTCCAGGGCTGCACACTGACTGTGAACCCTACCATAAGGAGCCAGTGTGTACAAACTACTTCTCAAAATAAATAGTCATGTGCCAAAAACTATAGCGTCCTCTGGCTCTGGTAATCCTGGATGTACGTTTGCCCTAGCAACCTATTCTACAGAAGAAGGAGGAGAAGAAGAAGAGGAGGAGGAGGAGGAGGAGGAGGAGGAGGAGGAGGAGGAGGAGGAGGAGGAGGAGGAGGAGGAGGAGGAGGACGAGGAGGACGAGGAGGAGGAGGACGAGGACGAGGACGAGGAGGACGAGGACGAGGACGAGGAACAGAAACAGAAACAAAACCCAGCCTCCTCCTATGTACCTGTGATCATTGAACTTGCCTGGTGGGAGTGTCACCTTCACTAAATCAGCCATGTTCCCTTTACAGGTGAGATGGGGGGTGGAGAAAAGCATTACAAATCACCATGATGCTCAGTCCCAGGCTGGATGCTATATTCAGCCTCACTGTGCTCACCCATGAAATGGAAACACAAAGTTCGACCTTCCAAGACTGCTTTAAGACCATCATGAGATGAAGATGAATCGGAATTTGTCCGGCATGGTGCACTGTTGGTCCATGAGGAGCTGCCCCTACTGTTTTCAGCCCTGGTAGCAATGGATTTCCAATAGAATTAGCGTTCAAATAACTAGTATGACATAGAACTAGGTAACCACAATAGTGTATCGAGTACCAATAGTTAATGATGGAGCTTTAAATATCTGATTGCAAATCATAGCTCTATCACTAAGTAGCTATCTAATCATAGGCAAATTATTGTTGTCGTTGCTGCTGTTGTTGTATCTAATGGTTTCACTCCTCAAAAAACTCCTGGGAGATTTCTCTTTAAATTGCATGACTGAAAAGTGGGGCATGACTGGAAATAAGAGATGGGGTTGACTCCTCATAAAGGCCTCAGGACCTGCCCTCCAAACCATGTTCAAGCTAGGCCTCCTTCTCCGTCAAACCTTGCAAACATAGTACCTTTCAACAACAGCTAGGATTATGACCATAATATATTAAACAATGGGTTTATGGGGAAATGAACTTGAAATATAAACAGTAAGCTATATGCACAGAGAAGAAAATCAGAGATTGGACTTTCTACTAAAATACAAATGTCCTCACCAGTCAACGGCAGTCAGTTGATGAATCCCAGCAGGCCATGCTACTCTCCTGATTGCTATACAGGAAGTTATGACTCGACTGAGCCTCGCCTGGAAGAGAAGATGGGGTGGATCCAAACATGGCTCCCCTCAAAAGGACCTCTTTCCTTCCAGTGGAAGAGAGAGTCACAGCCATGAATGAGGCTCTCTGAAGGCCCAGAGTCCAGCCCTGATCTATAGAACCCAAGTTTCTAGTGAGTCTAGGGAAAAGTCCTTTCATATTTTTAATATTTTTCTGTCTTGATCAATCTCACCACTAAAATCTTGGGCATAGTCATTGACATCAGGACTTTTCCTCCATTCTTCTGGGTCCACCTACGTCCCTTTGGCCGCAGTGACACTTCTGGCAGGCGTTCATAAATGGGGCATAAAATACATATTCCTGTGTCATATGCCTAATCATTCTGCATTTCTCGTTCCTGCTACCATAAGCCTTTTTTATTAATACATTTAGTCAGCATGAGGATTATGATTAGATACTCCTGTTTCTAAAACTTCATCCTGAGGGTAAGGCAAGGAGGAATTTGCTTCCAAAGCAATTTACTGTTGCTACTTTTTAATAATTGAAGGTTTTAGGGCAGTGATTTCTCTTTAAGCTTCCCGATAATCCCAGCAAAATCCGCATGTCAGAAAGTGGAGGGCAGCCCTCCTGCCTCACACGGTGTCTGTGCGACAAGGGTGCTGACTGAATCCCGCTTGGCTTGAAGACTGGTTCAAAACAAGAGAGCAAGCTGCGGGCAAACCAGAGATCCCACACAAATCCCCCTGCAGAACCAGGAAGTGAGCAGCACAGTGAAAAATGTGCCTGCTTTTCTGCCTCCTAACCCTTTTCTAGCATTATAATGTTAGCTTAGGCCTAAGCCCTACGTAACTAAAACAGGGAAGAGAACCACAAACTGTAGGCTGCAAAAGACCTTCACAGGAGGGCGCGGAAACAGGGAATCTCTTCAACGTACCAGATAATGCAGTTTTTTGTCACCAACCCTCACACAGCCTGATAAATATGGGGAGGGGTGGGAATTCCAAAAGCAAACACAGACCTCTCTGGGGTGTAAACTTAGCAGCACCAAGTACTTTTCAGGGTTCCTACCCTGGACAGGCCAGGAGACAGTGCAGATTTTCTGAAGGGTGCTGCTCCCACAGGCAGTCAGAACAGAGCTGTCCGTTGCCAGAAACCATTCATCAGACTCCAGAAGAGGCTGTCAGCTCAGCCTCCAGGCCTCCAGCCAGCCTGTCAGGATCCAGGCAAACGGCCAGAGTGTCAGGGGCTGCGGCTGGTAGCCAACCAGGACTTTGATGTCTAAGGGTTGGCCAGCTGGTATGTGAGGGTGGCCCGGAGGCTCTGAAATCATATACCCAGCTTAGAGGGCAGAGGTTCTGAAGCAGGCTGGCCCTGAGAGTATCTCTAATAAAGATGGAGGTAGGCATCTTATATTGTTAAAGAATTATTTGAATTATTTTAGTATTTGTTTTTATTTAAATTTCCATTACATATGCTTTTCATTATACAACTCAATTAGTATATAGAAGTTTTTTCTCTCCTTAAAATGTTTAAATGAACGTAATTGTTCAATTTGGAAAGATTACAATGCTTTTATTTCATTAACACTGCAATAAATACATCTCTCTGTAATGAACCCCATACTTTTAGGCCATTAACCATTCAATAAATTTGCAATATGGAAGGTCCTATATGCAGAAGAAGATAAATAAAGCTATTTCACTGAATGTATGAGAGCTATGATGTTGAACAGCAAATTACTGCATTTTGCTTCTCATCCCTGAGAGCTACACCTTGATTACAAACATATGTGCCTGCGATAAACACCACACATTTCCGTTGCTGTTCTGAACATGAGCTACACTGGACATCAAAGAAAACTTCTAGGGCATTGATGCTGAGTGTTCTCCATGTCACCTTCCCAATGAGAGGTTCTTCCAACATTTGTTCAGAAGGTTCATCTGTCATGCGCCTTAGCAAACCTAGCCTTGGCCTTCCAGAAAAAAAATAAATCAGCATCGAACCAGCCAGCCTCCCCAAGTCAGAGTGTGCTTCTAGAAGCACAAAACTAAGGCCACTCCCTTCCTTAGATGCTTTGTGATGTAGGAACCATCCAAGACAGACTTCACAGCAACTAAGGACATGTCTCCCATGGCAAAGGGCTCCCAGTCTTGTATCTATGCCCTCTTCCCAGAGATGTAATGTATTGTAATTAATGTAACATTAGTTACAGCTCATATTCTCTTCTCTTCATACCTTCAACGCCACCTAGTATGGAGCCCTGAAAGGACTGAGTCCACAGCTGGTACCCAGCTTTAAATGAAGCTCCAGAAAGCTAATTGGAACAAAAAGAAAAATCCAAAAGTTCACATGAGAATAATTTTTTTCTTGATCCATGCACCTTATTATTGTTTTGCAACTATGGGTGAGCAAAGTCATCTTAAATCCTTGGTTCTCAAATGCAATACAATGTCTCAGGAATTGCCTGAGCTTGGAAATAGCCCTCCTTGTAGCAGGGCTGATCTGAAGGGGCATTAGCCATTTTACTAGAAAGACTAAACCTGGGTAGTAAGGTTGGCATTTCAGTGTAGGGAAGGAAAGGCACCAAGAACAAGAGGAAAGGGAATAGAAGGGAAAGGGACGAGCAAGTGTGAACCAGGCATCCGCGAAGCTGTTAAACAGTGGAAAATGCTTCCAACCATCTTGTGGTCTGAACAACAGCCCCACCCACAGCAGTTCTGGCAGCCTATCTCCACAGAATCCAACACCTGGTAAGAGGGTGCTGGCAAAGAAGAAGCTTTGAAATTGGGAGACATGAGCAAGTTTCTTGAGGTATTTAGGTTTGTAAACTAGTTTAGGAAATCTTGGCTGTTACATTGTCTTGGACCACAGGGCACATAAATGGAACTAGATATCCACAAAGTGTAAAATGTATTCTGACTAAAGTCAAGGAAGCAAGCTGGACTAGAGTGAGGAGGGCTGAGCATTCTGTGTGTATGGTGTAAGTTTGCAACCCTGATGAATTCACCATCACTTCTAAACAGGCTGGTTGAAGGAGGTTTTCATTGAATAATTCAACCATGGTCTAGAAAGGGCTCAATGAGAACACGGTGTGAGAAAGCATTCAGAGAAGGAGCAGAGAAATTCATAAAAACCCACTGCCCATGGTAATTGACAAGCAAACTGGAGAAGAAACTATAGAACCTAAAGTATCAGAAGGGAAAAATTGGAATTTTGGAAACCATCAGAAGGAACTTTGGAATCAGAAGGATATAGGGATGTGTCCTTGGGCTGAGATAAGAACATAATTTTGTTGCCTGCTTCAGGCACCTTACTAATGTTGGTGACCATAATTATCAAAATAATCAATAGCTAAAATGCAGTGTTAACACTGAAAACAGGGTCTGCTATTGGGTGATCACTGTATGCCAGTTACCCTGCACTTTAAAGAGGAGGAAACTAAGGCTTTAATGTATAGGGAATTAGACCACAATCACAAGAGAAGCTCAGTGGAGTCAAGCAAGCTCCACAGCTGCTCCAGGGCCTCTCTCTACACATATACCTAGGAAACTCCTTCTGTTGACTTGTATAGTGTTCTCCCCTTGCTTTCCTCCATGACCCATCCCTATGCTTTTGTCCTGTCTCCAACCAGTGTTATAAAGTTCACAAACTGGAACTCTTTAAGTCTTTCTCCCCTGTAGACCAGGAAAGACAGCAGACCACAACCACACAACATAATACTCCCTTAGATTTAATTGTCCACATTTTATTTGTATGGCAAAAGGCTTTCAAGAGTAGGAGACCCAAAACCCTAGTGTTTGTGGAGTCAGCTCTGGTTAAATTCCCATCAGCAGTGTACTAACTGAGTAACTTTGACAGAGTTACTTCTCACTAAGAGAGTATCAGGAAGTTATAAATAAGAACAATGATTTCTATTTTCATAGAGGTACTATGAGATATAAGTCATAGAGTCAAACGTAGCTAAATTAGGGTAAAGCATGCGGTAAAGCAAAGTATTTGACAGACACTAAATGATTCTAGTTTCTAGGCTATAGATTCAAAGGAAATTTAAATAATTCAACTGAAAACATCAATTTTTGTGGACCATTTTGTTATTTTCCTAGTTGTTGTAGCCAAATAACTGATAAAAGTCAACTTAAGGGAAGAAGAGTTCATTCTGGCCTACAGTTCCAAGGTACACAGTCCATCATAACAGGAGAAGCATTGGCAGCAGCAGCCTGAAGTGGGTAGCTGCATCCCCCCTACAGTCAGGAAGCAGAGAAAACAGACAGAAAGTTGGCCAGGCTCTCAAGCTTCAAGGTTCATCCCCAGTGACCCATGTCATCATCCATGACAGTGCTGCTAGCTGGGGACCAAGTGTTCAAACCACATGAGCCTGCAGGGTATAATTCACATTCAAATCTCAAGAAGTACCTACTAGTATCTGGATATTGCTCTAAGTCCTTGGGATAGAGGGATAAAGTTTCTATCCTGATCCTATACTGTTTTAAACTTGATGGTAGGCATGGGGGGGTGTGTCTAAAATAAATAAGTAGACTAAAATATATTTATATCTGTAGGACAAGAAAGGAAAAATGTAAGAGCTGAGTGTGAAGTGGGGGTCATTCAGAGAGCCAGCATTGAAGTCTAAATTCAGTAGAGGGTCACTTGCTGAGGTAGCTATGGCATAGCAGGCTTAAGTATGGGTTGTCCAGTTTGCCCTCCAAGAGTCTAGTGTGAACCCCAATTTATTCATTCCAGCAAACATATACATATTTACAACAACCTTCCAGCCCCAGAGGAGACAGTGAGACTGGCTTAGAGTCAAACTAGCTTACATTCTTTCCAGGATGTGATGCCTCCATTACAAGGTACCACAGTGATCTCTCCTAGACTTCAGATCTTCCCGTGTTCAAATCTCTCTTCACAGAGGATAAATATTGAAAAGAAAATGGGAAAGGAAGGAAGAAATAGTGCCAGATGACAGAAATAGAGAAGAGCTGCTAGCAATGGGTAGAATCCAGGCATGGCCATTTGGTGGAGGAGGTTATGGATGAGGAAGTTTGAAATCTTAACTTAAGCCCCTCTTCTGTAACTTCTGGCAGCGCCATCTCCTTTCTGAGCATTCACCAGTCCTATGTAAAGTGAATGTACCCTTACATAACGGAAGTATAATGATAATCACTTGTGTCCATTCTAGGTTACAAGTAAATGATAATGGTGTGTTGTATTTTCAATATCTGCACAGTAGACTGTTTCCCTACACATAAAAGTACAGAAACAATAAGAAGAAAAATATGCATATTCCTGAGACAGAGATGTGTCTGATATATTGTGGTTAATTTTGGTTTGGTTTGGTGCAGAAATCCATTCTGAATCTTCACATGGCATCAAGTTCTACCTACAAGTGGAGACGAAAAGGGAACCTCTCTATCCCTGAGGACAGCCTCTGAGTCCTGATTTCCAGTGGTCTTTGATGAGGTCTTTTTTTTTTTTTCTTACATGTCTTTGCATCCTCAGCCACAGATGATTTTAGGAAAAATCCAGGATGTAACCAGATAGTTGGTTTGAGAAATAGAAGGATGGAAAGGTCATCCAAGAGAAACTTAAGAATGTCCCAGAAACATAAACCCTTAGTCAATTAAAAACCAAAGCAGAATAATCTGGCATTTTCATAGCTGGGCTGACCTTCTCTTTCCTTCCTGAACCTACTATCCTCTTCTTCTCAGACTCCATTCCTTTATGAGCGCTGAAGGGATCTCATGAGTTGGGATAGGGGATCCTCTGTAAGGTCTTCTGTGAAAGCCCTCTTTCCTCCAGTAACAAAAAATAAGTCACATTTGCATAGTTCTTAAAGGGCATTCCTGTCTCTTAGACCGGCTCTATGTGACAGACAGGGTGGTTATCCTAGTGCCTATTATGCAGTTAAGGAGAGTAATAGGAAGAGTTGCCAGGATTGTTCAATCGGTCTGGACAAGAAAATCCAGAAGACCAGACTCCAAATGCCATGCCGAGGAATTTGGAAGATGCTTTCCCCAAACTCCACATGTCTCTCATCTTTCTCTTATCTGCTTTCTGTTTTACTGTTTTCCCTTAACTCCCATTCTCTTAAGAAGACTCACATTTCCCTTTTATCTACATCTACTACACCTCCCCACTTCTTGCCTTCATGCTGCCGGACCTCAAATCAGCTACTCAGTACTGAAGATTAAACTTATTGTGGATCTTGCTGGACCTCATATTTGCTCTAGCTTTCTCATATTCTCTCTCTCTCTCTTTCTCTCTCTCTTTCTCTCTCTCTCTCTCTCTCTCTCTCTCTCTCTCTCTCTCTCTCTCTCTCATGTCTAATGTCTCTGCATGGAGCACATGCATGCACACACACACACATGCACACACGCACACACTCATGCACACGCGCACATGCACACATGCACACACACAGCTTCACAGCATTCTCCTTCAGTGGATAGCTATTATTTCCTTCCCTGGCATCTATCAGCCCTTCTCTGGAACATTCATACCAATTCTCCTGGAGAGACTCTGCTCTCCTCCTGCCCCCATTTTTATCTTTGCCCTTCTCAGATTCTATGGGTCTGCATGTGTCTCCTCAGTAAGAGCCTTCTCAGTCCTGCAACTGCAGGGATGGGGTATCAGATGGGCACATGAACCAAGATAGGCCAATGAGAGAATCTCAGAGCGCTCCTGCTTGGTTATAAAGTTAGCAGGCTGGGTCTACTGTTGTCAGGGACTGTCTTTCCCACCTCTTGGGAGCAAATTACTTAAAAAGAAGGCAGCAGAGTAGTCAACAGAGATAAGGACTTATGGACAAACTACTAAGAATTTTATTTGAACACCTGGATCCATTCATGACTGAAATGAGACTACTTATAGTCTTTAACAAACTATAAATGACCTGGAAAAATAATCTAGTTTTAAAGTTGTTGATTGATGCATTGCCCCTTTAATTCTATTCTTCCTTTTTTATCATTATTACTATTCTTTGACAATTATACTAATGTATATAGACTTTCCATATATGTGTGTGTATGTGTGTATGTATATATGTATGTATACATACATATATATATACACACACATATATATATATATATATATATATGCCTTTGTTGTATGATTTTTCAGTTCTATGAGCCATTGAAATGGCTTATAAATTACCTTAGTGATTAGAATGTTAGAAGAAAGAAAACTAAGACTGAGATGTACTTTCTTGATGGAACTTGTTCACTCACAGACTTCCATTCTTGCAATTTGACCCAGAGCTAGCCTACTGGAAAAGACTCATAAGGCCCAGTCACCAAGCCAACCATAGCACATGCGAATGAGCATGGTAAACCCATTATAAATTTGTGACCACCCTAGACTTATAAACTAAATAAAAGAGGTAACCCCCCTGGGGGTGGCAAAGATTAAGAGTGATTTGTTAAACATCAAGCTGTGTCAATAGATAAATGACAGTGCTAGTTTTCCATCACTTACAACAAAGGGCATCTAAATAAAACAGTAATCTCATCCTCCCCAGCTGCTGGATGTCATGAATAATATAATCTTTTACAATTGATACTCACTATCTATATATCTCTCCAGACCAGCACTGTGCAATAGAACACTGCTGATGGTTGATAAACTCTATTTCTGTATTGTCTATGATGGTTGTCACTAGATATATATAATGACTGAATTTCTAAAGGGGTGCATTGGTGCAATTAATAATAGAATTTTCTGGAACTAGAGATATATAGATATAACTAAGGGGGTAAAGTGCTTGCCATGTAGGCACAAGGACCTGGATTTGGATCCATGGCACTTATATAAAAGCCAAGAAAATGGTGCATGCCTGTAGTTCCAGCACTGGGTAGCAGAGACAGGGCTTGAGAGCCAGCCAGAACAGCTGAAATGGCAAGCTCCAGGCTTGATGAGAGGAGAGACCTCAACTAAGAATATAAAAGGGAGAATGACGGAGGAGGAGGAGCACACTTGCATCAGCTCTGGTCTCTATACTTACACTGCACAGATGAACATACCTGCACATACATGCATGCATGTGCGTGCACATGTGCGCGCGCGCGCTCGCGCACACACACACACACACACACACACACACACAAAAGAATTTAATTTTACTTAGATTAATCTAAGTTTAAGAAGCCATCTGCAGCTACTAACTACCACACTTCACATGCAGCTTTAATGCCTACTATTTAATACCAAGAGTTATGTCAATCTTGTTTATGATCATACATCCAGTGAAGGAAAATCAGTATGTTTTAAATACAGGACTGCCGCACCGCCACGTGAGGAGAAACGCAGGCATGGGTGGGGTCCCCTGGCTCCAGTTCAGGAGCGCAAGTGAAGGAGCGCTGGCCGCTTTTGGCGCTTTCTCCCTCAGCGCCCCGTTCCAGTGGCGTGATCTCTGTGAGACCCACCTGTGGGCGCGCCCGCCCCGAATCGAGTCAGGTCCGGGCGGCTAGAGATGGGGCCGTACCAGCCCAGGCACCGCCTTGTCCTGCCTTAGCACACAGATGCTTGGCTGCAGCGCAGAGAAGGTGCGCAGATGGAGACTAGCTGCAAGCACTCTCCAGCTCCGCTGTGCTTGGAGCACTCACTGCCCCGTGGCAAGTCTTGACCGTAAAGCACTTCCTGCGGTACCTGTCGCCACTGCTGGAGAACAGATCTCCTCGCGGGCCCAAGTGTTACAGCCCCTTAGACAAAGTTCTCCGACACCAAAGTAGTTTTCACCTTTATTCGTTCTGGATGGCGGGCAGCACACATGGGAACGGACAGGGCAGGCGGGTGGAGAAGGAGGGGAGAGAGAGAGAGAGAGCTACTAGGGTCAGGGTGCTCTATTATATTGTTCTGGGAGGGGACAGAGGTTTGGTAGCCGATACTTTCCATTGGCCTAGCTTGGGGACCTTTTGATGCCTCATTTGTTTGCCCGGGACTCAGGGTTGCTTTCTTCGTGACAAATCTCACATGCCAGGTCTCTCTCTATACAGGGGTTGTAAAGGCTGTGACCAGTTTTAAAGTAGTCTTCCAGGAGCATTGGCTAAAAATATAATCCAGTCCCTCATGAATATTTCACGGGGTCTCCCAAAATTTTCAGCCTTTGCTCAACCAGATGTCAGATTGCCTGTTACAGACCACTGCCCCCACACAGGACCACACTCAATGATGAATGTGGATGTCCAGACTTCCCTACCATGTGTGTAACTTACATCCAGTCTCTCTTGCCATGTGTATCTTTTTTAAATGTGCATTGGTATTTTGCCTGCAGATAGGTCTGCATAAGGGTGTCAGATCTTGGAGTTACTGACAGCAGTGAGCTGGGAATTGAACCCGGGTCCTCTGGAAGAACAGTCAGTGCTCCTACCCACTGAGCCATTTCTCCAGCCCCATACCATGTATACCTTTATTCAGTGACAAAAGGGACCTTAAAATGCTATGTGTTTTAGCCTGAGCCCTTGGGAGTCAGCAGCAGAGAAAATTCATTAAAAGTACCAGGAGGAGGTAAGAACCTCCGTGAAGCCATCTGTCTGATCCTTCCCCAAGAGAAGGATGCTGAAGCAGATACTTTGAGCACTATGGCAGGGAGATTCCATGAGGCCACCAGGGGAGCAAAGATGAGGGTCAAGTTTCTAAGATCAAGATTATTATCTCAAAGTCCACCAAAGGATTTCATGTCCAAACCTAACCCCTAATCTAGACAAAGCCAAATAAAGGAAAATGTTTTGACATTCACAGACCCTACCTTTAAAAAAAAATAAAAAATAAACGAAAGCTACTATTTTGGAAATACATCTTCACTAATCTTGAGGCAAGGTCCTCCCTTTAACAACTATTGGTTAAAGAACAATATCAAAAAAAAAAATCTTTGTCAGCTATACACCTGCCAGAGGATTAAAATCTAGCATATACAAAGAATTTTTTTAAAAAAACTTCTGCCCAAACCAAAATAATCCAAACAAATAAGAAAAAGAGTTGAAAAGATAGAACAAATGGCTAATACATATGTGAAAAAAAATACTTGAATAGTCTTAGCCACCAGGGAACTGCACATCAAAACTCTACAAGATCCTAGCTGATCCCAGTCAAAAAGGCTATCACCAAGGCAAGCAACCGAAACAAAACCAGGAAAAACAGTAAATGCTGGTGAGGATGTCTCCCAAAAAGGGACCCCAAACATAGCTGGTGGGAATGTACACTAGGGTAACCACTATGAAAATCACCGTGGAGATTCTTCATAAAACCAAAAACATACCTCTTGTATGATCTTGCTATACTACTCCTGGGCATATGCCTACATAGGTCAAAATCAGTACCATAGAGGTACCCGCACACCCAGGTTTACTATAGCACCATTCACCATAGCTAGATGGTAAAGAATCAGCCTAGACACCCATCAGCAGATAAGTGAATAGAGAAAATGTAATGTATTTCTACACGACAGTGTATTGCTTAGCTGAAAAGTCAAATGTAATTATAGCATTAGAGAGAAATTGGTGGAACTGAAGATAACAATGTCCGCTGAAGTAAGCAGGCTCAGAAAGACCAGTGCGTGTTTCTATTTATGTGCAGAATCTAGGTGTAGGAAGGGAATGCTGACAGTGCAAAGAGACGGGTGAATGTGAGCAAAGATGTTCCACAGCGGCGTGAAAAACGTCACACTATCAGGAAAGTAGACGTGAAACTGCCTAAGGAACTAATGGGAGGGGCGGGGTGGAAGGGGACGAGGGGAACACGCCAATATGAGATAGACTTACACAGAAATGCACTTAGGAAACCCAGCACTGTGTACAATGAGAATACACCAATAAAAGCAAAATAAAATACTGTTTTATGTTTAAAAAGGAAGACAATATCATAATGACACCCATTGGTTTGTGCAATAAAGGTGATGCTGATGGTGATAAACAAAAAACAGTGCCCAGAACACAGTGGATGCCTAGTAAATATTTGAATCACAGCTTTAAAATCATTGCTACTCTTTTCAAGTCTCAGGATCAGATACTGGCCACCTCTTTCTGGCCAGATACATAGGAGGTTGAGTGGGTTTTTTGTTTGTTTGATTTTTTTGGGTTTTTGTTTGCTTGTTTTTGTTTAAGACAGGGCCAGGAGCTCCTTATGTAGACCAGAGTGGCTATGAACTTACAGAGAGCAGCCTGCTTCTGCCTTCTGATTGCTGGAACTAAAGGCATACTGGTACTCAAGAGATAGCTTAACCAATAAAAGAACAACCTGATTCTCATGTCCCTAGCTTCCAGCATCTACATTCATACACACGCGCACACACACACACACTTCAAATTACACATATAAATTAATTTAAAAATAATAAAAATAAGTCCTTTTAAAATGTGAAAATATTATCAAGTGTTCTATCATTATTGTTTCTTCTATATAAAACTGAAAGTACTTTCTAAGCCATATAATTAAAGTTTTAATCACAAAATATTTTCCCAACCAAACCAGCCCCACCCAGAAACACTTTGGGGGGATCTTACAAACTCAAGATTTAACCATGGTCTTTGTCATCGCTCAAAGTCAACTAGAAACCTGAAGTTTAAATGTTCCAGTCGAGATGGACTACAGCTGAACAGATAAGAGCTGGATATGAATTTGGGCAAAACAAACATGACTACTTACCACAAAGGAATTATTTACCTTTCAAGACTTCCTGAGAGGCTTGGGTGTTGAGATCTCCACACGAATAACAACAGTCATACCACCAAGCATAGCACCTGGGCTAAGAACTTACTGCTCTACATACATCCAACCACAGTGGAAATTTTACAAGAATGTTCTCTTTCTGCTCTTCTAGACAACTAGAGCCATAGGCAGGAGTATTCTGTTCCATTGTCAGATGAAGAATCTCAGAAGCAGAAGACTGTCCAAGGTCACTCTCCTAGGGAGTGCTATTCAAGACTGAAAACCAGACCTGTGAACCCTAAGGCACATGGTGAGGCTGCCATTGAGTAGGGACAAGAGGTTACTGACTGCCTGGAAGGCTGGCATAACCAAACCTCAGTGATGTGCTGCTCTGCAAAGCTTCTTCCATGTTTTCTTTAAAATCCTTAACTGTACCTAAAAACAAGTAAACACTAAAAAAACCAAGTGCTACTTTTTTTTTTTTTTTTAACATACCAGGAAGTCTAGACACCTGCTTTTGTATATTTTCTGGAGGGGGAAAAATAGGCTCATTGTATGAAATTTACCTCAGCCATTTGTAGGGGTTTTGGTCAAGATGGGGTACATTTGCAATGCAGCAATGAGACGTAAATGTTTGACACAAGGTCTTCCTCCTCACCCACCTTTCTTCGAAGGATGCTTTGAAGAAGGTGAAGCCTGTTTTCAACTCTGCTGATTTACTTGAGAAGAAGGATCAGACTGTTTTGAAATATTGTTCCTACGATCTGGAGGACGGGAGTGTTAAAAAAACGGAGTAAAACTCAACAAGCCACTTCCTGTCAGCTGCTTCTCAAGCCTTCGTGGGTTCCCAGCACTCAATAAGAAAACACAAGCTGTAAATAATCCTTGATTTCAACTGTGTTTTCCATCAAATGAATGAGACTTTTGGAAGGCCATTTAGTTCATGCTGCTCAACACATACACCCTTTGTACTTAAAACTATTCATTTCCTGTGCCTTCATTACTGACCTACTAGGTGCTGTGCATTTTACTGTTACCTCGATTCTCATAAAAGAATGATATCCAGAAATCTTTTTACCTGCAAAAAAAATTACAATGTCATGTAGTTGAACGTAACAGCTATTTCACATATTTCTTTTTTTTTTTCTTTTTTTTTTTTTATTTATTTTTTTGATATTTTATTTACATTTCCGATGATTCCCCTTTTCTTTAGAAACCCCG
>CM052708.1:78052792-78079518 GCA_028551405.1 Uromys caudimaculatus | reverse complement strand
CGAGGGAGCTGGCGTCCCAGACCCATCAACTCAAGACACTTACCACACATTTCAACACCTGGTGAGATCTTTATGGTGCTGGGAATTCCAAATTGCCTGTGTGTCAAGAGACAAGAGTAAAGACAGGACTTTTATAGGTTTTGGCTTCCTGAGTCTTTATGGTACTATGTGAACTAGAGCTGCTGGGAAATCAACTCAACAAAACAGTGTGCCTAAGTGTGCACCAGAGCCTGGGACTGGAGCAGAAAAGCCAATCAGGGTGCTACAAAGAGGGAAGGTGGCACACAGCACTTTGTAAATTCATAAGGGCCCCTGCAGCCTATGTGTGTGGCCTTACCTGGTTCACAGTAGTGCCCTGGCGCTTTCATTTTTACCTTTGAAAATGCACTTTATCCAGGATGGTGCTGATTTGACCTCTTGCCTGAACCGAGCGATGCCACATTCCTGGCGAAACACTGACCAGTTACGCTCATTCTTTCCAGATGTGATTTGCATCTGAATCTGTAGCCTCAGTAAAGATGGCTCTCACCAGCTTGAGTGACCATCCTACTAACTACCCAAACCATAACAGAATAAAAAAGTAAGCAAGAACCCACTTCTTCTGGGTGCATTGGGACATCTATGTTCTACACATGGGAATCCACACTCCAGAGTCTCAGGCCTTTTGACTTAGACATCAGACTTTGGACCTTAGTTCACCAGCTTTCATATGGCAGATTGGGGGTAGGGTGTGGCTTCATAATCCCATGAATCAATCTCTATTATATACATATACATACACATACATATATATAATATTTTATTTCATATAAATAAATAAGAATTATCTATTTTGAAGTTTTTCTGGTTTGCTTCTCTTATAACAATAAAACACCAATCAAAAGCCACTTGGAGAGAAAGGATTTATTACATCTTGCAAGTAACAGTTCATCACTGAGGAAAGTCAGGGCAAAAACTCAAGGAAGAAATCTGGAACCAGGAACTGAAGCAGAGACCATAGAAGAGCACTGCTTACTTGCTCGCTTAGCTTGCTTTCTTGTCTAATTCCAGATGACCTTCCGAGGGATTGAGCTGCCCACAGTGGGATAGACCCTCTCACATCAATCACCAAGCAAAAAAATACCTCGCCAAGCTGATGGAGGCAATTTCTCAGTTGAGCTTCCTTTTTCCTAAGTTACTCCAGTTTATGTTAAGTTGACAAAAACCAACGGTGACAGATGCTATATAAGGTTCTACAGTAAGAGACAAACTACCTCTTGCATAAATTCAAGCCATTTCCTACTCTTTAGTCAGTATAAGGATATCAATATAAGTACATATTGTTTATAATAATGTATAATAAGTATAGTATGTTATAGTAACAACACCAAGCCCTAGTGTTTTGTGATAGTTCACGGAAAGTATTTACCCATGTGATGCTTTGTCAACTTGTGTCCTCCAAAGCAATTGTACCAACTTACCACTCCAGCAGGGACATAAGAACCATCCTCATGTCACCAACACAAAAGTGGGTCAACAAGAGCAAGCCCGAGCCAAAGCTATTGGGTTGGTGCCTGCTGGTTTTACCCCGGACTCATGTCTTATCTTCTGACTGCCCACAGGACATTCTTTAAAGAAAGACTGTCTGCAAAACACCAAGCTGCTCACTAATTACACTGTGTCATGTTGGTTCCAGGCCCTGGGGCTTAAGAAGTTTGCCTCCCAAGAAGGCCAGCCTGCTGGCAGAAGGCAGACTCCCCAACCCTGTCCATCCCACTGCACAAGTAAGCGCCTCTCCCAGCCAGCAAGACTTTTATTTTCATAACTTTGTGTCATTGTCTCTGTGCAGAATTGTGAGCAGAGAAGAGGAAGAGGAAGAGGAGGGAGAAAATCTTGACACGGAGAACATTCTTCCAAAATCACCTCCTTTCATTCTGAAGTTTTAATTACCCCAGATGACTTTTATCTCCAAGGAAACAGCCCCAGTTCCCAGAACACACGCTCCCAGCCTCATTTGACCCCCACATGGTCATGGGATAAAACGAAAAGCAAGGCCGAAGCTACTGAAGAGTCATAAGGAAACCATTTCTCCAGGAGATAGCATCTGTCCACGTGGGTGCTCAAGAGACCCCAGCAATAGTGACAGTTTCCAGGAACCAAGCAGACATGGCTCGTATTTCCCAGAGCGGCGGCTGCAGATGCTCATCCAGCAGAAATCACACTGCCCACAACTTCCCACCAGTCCTTCTCTTGGTGGTCTTCAAGCCCCACCTCAGGCAGTGGAGGCTTGAACTCAATCTACCAGAGGCCAAGGAGAACAGACCCAAAGAAATGGAGACTCCGGCCGCAAATATTTGGCCTCCTAGCGCTAAGCTTAGCGTGTAATCTTCTCTGAATCACTCTGAGAAACATGGACAACAGTGGCTCTCCTGCTGAGACCTGGATGAAATGAGATTATGCCATAAAGCTCACCCATGACAGTGCACAGGAAGGTACCTGGCCTACAGCACCACACTGAATGCTGGACACATAAGCTACAGTTGTACTTTAAGAGCTGACCTTTCCATTCTGATCTAGTCCTCGTTATCTCTACCCAACTAGTATAACTGGCTCCTCCCGGCTCCCCCAGTTTCCATGCTTCCCTCCAGTTCACAGACTGCACAGCCAGTAGAAACACCATTCACTCACTCAGTCAGCCCATCAGGCCCATTCCATAGGACCCATTTCATTCGTTGATGAGATTTTGGCATCTGGCACATGTAACATGCACTTCTGGGTCCAGGGATTACTAAAATGTATAACTCTGAAGACTTTATCAAGATTTACCAGTACCTTTTCCTCAGCAAAATCTACCTCAAGAGGAGATTATTTTAAAAACTGAGTTTGTACAAAATCCATCCAAAAGTCTTGTTCAAATGATGATTCCCAAGCTCTCCATGATAGCAAGCTCTGAGTCAGGCAGAAGCATTCCTTTATAGGACTCCACTATCAGAAGGCAAAACGCAGAGGTACGGATAGAAATGTATTCTTCCTGTTACAGAATTCACCGAGTATCTAGGGTACAAAGAGTATTCTTACAATTAGTCAGAGCATCTGAAAGGCCACTGGACCAATCAGAACACATTCTGAGTTTTACCAGGAGATTCACAGCACAGTAGGTATTAGTTAGCTAGTTAGCGTATACCAGTGGGGCATATACATGGGTCTTAGCAGGCAACAAGGAGGACAGGCACACATTCTAAGTATTGGGAAACCATGTGCTTAAAATTCCTGCAGATGTGGTTCTGATACTACTTTCTCCCACAAAGTCCCAGTACCCTTCACTCCCAGCCCTCTACGGTCCACTTCCTGTACCACACAAGCAGCGGTGTGCGGGAGGAAGGATAACAACTAGGGAGAGGCAGTTGTTAAATGTTCTTAACTTTTGTGAGCCACATGACTTGATAGCCTCCACTTGGCCCTGCTAGATGTATTTGTACCGAAGGCCACAAAGGCAGCAGACCCCGTCTCCCCACAGTCCTGAGAGCTGGTTGTTAAATATTTACTAGCACACCATAGCAGAGAGGTTAATTTGCCCCTCCCCCGTTCTCCCTTTTCCCACAGTGCTCATACTGGCTTGTCCCCTACCCTTCAGCTCCAAATCCAACTGACTGTCTCAGAACCACCCAGATAAAACTTCACGCCATGTTTAGCTGTTTCCTCTGGGAGAGTAGCCGGATGCCAGGTCGCCAACCCCACTGGCAAAGATGCTCATCTTTAATGAATTCCACCTGCTGGCCACACCCTGAGCCTTTGGTGGCTTTAAGGAGGGATGTCCCCCTCCAGCAACAA
This sequence comes from Uromys caudimaculatus, assembly GCA_028551405.1. Lineage (NCBI taxonomy): Eukaryota > Metazoa > Chordata > Mammalia > Rodentia > Muridae > Uromys > Uromys caudimaculatus. The sequence continues at coordinate 78,075,708 of CM052708.1, read as the reverse complement.
GGACAGTTGCTCTCTCTCCCTTCCCCCACCCCCGTTCTCACTCTGTATGTATGTCTGACTGCCTATCTCTGTCTCTATCTCTCTGTGTCTCTGTCTCTCCATCTCTTTCTGTCTGTCTCTTCCTTCTTCCTTCCTTCCCTCCCTCTCTGCCCACCTCCTTCCCTCCATGTGAAACAAGCATTCTAGCACTGAGCTACAGTTTCAGTCCTCTCTTTCCTTGTATGTGTGTAGATACAGTGTATGAGCATGTATGTGTGCATGTTTATATGACAGTGGGCACACATGCATGTGCAAGTGTAAACGCGTGTGTATGTTCACACATGTGGAGGCCAGAGGTCAGCATGTGTCATTGATCACTCTCCACATTATATGCTGAGGCAGGGCATCTCAGTTAAACTCATGGCTCAACAATTTGACCACTCTGGCTAGCTCTTTGTCCCGGGATCCTCTCTCCACTTTCTGAGGCTGGGATTACAGCAAAGCCACCAACCCCATAGAGCATTTGTCTGAGTTCTGGGAATCTGAACTCAGATTGTCATGCTTATATAGCAAGTACATTGCCCCAGTCTCTGGCGGACTTTTTCTCAACATTCTTCTACATGTTCACTGGTCAACCCTCCACACTGGGTTCAGGAGATCAAAGCAGATTGTTTCTGAGAGTCTCTTCCAAGACTATGTGATATATAAGTGATGTACTCCAGAAAATTTCTTCATGGGCCTAAGGATGGAGATGCATTGGTCCTGATGGGTCCTGCAGGATGCCTCCTGAACTGATCAAGGATTGGCCCCACCTTTGGAGATTCCCTCCTCCCTAGACGACTATGCTAGAAATGCAAATGGGGAAAAGCAGGCCATAGACAGGAGGGCCTTCGACAATTCCCCTCACACTTCAGCAACTTTGCAGTTTATGTTTGTAAACCTCACATATTTACTTGCCCTGGTTTGGTTACAGTAAACTCATTTGGAGTCACCACATAAAAGAGCTTTGTTTACACAGCCTCTGCTTTCAGTTTAGATTCCTGGTTTCATCTATTAAAATGAGCCCAGTTTTATTCTCCCAAAGAATAAGAAAACTCTAAATAAAGCCCCAAGCCTTCCAGACATGGATAACAAACAGGCCCAAGACTCTACAAAAGGCTTAAAAAAACATGGCTGTTGAAAGGAAGAGGCAACAGGGGAAGGAGAGAGGGGCCTGGGACTCAGGCCTTTGCAGATCAGGTTTGTCTGGGTACTGGAGCTTGGGGCTTTGGGTGTGTCCAAGCTTTCAGGCCTGGAAATCATGACAGGGTTCCTTCTAGGTGTAGCTAAGAGTTTGAAACTTAATGTTCCTCAGTGCGGCTACAATGAGGGTTCTACCTGGCTCCTTCCACTCTGTTCTCCTACAGCCAATATCCTTCAGGGGCAGTCTGTGGCATACCTTAGTGTTTACCTGTCACTTGTAAGAAAATACCAATGCTTGCAAAGGAAAAAACAAAAACAAACAAAAACCCACTAGCATCCTATCACATCCTCCTGCATTGAGGTGTCTAAGTGTCTATATGTGTAGTAGGCAACTAAGATAGTCAGCTTGACAGACACTAGAATCACCGAGGAAATGGGTCTCTGGGCATACTGCTAGGGGATATCTTGATTGCACTGAGGTAGGAAGACCACTGTGGGCAGCACCATTCCCTATGTGAGATCCTGGATTGTACAAGTGGAGAAGGGGAACTAAGCAGCAGCATGCATCATGGTTCTCTGCTTCCTGAATGTGGATGCTCCAGGCCTCCATCCAATGGGATGGGAGAAAGAAAGAAAAAGACAAAAAAACAAAAAAACAAAACAAAACAAAAAACCATCCCTTTTCCTTTGAGTTGTTTTTTCTCAATGCATCTTATCACAGCAGTAGCAAAAGTGACTAAGTGACTGTGAAGACTTTGTTTATTTTTATCCTTTCCTTGGAGCTTCATTCCTCTTTCTAGGTGGTAGAAATGAGGAGTGACCTCCAAGCATACCAACTAATTTTAAGTCCTTGGATGACACATTCCAGGATTTGAAATTCTTGCTGGGGACTCTTAGGGGCACTCCTGATCTGCTTGTTTTTGCTTTCCAGGTCTAGCTAATGGCATCTAGGGTGATCTTTGGGCTCAGGGCTGGAGACTGTAAGCATGTCTTTGAATGAGAGAACTGAACTTATTAGCAACAATAGCCTCATGAACATATGCTGACTTTTTCAATCTATAGACTATTATGTGAGAGTTCAGGGGACACTGGCATACCCGAGTATTCTGAGAGGAAGCATCCTCGGTGATGTGAGGCTTAATTAAAAAGCATCTGTGAAACAGCACATCATTCATATCTTTTAAAAAGTTTTGCTTTCGAGGGCAGTTATGTTGAGAGAAATAAAAAAGCACTGTCAGAGGTCTTGATGTGGTCTAATGTCATAGCTACATTGCTGAGGAGACTGAAGAGGTGCAGAACTGGAGAGTGGACCAATGGCTGGCTACGAGATGAGTGGAGATCGTGGCATGGGGAGAAGTATGATTATGGACGGATGGGTGATGACGTAATTAGAATAGTGTGTTGACAGAATAATTCCACATCTTGATTGTGGTGGTAGCAATACACATCTGCTTGTGGAATACAGTCTAGAACTATACACATTCCCAGTGCCCATCTGTGGTTTTGATACTGTCATGCAGTTATATAAGAAGTGACTGCTGGCAACAACTGGAAGCAGAGGACAAGGGACCTCACTGTGTCATTGTGAAAACATCTTGAGGATCAATGGTTAAAACAAAGTTTAAGCCTCAAAATGGTACCATATACATTTGTAGATATTTGAAAGCAAATAGGGACAAGTAAAGGTTATGGGCCTACCTAAGCCTGTGACCCTCACCCTAATGGATCTTGTTGGGATGGGGCCTCTTTGGAAGATACTTTTCCCCAATCTGTAATGTTGGAATATTTTTCCAGCAGAATGAATTTGTGTATTTTTGTGTGGATAGTTTAGAAAAGCATTATAAACTTTGTAGAGTCAGCCAGAATCAACAAGTATTGATTGAACGTGCACTGTTTGTCAAACACTGGGCTTGGGGGAGTTGCCAGACAAAACCCCTGTCCTCATGGAGGGTCAGCCCAGCTATGAAAACAGTCATTAAGCAGATGGCCATTTGTGTAATGGCTGCCAGGAGCAAAAAAGCATTATGAGCTGCATCAACCTGGAGCAGGGAACCTAGGATTCCTTTCTGCAGCCTCCATTGTCTTGCTGTACTCAGGAGCCACTTACCCACTCAAGATTTGTTTGTGACATTTGCTATGCTTTGCACGACTCTACTGAGAAGTTGGAGAGGAAGACATGAAGGTCTTGCCTCACTCAGCAGAAAGCACAAGTAAGAACATGACCTCTGCTAAGCCCAGGAAAAATGAGAACAGAAAAATAGCCATGAGCTAGAGCCAGGCAGAAAGGTCTCACAAAAGCTACTTCCTGACCTTTGATTTCCATCAATCAGATTGTTAAATATAGTGGTTATTTCAAAGGAACTATAATGACAGGCATTGTGATGGAAGTTTGCCATTCTAGCTCTTAAAAGGTGGAGGCAGGAGGATCGGGAGTTCAAAGATGATCTCAGCTACATAGTGAGTTCATGGTCAACCTGGACTACCTTGCAATCCTGTCTTTAAATGAAAAACTTTAAAAATTACATACACACATTAGATACATACATTAACTACTTTTCTGTGGCAGAGAGTTGACAGAAACAACTGGAGGAAAGAAAGCTCTCTTTGTCTGTTGGTTTCAGAGGGTTCAGTCCACCACAGTGGGGAGAACATGGTGAATCAGCCTGGTTCACAGTAAGGCTGTCAGGTGATAGGTGACACCAAGAATTTGCAACCCAGGATGGTCCACATGTACTTACAACTTTATCTGAGGTGCCCTGTGAGTCCTCTCCTTCGCCCAGCTCCTCTGCTTTTCTTACAACCCTGATGCCTTCTTGCAACCAAGGCAGGGGCTTTTACTACTACCTGGATCTCAAATGCACCCACTTCCCAGGGTATCTGTATTTAGCATTTGTCTCCTTTAAGAAATAAAATATTTTCCAAGCTTTAATTAAAATCTCCACATAAAACTGATAAGTATTAAGCTATTCTCACAGAAATGAGACTTGTGCAAGTTGGCTGGCCAAGTCCTGTATCATGTGCTGTGTGAGCAGTGATCCTAGGACTGGATGATTTAGTGTTTGTTTGTTTGTTTGTTTGTTTGTTTGTTATGGCGGAAGATGAGTATTGGGAGCTGACCCTTCCATGCTAGATCTATCTATGATCTATAAATCATTCCATCAATGATTTATACCTTCAGTTCTCTTCTTACTTTTTATTTAGATATAGTATCTCACTATATTGCCCAGGCTAGCCTTGAATTTGACAATTCTCTTGCATCAGCTTCTGAGGTAGATGGATTTCAGGAGTGTACCAAAGGCTCTGCTTCCAGCTCTGGGTTTGAGAATCTAGAGCCACTGAGTCCTTTCTGTTCTGTTTCCACAGCCAGCCCAATATCTCTTCTCCCTACTGGATTCTACAGAGCTCAATGCCTTTCTTTTCAGACTTGTTGGTCCTGCTCCCCTCTCATCTCCTAGATCAAGTACTTTGTTCTAGAGTAAACAATTTCCTTTCTCATCCAACAATTTCCATGTCTCTTGACATGATCCAACTCTCAAGCAAAGATTCAGGAGCTGGGTGTCAAAACCAGTGGGATTCGACTTCAAACCTCTCATGTCAGTTGTTGAAAAGAGGCATTATTTGTGACAAGAGTTGTGATGCATGAGTGGACCTCCTGTCTGAGCATGGAATGGACATGAGAAAACAGAGGGTAACATCTGAAGAATCCTTACATCATCCTTTGAACTGCTGGACTTGGCCATGCCTGAAGACTCAAAGCTATAAGGTTCTGTGTTTTTCTTTAAGGGAGTCAGGAAATCCTGGTGGGCTTTATCCTGTGTATAGAGTTTTCTCTACAGGTTGAAAGCTGCGGAGGAGGCAAGGACCCTGGGCTCAGGGCAAGTTGGTACAGTTGGCCTCGAGTGGTAATTTCATGCTGCCACAGTGGCTCCTTAGGAACTTCTTCGTATTGCTGCCTTGCTTTAATAGATTAGATTCACCATAAAAGCCTGCATTGTTAATCAGGATATTGCCCAATTTACCTGAATATGATAACAAAAATCTATCATTTCTATGGTTCCGTGATAAATGTAGTAAAGCTTAGGGGTTAAAAATAATGGCTCCTGACAAGGCCAGGCTTGGCTAAAAATCCTACCTACCTCTTCTAACTCACACTAAGTAACTTTTGGTGAGTGATCTCACTTCCCTAGGAGGTGTTTTTCTCATCTGTTGTTCTATTGCTGTGAAGAGTCACCATGGCAAAGGCCAAATCATAAAGGAAAACATTTAACTGGGGGCTTGCTTATCATTTCAGAGGGTGAGTCCATGATTAACTAGGTCTAGCATGGGTTTTTGAAATCTTAAAGCCCACTCCCACCAACAGACCTCCTCAAACAAGGCTGCACCCTGTAATCCTTCCAAACATTCTTCAAGCCGAGACCAAGCATGCAAATGTATAAACCTATGGTGCCATTTTCATTCAGGCCACCACACCCACTTCAGAGAGCTCTTGTGTGCAATAATCAAGAAAAAGAAATGCTTAGTGAATCTGAGAACAAATTACTGTCCACTGGAACTGACATTATCACCCTAGCCATCTTCTCAGTATTCCCACAGGTTGACCTTGTTGCTAGACCCTGCAGAGGAAAAAAATAGACTCTCCGGGGGCTAAGGCATTTGCTTTGGTTTTGGCAGCCTTAGAGTCAAAGTGTCTGGAAATCACTCTTATTAATAAGAACACCCACAGAAATGACTCAGCACATAAAGGTACTTGACACCAAACATATTGATCCAAGTCCAATTCTTGAGACCTACATGATAAAAGGGGAGAATCACATCCCAAGAGTTGTCCTCTGACCTCTATGTGTGCACTGTGGCATTTGTCACAGAGGCACAAACACACACACAATACAGCAGATGTAACTTTAAAAAAAGAACTCCCCTTACCCCTATGCTAGAGATCCTGAAGCATTCTGCTCTATTCTGAGAGGAGCCCAAAATGCTGGTATAAACCAGAACAGCTGACAAGTCTCCTGCCTGCTGGATTTGGGAGATTAATTTTTAGAATTTTCAATTCAACCATCTCTCGGACGCAGCAGACCTTGGATTGGACCAAGTGAAGAAAGAGTTGTGCAATCTCTCCTCATTCCTCAGATACCTCAGCTGCCCACGTCCTAGGGAGGTTTGGGGGAAAACCCATCAGAGCTACACAAAGCATGTGTTTACATGGGCATAGAGAGGTTCTCAGCTGAGGTGAAGGCACCACCAACTCATTTCCCATCACCACAGATTACCCTGCCCTCTTAGTGACCCCTACCTCAGCTGCTGCAGCCTACCCCCTCTGCCAATGTCACCAATACCCTTTTGTCTAAAAAGAATACAGGTAACCACATGGATGGCCTGCTGCCAACCTTCTTGCAGCTCAGTCCATCTCCTGTGCCTATAACAGTTTTCATCCACAGAACACAGATCAAACCTAATCATTCTCAGGCTAAGGAACCACCAAGAACTTCCTGTTTCAAATGTGATAAAGTATCCCCTACAATTGATACCCCATTACATACCTCCTGACCTCCTTCAACCACACAGGACTCTGAGAACCCTACCCACTCCCAGCTCTGTGCCTTGACTTAGCTGTTTCCTGTGCCCATGGGACATTTTCCCACTGCCTGTCTTTCATGTCCAGTCAGCCACCCACACATAAAATTCTGCAGAAGTCAGAACTGAAAATGAATTACTGATGTCTGTCTCCAGTAAGACCAGCAGAGAAGAGGGGACACAGTACTTTTGCATGAAGACCTCACAACACTCATCCAGAGGTGAGTCTCTCAGCCAAGGAATAGACTCCTAAATGATGTTTAGGATAACAAATTCATTAGTACTTTCACACATGCCCATGACTTTGCTTCTGTGCTCATTAGTCAAAGTCCGCGGGGAGATGTTCTGCTAGACAAGTACGCATCAGTCCACATTTGAGTCTCAGGCTCCCATCGCTAGCTAAAGCCACATGACTATTTACTTCTTTAGAGTAGGCAGTAAGCAACGTTGTGAGCCCATCAAAAAGCTGGGAAGCATCAGCCAGAAAGTGAGAGAGGAGTCTGGGGACAGCAAGGTCCTGACAGTGCAGTTGCTTTCCAGCTAGCTGTAGCGATGCTCATAAATTTCACTTTTAACATAATCTGCATCATTGATATCACCATCAACTCATTCCCTGCTCTAGAACATGGGGTTGGTGCCAGTAGCATCAGCTGTGGCGGCCATTGTCTTCTTACCAGCCTGCAAGAAGAGAGGTGCTCGCATTATTTGGATCTATTTTTTTCTTCCTAACCAACATCTCTTATGACTTCCTGCTCCCATTTTCCCAACTGGGCAGAGTGAAATACAGACAGCCTGACTTGACATATAAGTGAGTCAGTATCAGTGTTCAAGCCTTTATTTTAAAATCTTTTTAAAGATAACCATCACCTACACAACTACAGTACTTAGAAAGGAATCATAACTTAATCTCAAAACAAAGAAGCACCAGGAGGGCCCATTAGGGATAAATGTTGAAAGACATGATGCAAGAAGAAACGAGTGGCCTCCTCAGCTTTCCCACTGGTTAGGTAACGTGGATGTGTGCTCACGTTGGCCTTTCCTGGGCTTGTGCAATTGGATACTCCTAAAGAGAAATTCTTCTACCTTCTCAGTCCAAACACTGATATTCCATTTTGACCTTGGCTTGGGCATAGGAGGTCTTTAGAAAGTATGGTTTAATTTTCCAGGTGTGAAGTGCTGGGGATAAGACTGAATCCTGGTGGAAAGACCCTGCCACTCACAACTTATTTTGACCTTGAATGTTGAAGAGAAATCTGATATGTGTGAGGGCCTGCTGGAGGAGCTCCCTCCAGTCCCAACACCGGCTCAACTCACACATGCCAGCCAAGGCTTCCGTTCCTTCAGTCAGTATCCTGAGGTGATCATGTCTTAGTGCTCTCAGGGTTACCTGGGAAACACAAAGACTCCTTGGCTACCCAGGAGACCCGCTTCATCCCCTCCAAAGCAGGCTAACACTAATTGAGCAGATGTTTCCGAGTTTGTCTGCCTCCCAAGGACTTGTCTATAAAGGATCTAAGGATCTGTGCTGGGGATGACTGGGAGGAGTCTTCCTGCTTCTGGGGAAGTTGGGATCATGCAGAAACTATGCATGCATGAACTGGTGTGGCTCTGGGCAGTGGAAGAAGGAAGTGTCTCTTCATGTGTGTTGACACACACGGAGAATTGTAGCCAAATGGAGAATTGCCCACACTAATGTTCTCCTAATGAAAAGATGCTGCCACCAAACCAAGTTCTGAGACAAAGAGAACAAAGAGAGCTGGATGGCCCCCGATCTTAGATTTTTGACTAGACAACCAACCTAACTCCCACACCCTATTTTAGATTTAAATATATGACCTTTGCTTGCACCTGGGCTTGCCTGCCTGCTCCAAACTCATGAGAACCTTCCAGTACTTGAGAGCATCAATTCTTTGCTTCATCCTTTGCTGACATGGTGAGAACAACAAAAATATGCATAATCCTCCCTCCTCAACACACACACACACACACACACACACATACACCACATATAACATGACATGTCCACCGGAGGCAGGGTGTCAGGGCAGAGCAGTGAAAAGCACAAGGTGGCCCCCTTTCCAGTTCATGAACTCCACCCCGATCAACACAAGTGGAGAGGTGACAGCCACATTATATACAGCAGTGGGCCTCAGATATCAGCAGCATTGGAATCACCTAGAGAGGAAATCTGAATGCAGCTCATCAACCTCTCCTAAGATCTTTCAGTAGAGCTGGTGGGGGACGGTGCTGAAAGCATGCTTGTTGAAGGACTGGCTGAAGGATTCAAGACCATGGCACTGCAAGGTGATACTTGGTGCCATCTGCAGCCAGTAGTAAGTGCTGAGTAATATCACCGAGATAGAACATCAGTCCCATCGGCCCATGGTGAGGTCATAGGTCTGTGGGCAATAGCCACCAAACTGTGGGCCACCTAGCCAGTCAAAAATTGTGTTGCATTCAGTCACACTATGCCTTGCCTCATTTCTCTATCATATTGTTCATTTATACCCAGTAAGGTATATTCCTGTCATGCCATGGCTTAAAGACTATACTTAGATAGTAGATACCATGTGCTAGGTACATTTCTTCATCATCATTCTCTTTAATGACTATAGCAATGCTGTGACTCGGTCATGATAATATCTGTCTTCTGAGACAGGAATTGCGCAGTATACTGTAGACCAGGGGTTCTCAACCTTCCTAGTCCCACATGTGACCCTTTAATATAGTTCCTCATGTTGTGTGAATCCCCAGCAACAAAATTATTTTCATTGCTACTTCATAACTGTAATTGTTCCAATGTTATGAATGGTAATGTGAATATCTGATATGCAGGCTATCTCGTATGTTACCCCTATGAAAGAGTTAGACCCTCCAAACAGGTTGTGACTCACAGGCTGAGAACCACTGTTATAAATGAATGATTAGGAACCCACTACCAAGGACCAAATCTTGCTTGCTGCTGGGACAGCTGTAGTTGTCAACACACTTGGGCAAAAGGAGTCTCAGCTGAGGAACTGCCTCCATCAGATTGGCTGGTGGGCATGTCTGTGATAAATTTATTGACTACTAATTAATGTAGGAGAGTCCATCCTACTATGGGCAATAGCATCTCTAGGCAGGTAGGCCTGGACTGCATAAGGAAGGTGAGCCAGGGAAAGCAAGCCAGTGAACAGCGTCCCTGCACGGTACCTATTTCAGGTCCTGCCTCCATGTTCCTGCCTTTACTTCTCTCCAAGATGAATTGTAACCTCAAGCTGCTTTTAGTCAGTCTTTTACCACAGCATTAGAAAGCAAAGTAAGACAGCCACGTATTCTGCTATCCAAGCTCCAAGGTGACAAGCTACGCTCATTCACCTACTTAGAGTCTACAAAAGCTGTTCTGATAAATTAGCTCACTCTGAACTCACTCTGTAGACCAGACTGGCCTCAAAGTCACAGAGATCTGCCTGTCTCTGCTTCCCAAGTGCCAGGTGCACTGCCACCACTCAGCCCATTTGAACTATTGACCAGTACACCCCACAAAATCAACAATATTTTCTTTATGGGCCTCCACAGGGGAATTCTCTCCACCTTTTTTTAACCAACCCTCTTAGTCTCCTCCTCAGCCTACAAGTGAGTGCTATGGTAGGAACTACATAGTACTGTTTGCCATTTGCACTCTCTGCATAGCCCTGGCTATCATTCTGTAGACCAGGCTGGCCTTGAACTCACAAATATCTGCCTGCCTCTGCTTCCCAAGTGCTGGGTACACCACCTCCACCCAGCCCATTTGAATCATTTTTAATGTGCAGTTTATTGATATTAAGGATATTGTTGATATACAATGAGCACTATCACTCGTTGCTAGAACTATCCATCTTTCCAAACTCACTTCATAGTCACCGGTAAACATTGTCCTCTGTACCTTCAAGTTTCTGTGAGTTGGAATCTTTCAGTTCCTGTGTCAGTGTAATAGAACAGTATTTGACCTTTCATGTAGAGTTATTTCCCTTAGCACAATGTCTTCACAATCATTTACCTTATAGCTTGCATCAAAATTTTATTTTCTTTTTTTTTTTTGGCTGAATAATATTCCATCATGTACATGTGTATTTTATATTTATGCATATATATTTTTTAATTGATGTCTCTTTAGTGGCGCTGAGTATTGTCATGTATGACAGGATTTTCCCTGTCTAATCACATTTTAGCAGCAGGAGGCCTGTGATTGGACAGGGAAAAGGAGGCGGAGCTAAGAGCGACAGAGAGAGGAACAGAGAACATCTTGGGAAGAGAGGAGAAAGGCCAAGATGGAGGTGGACAAGAATCAGCGTGGCTTTAACCAGTCACAGGTAATTATGATACCATAAAGGTTAGAATATTGGGATAATTTGTCTCATCTAGGTGGGCAGCTTTTATCATTATCAATTGGTTCTGAAATTATTGAATTGGTATCTTGTATATCAAGAATGTATTGTAATATAAATCTGTCTGCTTAATTATAAGTTTAAGAGTTTTGATTTTTACCAGTTACTGGGTATTGTGATATCTAACCGCGAAGTTGGCTGTTCTATTTGCTTACTGGAATGTGGGACCGCAGACTACATGGGTTTATGGCTAAGGAAAAACTAGAGGCTCCAGGGACAAGCAAACAAGAGCTGGGAACACAGCAATCGGGCGCTGCGGGGGCTAGCCAGAGACAGAGCTGGAGGGACAGAGAGTTGTCAGCACAAGTGCGGGAACGTGTCAGCTCTTTTTTAATATTCCCCGCAACAGTCATGCTTTCATGTTCTTACGGCCATGAATGTGATTTGGAGAATAGAGTGTTGCAGTTTGGGCTTTGTTTCTGCAAATTTTTGTTGTTGTTGCATTGTAGGATTTGTTTTGTTTCATTCATCTATTGTGGACGCTATAACTTATTATCATATATATGATTTGAAGATAGTTTTTCTCCCATTCCATGGCTATATTTTTTCTCTCTTGATAGTGATCTTTGCTTACAAAAGTTTTCGATTTAATAAAATATGCTTCTCTTCCTTTTTTCCCTTCTTTGAAGATCTTTACAATGTTATTATCTCTTACACTTAGACCTTGATGCATCTTTTTATACAATAAAAGATACAGCCCCACCTTTTTTCTATTGCATGTGGACATCCAGGTTGTTCAACAATATATTCCTTATGAGAAATACACATCATTTAACTACAGCCATACTGACATGGTCCTGTCTCCATAGACCTGTCTCCAATGGCCTGTCTCCAATGGCCTGTCTCCAATGGCCTGTCTCCATGGGCCTGTCTCCAGTGGCCTGTCTCCAATGGCCTGTCTCCAATGGCCTGTCTCCAATGGCCTGTCTCCAATGGCCTGTCTCCATGCTCTTCTGCTGTTCCTTTGATCTCTCATCTGTCTTTGTGGCAGCAGCATACCATTTTGATTACTATAGTTTTGCAGCAAGTTCACAATCAGGAAATCTGAACATCTAGTGTGTGTGTATGTGTGTGTGTGTGTGTGTGTGTGTGTGTGTGTAATGTATACAAATGGAGACCAGAAGAGAACCTACAGTGTCCTTTCCCATCATTCTACACTGCGTTGCCTTGAGATAGATAGTGGAGCCAGACTGGCAGCCAGCAATCCTTCTCTCTGTTCCCCACCCCCACAGTAGTAGAGTGACAGATCTGCACATGGCCAAATCCACTTTGTATATAGGAGTTCGTGACTTGAACTTGGGTTCTCATGCTTGCATAGCAAGTGCCTTACCTATTGAACATCTTCCTAGCCCCAAATACCAAAAAAAAAAAAAAAAAAAAAGAACAAATGTATTAGTATATGGAAATGACAATGGAATTCAACCTAGGGTGTCCCCTGAAAGTCCACTGGAGCTGGGATGGCCCATGTGTTGACTTTCTCGGGCAGCCCTAGAAGACATGTGTGGATTACATGTTGTTTTATAATGACTCCAGCCAACACTCCCTCAAAAGGGCTAGAGTTCTAAGTTGAATTTTAAAGGTATACAAAGAAGCTGGCACCTATGCCAATCTCCCCTGCATCCTCCCAGCATAGACTTTACAGCTTCCCCACTAAACATTCACATGGAACTAGATAGTCAGTGAGGGATTTCTCACTTTGCCCTTTATAGCAACAGGTCCAAATTCTGAGAAACACCCAGGCTTCCAGCCTTTCAAGCCAAATGAAATGACACCAACTGGCTTCATTTGAATTCATGGGACTCTTAAGCTGGCCAAGAGGTGGTCACTATACCTTGCAATGGAATGCTATGGACTCACCCTGCGGTCCTGGGCAGAGATCCCAAAAGGTAATGAACTTGAACTAAACAAGCCTCCTCATTGGCTGGTGCTGTTGATGTTGTAAAAGACTCTACCCAATGGCTTTGGGCCTGAGTAAATGTTGGCTTGGCTGACCTGGTCCACTGAGATGAATTGAGCATGACTAAGGTGTAAGGATGCCAGCCCTTCCATTAACTGGGAAGGCATGCAGGGGCAGCAGAGAGGGGCTGCATACCAAAGCCACAAACAAAGACTCCTATCCAAGCAGGCCAGTTTGGGGGAACAGCTGGGGAGAAATGGGAGAAGACAGACCTTGAGGACTCTGGGGAACAGGCTTCTGAACTCCAGCCCGAGGAAGTATGTGATAGCTGGCAGCACATATGAGCCCAGCCTCCCTGCCTGTGAAGTGAGCTTAACACTCACCTGTGTTTGCCGGTAACCGAGAAATCACTCACTGTAAGGATCAAGGGGCAGGCCATGGGAGAAGAAATAAAAACACTTACATCCTCAACAGGGACATAGCAACATCACACAGCACTGGGTGGGGGTAGGGGGGTTAAGGGAGGGGAGCAAATCAAAGGGCTTCAGTTTTGAGGACAATATTTTAGGATGGAGGATTTCTGCATGATTCTGGTACATTTCAATGACCCCTGTGTGTGTGCAGTCAAAATAGCACTTTCACTGTCCTGGGCTCAAAAGGCCTGATGTTAGGACCTACCATGCAGGTATGAGCACACCGATTCACTCTTATTTGCTGCTTTGCTCCTGTCTTCCTTTTGATAGTTGTCGGATTTCTGTCTCCTGGGGCCTTACATGAGAACTCATAAATCTGGACTAATATAATGGGACACTGGGGTTTCTGTAGCTATGAAAGATAATTATAGCCATCTCTTTTTTTCAGAGCAAGCTGGGGTTTCTAGTTGACTTGACAATTCTTCCTTCATCGCATCACTGGGGGGTGGGGGGCTTATGTGATGGTCTTTTGTAGGCAAGCATGTCATCCCTCTTTATCCCGTGATCTTCCCTTGCTCTCTGGCAGAGGTCAACCCATGCAGGGTCTCACTGTTGGCCATCTAGTATCCCTGAAGTTGGGGACACCCTCGTATGGCAAGCCTCTGATCAGAAAGCAGTCAGCTTCCTAGAGAGCCTCGAAGAGCAGATATCCCCTATAACCAGGCTCTGTCCTCACCCTACTGCCAGGTCATAAAGTCTCTTAGTGAGTTACCTCAGGCTCTTGAGGTACAAAATTGGAGCTCCATCTGTTTACTGGGGATGAATGGGAAGCGCCCCCAAAATGGGACAGATATGGGGGAAATGAGGACCACAGCATCCCCTGCTTCAACCTCTCAGCCTCTTCTGTCCTCCAGTGAGAGGCTAACGCTTCCAAGCCCATCCTACCTAATTTGCTTATGCAGCATAGAAGATTCAGCAAGTTTTACCAAATGTTACACAATATCAAAAAGTAATCTTTCTGCCTCTTATCTATAGTGCTTCCCCAAAACAATCTGGTTTAAAATGCTGTCACACTCCTTATTCAATAAGAGTTCTATTGTCCTGGCACAGAATTTTTTTTAAAGGGCATTTGATGTGTCAATAATTAATTATAAGGACTAGAACTATGAAAGATTCGTATATGTCTCTGGTTTTGTAAGAAATTAATTTATAAAGGAAAATGAGACATGCCTTATTTTTAAAACTGCCTTTCCACAAAGTCAGAATCTAGCGTTTTACTTTATTAATTTAAAAATCTTAACCAAAATTGGCCATCATAACCAAAATTGACCAGACCCAAAAACTATAAAACTTAGTGAACTTACATACTCTTAGAATTGGCATTTTTAAATGAAAATTGTGATGTTTATCATTAAATTTATACATCTACCACCAAAAAAATTAATGACAGAATTAGAACTAGAAAAGCATTTAAATATACACACACACACACACACACACAACACGTTCACACATTCACTACTGCATTTAGTCTTACTTACATTTACCTTTTCTTTTCATGTTATATCCACATATTTACATTTATTTAAATGAATATATATGTACACATACACACACACACACACACACACACACACACACACACACATATATGATTGGCAGGATCCCTCATATGAGAGAGAACATGTGATTTATTTCTGATATTTCTGAGATTCTGTGACCTCACTTAATATCATATATTCTACATTTATCCACTTTCCTGCACATTTTATTTTGTTTTCTTAGAGCTGAGTAATATTTACACAAACACACAAGTGTAGCCATTCTAATTCTGATAAGGGGTAAAAATATCCTATAAAGTAGGGAGAAAGGAAAAAACAGACAAAAGAGAAGAAAGATGGAATGAGAGAAAGAAGAATGGAGAATAACAAAGAGAAAAGGATCAAAGCATGGTATAAAGATGGCAGAACTACAGATCACAATCATCTTTCTAAAACGGGCTTTCTAAGTGTCCATCTTTGTATGCCACATGCAGGCATAGGAAGCAGGTTTGCAACACCCACCTCGTCATGAGGGGTAAGAAGGTAGCTGGAACATACTACCTTCAGCCACATTTGGAGAGGAATGGACCAGTTCATCTTTGCATGGAGACACAAACCAAGCTCTCACGGGAAAGGTGTGTGCTCACTGTGCACCAGCAATGTGGAGAGACTTGGGGAAGCCAATCGAAAGGAGCTACACAAGCAAGGCTGCAGGGACCACCTACAAGCTCTTTAAATAACATTAGCTTAGCAGCATCCATCTGAACAGCGTGCTAATCTCAGAAAATCTTCCCATAAAAGCAACTTTTGGCAGCATCTCCTTGACAATCGGCATCTTACTGAGCTGGGAGAAGTAAGAAAGCCACAGCTTTTCCTTGAATGCAAACACACGGACTTATCTTATTCTCGGAGATAGAGAGTGGGTATCAAGGGCAAACACCATGGGATGGAGCTATAGTTCAGTGGCAGAGTGCTTGCTTAGCACGCTTGAGGTCCTAGGTTCAGTCCCTAGTACGGAGACAGACAGGCAAGACAAGACAGAGACACTGTGAGACAGAGATCTGAAGCAGATCTGTGTATGGAGTACATTCCTGGATGTGGCTCAGATCCCTCTCTATGCTACTCCAGCATTCTGTGGATCCAAGAAGGCTGAACTATACAGAGTTCATCTCTTAGATTCTCTTGCTCTCTATATTTGAGTAGGGTTTAGTCAGTGGAAAGTTCCAGAAGGACATGGAATCAAGAGAGGAAAGAGTGTGCAAGGTATTTATTCATGATTCATTCATTCATGCCTTGTAAGGTTCCTGGCAGATAGTCCAGTCCTATAACCACAGCTCTGGTCAGGGTTGGTCTGGTAACCACATGCCTGGCTTTCACTTTCAGTTCATACTAGCTGCAGTAGAGATGTTCAAGAAGACTAAGAAGAGATGTAGCAACCTTCACTAAAGTCTCTTGTGTGTCTGAAATGGTAACAGCTTCTTCCAGATGTTTGTAGTGGCAGCAATGTTGAGCAATACACTAATGCCAGAAGCACTCAAGATATAAAATCGACACAGCATGTCACAGACTGGAAACGAGAGGGAAGACCAAGATTCATAAACTTGAGGTCCAGGGACTATGATGATAGATTGATAATAAAAGGTTTGCAGCAGGGGGCTGGTAAGATGCAGCAGCCGGTAAAAGGCCCTCCTGTCAGGCTTGACAACTTTAGGTCAATCCTCTGGACCCACACAGTGGAAGGAGAGAACCTGACTCCCTGAAGTTGTCCTCTAACCTTCATACATGTACTATGTCATGTGTGCACATGTGCATACGAGAGTACACACACACACACACACACACACACACACACACACACACACACACACACATACATTAAAAGAGGTTTATAGCACAGGAAACTATAGAACAAAATGGATCAATTCAGGGCTGAATCTTAACCAAACGTTTTAAAAAAAAACTACCCCCAATTCTTCTCATGCTCTCCACTGATCGGAAATTCATTCTCCCAGTCCAGCAATACTCCATTGCTAAAATCTGACAGGAACACAACAAATCACAGACCAGTAACTTCGATGAGCACAGTTGTAAAAAGTCTCACCAAAATAAAAGTTCACATGCAGTGCACAATGAAACATCTTTAACCACATGAAACTGCTTTCTTTCCAGGAAGTTTTGAACCAATTGGATATAGAAGAATCATACATTAACAAATGTATATGACAATATTATATTAGATGGGGAAAGATGAATGCATTCCCTCTAAGATCAACAATAAGACAAAGGTATCTTTTCTTACTGCCCTCATTCAGTATAATACTGAAAGTTTTAATCAAAGAAATAAATAAAAAGAATACAAACAGATGAAAAAATTAGCATAAAACCCTTCAAAGCCCCACCAGGACTATTAAAACTGATAAGAAATCCAGTAATGTGCAGGACAAAGAATAAATAAATGATTTTTAAATGAAGCAATGCAATAACTGAGAAAGAAGTCATGAGTATGATCCTACTCACAACAACTACAAAAAATAAAGTAAATTTAAGCAAGGTGTTAAAAAAGAGCAAACATCCAAATCGGAGAGGAAACTCAAGAAATTAAAACAACCAATCCAATAAAAATGGGTTGTTTCAAGTACACACATCTCCAAAACAGAGATACAAATGATCGACAAATATATGAAAATGTTCAATATGATTAGCAATCAATGAATGTAAATCAAAACTGTGAGTCCACTGCAGGCCAGTTAAGAGTTGTTTAGAAAATAAAGGCTGGCAAGGATGTGTAAGGACAGACATACCCTAATGGTGAGAATTCAAATTAGCATCGTCAGTATGGAGAACAGGGCAGAGGTTCTTCAAAAAAACTGTAAAACTAGAACCACCATAAGATCCAGTTACACACTCCAAAGTACGTGGCCAAAGAAATCTACATACCAACAAGTTACCCTGGGCACTATTCAAGAAAGTGACCTCAGCCTAGGGAAGACATTCATGGATTTGTGGACAAAGCAAATATGGTTATAAACACAGGGGGCTATCATGCAGCCAAGAAAAATGAAATCGTGTCATTTTGCAGCCAAATGGACGGAGATGGAAAGCACTGTGTTAAGAGAAATAAGCCAGGCTCAGAAAGGCAAGAAATGCAAGTCTTTCCCCACATAGGGAAACAAATGAAACATGGTCTGAAAACCACTGGGGATTTGCTGATATCACATGAAATCCCATAAATAAATAAAATAACTTGCATTCACACGTATAAAGAACTACGAATGATAAGGCTACAGGCAATGACAAATGCTCAGACTTGATAATTCCTAGCGGAAACTCCCTTAGTGAGTTGCAGTGTTGGAGTAAAGAAGAAATGACATGGGAAATAGAACCCAGGACTTAGAAAAGATGAGATCCCATTACAAGGTGAGGGTTTGCAGCAGAGACAACCCCAATCTCTCCCTCCCCTCCCCTCCCGTTCCTCCACTCCCTTTGAACAGCAAGGTCATTTTCTAACTGCTCAATTTGCATGTGCACCAAAGCCTCATGCTGTTTTTCTTACAACACCTGATAAAGACAGATCTGTTAGGCAAAGCAACTTAAGAGCTCTCCCAAGCACCGAAGGAGGGGAAAGGATGAACGCTGGATTTATAATTACTGTACATTTTGAGAGAAAAAGAAAAACTCATACGCAAAGAACATTTTCATAAATCATGCCTATGATTTTAAAAATGTGGCTTGGAGAGACGTAACTGCGCCTTCACGCCGCATCTGTTTCACATACACCAACGTGTCAGGTTTACATAAACCACACTGATAGAGATGAAAAATAAGGAAGAAGAAGATAAAAATAGTTCTTATGGTATCAGCAACACCTCTTTTATTATTATTATATATGACGATGTTGCAAGCACTCACACTCATAGATTGCATTGGCTAATGACCTCAAACACTACAGAAAGAATGAGCCAACATCCACAATCAATTCTTTCCACTTACAAAAAAACCCTCCAGTATTGTATGCATGACTGTTTCAGAGGAAGTAAAATAAAGCCATCTCATCTCCCAAGTGCATCCCTGCCCTGCCCTCAGCTGGATTCCTTTGGCCTGAAACTCCCCTGGGATATAGAGGCCAAACTGCAACCTACAACCACCTTTCCTTTGCCAATGCTGTCATGTGTAGCTCAACTATAAAGGTAGCTATCCAAGTATCCCTATCCCAGTAGCTTCCCAGTCCTGAGGAGTAACTGATGATGGGTCCTCTTATCAACTCTAGACAACATCCCTGTCTGTCCTTAATGAGTCTTGAGGGGGCCTGGGGGGAGGAAGGGGCACTTCATTTTTCCCTTCAACTAAGGCAGTGGTTCTCAACCCTGTGGGTGGGTCGACACGCCTTTGGGAATTGCATATCAAATATCCCGAATATCAGGGATTTACATGATGAGTCATGACAGTAGCCAAATATGAAGTAGCAATGAAATTCTTTTAGGTTGGGGGTCACCACAACATGAACTGTGTTTAAGAGGGCGCAGCATGAGGGAGGTTGAGAACCAGTGAGGCAAGGAAGCATTGAGCTTTTTTTATTCAGCAATTGTAAAGACCACTGGTGTCCCCAGAGCTGAGGGTTTCTGAAATGCCTGTGAGCCTGATCCCTAAGTAAGACTCATTCACTGACAGAAGCACCCTTCATCTCGCCCACCTGCGTTATTTACAGGTCCCCTAATTCCTCAGCTTTATCTTTGGGCTGTCACCAGCTGGGATCTTGAAGTCCACTGAGCCATTAGCACACACTTTCTTCTCCTGCCAGAGGCAAACCAGCCTGGTGATGAAGAATTACTTCATGATGCAAATATCTACCCCAGATAGAACATCTTATTGATATTAATTTCCAAACTCCTTTCATCTTGATAGATTGGTTTTGAAGCTTTCAGAATTTTGTGGGGTTTGTTCCCAAAGACGAGTTCCTATAAATCTGGTTAGATAGTTCACTTTGCAGTAGTTCTGTTCAAAGTCCTGCATTTAGTGTGTGTGTGTGTGTGTGTGTGTGTGTGTGTGTGTGTGTGTGTGTGTGTGTTTGCCCACTGTATTTTCACCTTCAGCTCCCCAGGTTAAGAAAAGCGTGCATTTGGTTATCTTTCCTCATTGCTGGTCCAGTTTTCTCCAAGTACATTATGTCTGTGACATTACAGTCCAATAAGACCTAGAACCATCCCAGTCAAAAGTGAGGAAAAGCCAACTCCCTTAGTTACCCTGCAGCCTCACAAACCATGGCCTCTCCCCCACCTAAGAATGACTCAAAAGACAAACTCTTCCAGACTGAGCTACCCTGGCTCCTATCAGAGCTTAAGCACCCTTCCTTCCTTCCTAGCGTTTGTAAATCATGACTACTCTGCGCAGGCCGGAGAGCATGACGTGTTTCTGGAGGCCGAGTAGCAATGTGCTTGGCTCCTTGAAGACTCCTCCCTTGTGATTGAATAAACACAGCTTCCCTCCTTTATCACTGCCCATCCATGGAAAACAGAATGATAAACATGAAAGGATTTTAAATCCATACTGTAAATCCCACCACCCGGAACAGTGGCAGGCGCCATGCAGATTTCCCTCCCAAGACAGTGGCTGACACCATGTAGGTTTCCCTGCCCTCTTTCTTTGGTGCCCAAACTGCCTTCACTGGGCTCTCTGATCACATCTAAAATTGCAGCCCTATGTACTATTAGGACTATCAGTTCTCCTATCAGGAATTTTCATACAATAAACTAGCACATAATCTTTTTCTTTGGTACCAGGTTGTACTTCGGGGCATTTAATTTACAGGTGCCTAATGTGAGTTCAGGGCCTCACAATGTGGTTCCAAAATACCAGTGTGAAGTCTCAGTCTACACTGGAATGAGTAGCCCACAGGAGTCAAATGCCACAGTAGCTTTGGTCTCCCTCTTTCGTCTCTATCACTGATTTTATGTTCCCCTGGAAGAAGGGAGAAGTCTTTGTCTCAGATTATAACCAAGTTCCATTGGTGTCCAGGCTCTTATGCATTCTGTCCCTCTGAAACACACTCTCCTTTCTAACCCCCACCCTATACCACAAGCCCCACAGAGCCTGGCTATTTCCTGTTCCATCTCTAGGCCTCAAGTTAACTTTTACTACTTCTAAGGGAAGATGGGTCCTCTTGCCATGTCTCTTCTTTAATGCGCAGTGAACTTCCCATTAGCACCTCACATGCTAACCTTAACCACCTACTCTTTCCAGGTGGGGACCCCCATTGACCGTGCCTTTCTTCTGTCTACCATGGGGTGTTTAGCACGATGCATGTACACGGTGAGCAGTCAATAGAATTCCTGAGCGAATCAATGTTGTTAAAACCACAGATAAACAGGAGAAGGGAACCGAAATCTTTCCAAAGCCTTGCCTTTCCAAGACAGTGGTAATCAGTGTGCGTAAGGTAATACCGCCTGGCTTACATGGCCCCCGCCAGTCCTCCCCCTCCCCCCTCCAGACAGAACTTCAACATTTCCATTTTAAACCCATTCTTCCCCTACTCGTGGGCCATGTGGATTACGTAGCCTGACTTCACATCTCACTTCATGGGTCATTGGCTGAGAATAAGCCTTGAACATTTTGCTGGGTCTATTGGGAAGGAAGGATCTTGCTTTCTGCTACTGAGCTGCTAGAATAAGGCTCCGAATTTTTTGGAGGGGTCGGAGGTCTAAGTGTACGATGGCATCCATTAAGCACGCAGCTCTATAGTCACCTGTAGGACTCAGAGCTGTAAACTTTTCAGATACTCTGATCCCTTCTAACTGTGCAACTTTGATTTGATTCAGTTCGACCTGGAGTCATGTCTATTGAAATAGACTCTCACCATCTTCGTTTTACTCTGTGCAATATAGACAGAAACAAGATCGGACAACCAACTCTCATGTCCCTCTCTAGCCATTGCCCCTCCCCTGTGAGACCAGGCGGGAATTGATCACTTGGTGACTAGATCCATTGATAGCCCATTTCCTAGGAAACGCCACCTCATGTGACTTTTCTGCTCGTGACACAGAGGCCACAGAAGCGTGAAAAAACCTGGCCCTCTGCAAGAGAAACATTTATAAGCAAATTGTAAAATCTACCTTGCCAAACATTTCTGTTGGAAGTGAAATCCAGATAATCTCTTCCCTATGGGGCTTCTCAGACAGTCTCTTAGTTCTAAAATACGACACTTACAACATTTTTACTTCATTCCCAAATTTCTAAAACCCTGTGAGGAAACAGACTGAGCTCACTTCGCAGGCCAGCACAGGCCAGCACTAGCCACTGGTAAAAGCTGGGCTACCTCCAGGTGAACTCGCTGCCTCCATTACAAATGTGGATGTTGTACTTGGATGAGAAGCCCTGGGAAGAGATATAAAACTCTGCTGAGAAACAACCACACCCCTAATACCACGGACCCACAACGATCCACTTGGCAGAGAACACCTACATGAGGAATTAGAGAAGGGAAGTTTTCCAACAGTCTGCTAAACCTTAGGAAACCTAGAACTGTCCAGAATTTCTCATAAATACAATGATACACTTTTGCACAGACACCACACACACACAGCACAGACACACACACAGACACACAGACACACAGACACAGACACACACACACACACAGACACACACACACACACACACACACACACACACACACACACCATGGAGTAAAAAGGGACACCAGAAGCTACAAGCCAGTAGAGTTACCGTTATGAGCTGTGAGCTCCACAAGGCTAGGACCAGACCACTTTGGTTCACCACCATTCTGTGGCATCCAGCAAAGGGCCTGTCGCAAACAGGGTCCTGATCATCAGTGTGCTTAAAACAATCAAACAAGCAAACAGACACGCAAGCAAAAAAATGCAACAAAACAAATCAGTCAAGTGGTGACTGGCCAGATGAATACCAC
>CM052708.1:78032141-78052292 GCA_028551405.1 Uromys caudimaculatus | reverse complement strand
CCTTCCTTCCTTCCTTCCTTCCTTCCTTCCTTCCTTCCTTCCTTCCTTCCCTCTGTCTGCCTGTTCCTCCATGGTTGCTTCATTCCCTCCCTTCTTGCCTCTCCTTCCTTCTTCACTATTGTTCATGGACAATAGTAAAAGGAAGACCGTTTTTGGCATGTCTTAGAATTTCTCCAGGACATACGCATAGGAGTGCTGGTTCACAGGCAACAACTATCTTTAATTTTAGCAAATGTTTCCAAATTATTCTTCAAAGCATTTCTCTCATATTGCATGTTTTTCCAGCTTCTCCTGTAAAGATACTGAACAATGTTGAGTGTTTTCCAGAAAGTACTAGTGGTTTATTGGTGGATTTTTTATATGAATAAAAGAAGATAATATTTTTAATTGTTTTTTGTCTTATTATATAGAACAAGTATTGTGTTAGACATTAGTAATAGACAAGAGAATTCTTCTATTTCTTCTACTATAAAGCGATTGCCTTTTGTAATTCTTCATAAGATTATATCAGTTTTCTTTAATAGGGATTCCTGTTTCAGATACTGAACCCCTTTTACTGTTAGGCCATCTATTTTGGTAAGCTATGTTTTACCGTATAAGTGTGCCACAATTTGATAATCTTTTATGTGGTTGGTGGGTAGTTGAATTGCTTCTAGATTAGATTCTTAGAATTTTTTGGTTGTGAACCTAGCCTTTAACAGAGGAGCCATCTCTCCAACCCTAAATTTTGATTTTTATGAATGGAATGAATGGAGGCTTTATTTTCCAAAAGGTTGTATAGGAATGGAGTGATGGTTGGTCAGCAAAGTGCAACCATACAAAAGTGAGGACCTGAGACTAGATACTTAGAACCTGCGTAAAAAGCCAAGCATTATGGTATATACAGGTAACCTCGGCACTGAGGGTTGGGAGCTAGAGACAAGTATAGCCCAGCTGAATCAGAGAGCTACAGGGAGAGATCTTCCTTCAACAAAGAGGTGGCAAGCCATCCAGAAAAACACCAAATGCCCAGCTTTGTCTTTCACACACAAGTGCTTGAATACCCCCACACAAACATGCACATAGCCACAGTGCATGCTTGACATACAGAGTACAACACAGACACAGACACAGACACAGACACACACACACACGAAAAATGTTGCATATAAGACTTTTGTGAAACACCCTCACTTTTGTGGTATTTAAACCGCAAACATCAAAATCAAAGTACTGTTGAGATGCCACACCCCCCAATTGATCAATAAGCCAATGGAATTCCAATCTAAATTCTAGAACGCTTTTTGGTAGGATGTGCTCTGCTGACAAAATCTTAAACGATGAACAAATCTGAAAGCTCTATATTGCCTGGTTTCCAGAGCCTTCCTAGGAAGTCATGGTAGACAAGATAATGTAATAATGGCATAAACATCTGGAACCAGAAACAGGCAGAGACCGTTGCACATAGAGGGCAAGGTGAAGAAATAAGAATGGTGTTCTCAACAAATGATGCTAGAATAACTGGATATTTTTAGTGTGAACAATGAGCGCCAACTTCCTTATCATACAATATAACCCAGAAAATTTACTCAATGCCGAGGTTGCACAAAGTATACTGTTGGGTCTTTAAGAAATTCTTCCTTTTTATTTTTATTTTTGTTTATGCCTTTATTGCTGACTCTGTTGAATTTGTTCATAAATTTTTATATTTTATGTCGGTATGTTAGCTTTCATATACGTCTATGTGGTGCGCATGCCTTGGCGACTGTGTATCCATAGGTGTTCACACTCCATCTTCTACACTACATTGTTTTAGGGTCCTTCACTGACCTTAGAGTTTGCCTAGTTTATCAACTTACTCCTGGGTTGCCCTGTTTCTACCCCAGAAGTTCTGGGATTGCACATAGTCCATCACACCTACTCAGGTTGATAGTTTTACTTTGTTTTAAAAGAGCTTGCAAAAAATTTTTAGATTTAGAGAAAAAGAAGGAGGATCTGTTTCTACTAATACCTGTTAGAGTTGTAGTGACTAAGAAAGAGCCACTGGTAAGTTAGTTGACATCCCTGAAGTCCGGGCTTTGTTCTGATGCCTGATTTCCCCATCTTTTCCTTAGTTAGTTCTAGGATCTTAGCCCAGACACCAGGTCATACTGTTTGTTTCCTCTGGTCCATGGCAGCCTTTCACAATTCCCTTCTTCTTGTGACCTTGACAATTCTGAGGAACACACTCCATTCAGTATTGTTTGATGGTTTTCTCACGTGGGGATTTGGGTTTGGGGGACAAAAGCCACTGAGGTAGGCGAAAGGTATTCATTTGTATTATACCTGTCACTTCCTGTAAGATTGTACCAGTGCTTGGACATGGTATGTTGGTCTGTAATCTCAACCAACTTTGAATTCAACGCTAGTCAAACTCTTTAATCCTGTTCTCTTGTCTACCTTGAGTTGATACTTTCTTGGTAAAATTTGAATATGCAGAAGAGGGGCGGAGATTGTTAGGACAGGGGGTTTGGCCCCGTGTTTAGATCCAATCTGTGTTTTCATCTGGGCTTGGCTGATTTCTTTTGACACTGGTCTATGGAAGACTCTCATCTTTGTCCACCTGTGCCAAACAGGAGCTGGCCTCCCTGCTCACGAATATCTTACCTCTCTGTAATTCAGTTATCCAGGCTTCTAAGTACTCTTTATTAGCCCTTTGGAAAAGAATGGTTTGTTTTCCCCCAATATTTTAATTTCTTTTCTTCTTTTTCTTTTCATTTGCACAAGAGAAATGGTCTATCATGTTCCATAGCCTAAACAGAGCAAAAGTTATATTTTTGGCTTATTTTTCATTGCCTTTTTTTTTTTTTTAAATCCCTTCCACCTCTTTCTCTTATCCTTCTGCTGACTTGTTCAAAGTTCTTTCTGCTCAGTTTTTCTTTGATCTCCCTGCTAGTTGCAAAGTTGTGTGTTCCTTTTATGTATATTAAAGGTATGTTTTTCAACATGATTGCTTAACTTACAATCAAAATGTATATGTTTTCCTGCCATCAACCTACTAATTATATGTTACAGTAATCTCATGCTTTGTCTCGCCTGCTTTATCCTACCAGGTGAATAGTAATTATGATTATTTGGCCACAGGGGGCCGCTTACCTGCTCAGACCTTCTCTGGCCTCTGGCCTCCCTAGCTTTTCTCATTCTCTTCCTGTGAGGATGCGTTCCACCCCATCTCAGGATCCCTCTCTTCCTTGGCTCTTTCAGCCGGGGTCTTTGTAAAGGTAAAATTGCAGACTGTACAACACTGTTTTCATTTGAATGATAGGCCCATCATTTGTTTTCTTCTCACTATTTTTTGGCACGTTATTCTATTTTCTTCTGACCTGTATTAGTGTTTTTGAGGGATTAGCTGCTGGTTACAATGCCACCAGGCAGGTCGCAAATATGACTTCTGACTGCGTCCATGATTTTCTCTTTGTCTTTTGTGATTTTTCTGTAAAATATCTATACGTGCATCATTTGGAAGTTTCTGATGTTTACTATTTCATGAACACTTGAGGATTTTCTTACTGTGTATCCCTGACCGGCCTGCAACTCAATATGCAGAACAGGCTGGCCTCAAATTCAGAGAAATCCTCCTGCCTCTGCATCATGAGTGCTGAGCATAAAGATGGGTGCTGCCACTCCCTGCCCATGGCTTACATTGTTTTCAATGTGAAAGCTACACCATACATTTTAACATCCAGGAATCTGATAAATTCCCATGGTTATATCCACTTTTAAAAAATTTTTCTTTGTCCTTGCAATTTGTATTCATCGATTATCAGGGTAATTTTAGAAAATTTTATTAAGTCCTCAAATAACTAGGTAGGGCTTTATCTTTTAAACCATTTTGAAGAAAATACATCTTCATATCTAAGAGTACATCAATATTTGGACATCAATTTATTTATTTATCTTTATTAAGTACTACAATATAAGCGTATGATTTTATTTATGAAGGCCTTGAATATGTCATATTATTTATTTCTCTCATGTATCTCAGGCTAGCCTCAACTTTGCTGTGTAGCCAAGAAGGATTTCATGCTGATACTCTCGCCTCAGCCCCTAGTGAGCTGGAATCCCAGGTGTGTGCCACTCTTTCTTTGTGTTCCATGGGAGGAACTGAACTTGACTCTTCATGCATGCTATGTGAGTCTTCTAAAAAGTGAGCTATGTCCTTAGCCCCAGAATCTTGTACTTTACAAAAGCATCTGATATTCTCCTGGTATGCATTCAGTAGACTATTGCATAAACCTGTTTGGTTTTGTGTACTCATTTTTATCCAGTTTAATGTATTCGATTCTCTTCTATGGCTTTCTAAATTTAGAATATTTTAATTTTCAAAAATAAGTTTAAAATTTTCTAGATTAATTGAAAACCCTATAATAAGTAGTAGTCATGTTCTCATTTCCAGACTTATAATTGAAAGCTGTCCTGTTTCCTTGGCTATATTGTCAACTCAGTGGGAGGAACACTGTCACTACCCCATTTTTAATTTCCTTGTGAGTCATAGCATTTCTTCAAAGAACACAGTTCTGACAATTGATTTCAGATACACACACACACACACACACACACACACACACACACACACACACACACGTATTTTAAAAAGTCCCGCTGCTCCATTTTGTAACCTGTTGATGTTAATGTTGAGAAGATCTTTCGTGTGAAGGGTTCTTTTAATTGTAAAGTGTCGCCTACACACATAAAAATAGAAAGATGTGTGTGCATAGTTCATTGAGATTCATCTAATGCTCCCTGAGTACCTATCATCTATTTAGATTAAAGACTCTCCAGGCCTTCTGAGCAATCTGAGTACCCCGCGATTTCTGCTTCATCCCTCCACTCCAACCAGAATTTTGATTTTCCCACTTCTTCACTTGCTATTTTGCTGTACTGCTAGTGTACAAACCCCTAACCAATGGTTTAAAATGTGAATTTGAATGTAACACAGATGACTTATGTGGGTTGTAATCTTTCATGACTTGTGTTCTGATTTTGAGATGCCGTTGTGTGACTGTGCCTGGTTCTAGCTGTTGGATTTCTGGGTGCTGCTCATGCAGAAGGTCTTCATGGCCATCCATTCTTCCAGCTGCTGTTTGGCATTGGGCTTGTTTCCAGATGAACTCTTCTGTAAACAGCCCAGCCATATCCATTTGTATATGTTGCTGGCATACCCTCGGACGAGTTCTCTGAGCTTCCTGGAAGTGCTAGCCAACCACTGACTGGCCTTTTCAGGTTCTGGTGCCTGTATGTAGCCACTGCCATGAAATTGTGTGGAATCTGTTTCCAAAGTGGCTCTGCCAGTCAAGTTCCCATCAACAGTGTGGTGGAAATCAGTTACCTGTCCTGGCCAACTTTTAGTAATGTCAGAACGTTTACTTACTACATCCCCAACCCAAGATTACGTCTCACTGTGATGAGGGTCTCTCCCTCCACTAACCTCTCCTCCCCTGCCTTCCATCCCTCGTTTCCTGTAAGATAATGTCTCACTATGTAGCTGAGCTGGAACCATAACTGTAGTCTGGGTTGCTCTCAACCTTCCTGCTTCAGCCTTGTGAGTACTAGGATCTCAATGTGTTTCTAATTCATGTTTGTCTAATGATCGTATCTTAAGTCTATGCTAAATTTCCCATTTATATTTTTTTCTATTAAATTTTGATTTGGGAAATCTTTTTATCTGAGATACTAACCCTCTGATTCTAATCATTGTAAACAAACAAACAAACAAAACAATCTCCAAACCTCCCGGTTTCTTATTGAAGAATAAGATGAAAATGAGAAAGTTCTCAGTTTTTAAGTTGTCAACATTTTCCATGTCTCGCTTTGCTGATTGTGTTTGCTGTTCTTTTTTTGAGATGTTTTCCTTGGTAAAATAAGAAACTTACCCGCTTGTGTTTTGTCACTAAGAGCCATGTTTGTGATAGCTTTGATTCAGAGTCATGTTTTTCAGATTTCACTTTATGGAAAGGTTTGTAGGAGGGGGATTTATTTAGTGGGATAATCATTCGGTATTTGTTCTAAGTTGTTAATATGATGAACTGCATTAATTTATGATTTTTATGTCCCATCAGTGTTACGTTTTCAGAGACACTCAAATTGAAAATAGCATTTTATTGCTCTTCATGTTTCTGAATTTGGTTGGCCAATATTTTGTTTACGTTTTTTTCCCATGTATGCTGAGGAGCACAGTGAGCCTGGTACACTGTGTCTATCTTGTTTGGAATTAAGGTCAGGTTGGTCTAATAAAAAGAGTTCTTTAGAAGAGTTTATGTCAATTTACAATTATCTGTGCTTTTCTGTTTGGTAGAACAGGCTTATAAAGCCATCCATTTTTTGTTTCCTGGTGCTAACATTTGAAGCCATTGATTTTTTCAAATGCCAGTAAAATTTTTTGACTGCCTTTTCTTCTTTCTTGAGTCAACATTTTTAGGTTGCATATCTCTAGATGTTTATGTTTATTGGCAATAAGTTATCTGCAACAATCCATGAACTGTTCTTCATAAGTGTTTCTTAGGATTTTTTTCTTTCACTTCTAATAGTGTTTCTTTCATATCTTCTTTATTGATATGATGATTAATTTTCTGTTTTGGTTTTCCAAGAAATAGCTGTTAACTTTACCAATAGTCACTCTTACATGTTTGATTTCTAGTTGCATTAATTTTTACTTTTATCTGTCTTATTTTTATTTTAACGTGTGTAATATATGTGTGCACACCTGAACATTTGCACATGTATGTTTGGGTTGTGTATATATATATATATTGGAGGGCAGACCTTGGCTGACATCATGTCTTCCTCAGTTGTTGTTCCCAACAGACAGGGTTTCCCCGGAATCTGGAGATCCCTAATTTGCTCAGGCTGGCACATGGGTGACAGAGATCCTCCTGACTCTAAGTTCTGGGATTACAGTCATGAACTACTATGCCTCTTAGAACTTTATTATTTCTAATTAAACATTGACAATGTAACTCCCCTGCAATTATGCTTTATATGCCTTTCACTAGTCTGATTTTCATATTTATTCTTTGACAATCTGAAGAACTTCCAAGTTATAATGTAGTTTTCCTCTTTATTCTTCTATCTACTCCATCATGTTCTAATTGTGGTGACATTGGTCATGGTGTGGCATGAATAATGCTGTCTCTTTAGGCTTTGGAAACTAGGTTTTCAAAAGAAGAATTTTTCAAACTTTATATATACGGTTGTTTTGCCTGCATATGTGTCTGTGTACCATATATATGTATGCAGTACTTACAGAGGTTAGAAGAGGGCGTCAGATCCTCCATGGACAGGAGTCTCAGATGGTTGTCAGCTTCCATCTGAGTACTGGGAATGGGACCAGGTCCTCTGGAAGAGCAGCAGGTGCTCTTAATCTCTGAGCCATCTCTCTGGTCCCTGGGAAGCTTGCTTTCTGGAGTCCTGTGAGGCAAGCATGTATACTTAGATCAGAGTGTGTTATAGCCTTCAGGTGCTCAGCTCTGCATTCTCCTATAAACCATTGATTTGAAATCTTTGTCCGTTTCAGATATTAGTGATATTTATGCGTGCTTACCCTATTGTTTGCCCCAGCCCACTGGATAGTATTTTCAGTGTGAGTGTGTGCAACCTCTACTGACCTGGTTGCCCAACATACTGATTACCTTCTTCACCCTTCTGCCTGTTTTTCTGTTTTCTAGGATAGTGTTTCTTCTCAACATTCAACTTCTAGAATTACAGTGTTGAGGGTATTTGATAGTATCCCATTTTATGGATGTTTGCTGTTTTGATTTGTGCCTATGCTTTACATTGCATAGTTTCTCCAGAGCGAGCTTGCTACTTCTAACTTCTTTTGCTTTGGATAATATATGTAATTACTTGTACCCCCTAGATGTACGTAGGATGAATCCACCATTTCTGTTTCCACTGTGAGGGGATGGAGCCAAGGGGATTTCTTAACATTTAAACTTGCTGTTTCCCAAACTGCATGCTGATTTTTTTTTTCTTTAATTTCGTCAGTTGTCTGCATCTGGTATTTTGTGATAGTGGCCGGAAGCTTACTAATAGACCCATTTCTTACAGATTGGTTGATTCCCTTTTGTCCCATAGGGGATGTTCGCTCTGGAAGTTGACAGCTATTCTGCAGGTGGCTGCTTCACAGTCACTCTGTGCTGGGTCACCATCCGCCTTTAGAACAGCCTTCAGTTCTTCACTAGGCACCTACAGTACCTGCAGTACAGTAGCACGTTCTCCTTGATAACCCGTTTGCCTTCTTCTCCTCTTCCAGGGATCTTGTTAGGTTCTGGTTTACTCTTCTCCCTTGGTCTTCTGTGTCTCTTAACCTCTTGTGCACATCATCTATTTCCTTGCCTTTGGACTGAGTTCAGAATGTTTCCTTTGGCTATTTTATTAACACCCTCCCCCCACCCAGTTCCAAAGTTCTGTCTGAAATGTAACCACACATTGTCACTTTCCTCTACTTAGTGATGTGCCTCCAAGGGGAGCATTGGATGCCCTGTCAGCATCTAGATGAAGACCAGATCTCAGCTTCAGGCTCAGAGATGATAGATTTTCCGAGATGTGCACAGACTCTTCCTGGATAGACTTGGAGTCTCAGTGGGTCACGCGCCACACTGCACATATTTATCCTGCTCTTAGAAGAGACCCAAGGGTTTCTAGCCAAGAACTCTACCAGTGTATGTATCTGTAATTGACCACATCAGGGGATGAAATCACCAATTACAGGCTTCATGCTTTCAGCAAAGAATATAATTTTATCATAATATTGATAACAATTCCACAGGCCATATGATTTTCTCCAATGGGAAAAGACAAGCTTTTCTGGCCCACACATACTCCTCACTTCCTCATTTCCCCTGTCCATCTTTGACTCTAGAGGGTTTCTCTGGCCGCTACCCTTGGCACTGTATCCTTTTGGTGTTACAGGGTTTTTAATAAGAACCTCCTAAGATGACCGATGTATTCCTTAATGAAATCGGGCAACCACGAAGATTTCCCCAGCCATGAGCTTGCTTGAACTTCTGGTAAAGATGTATAGTAGTAGTCATGTTCCACTGGCCCCATCTCCATTTTTCTTCTTGTCCTGTGATCTATGGAACAATTTGGTCTCAAACTATAGTGAGGGTTGAGGACATCCATACAGGAATGTATTCTTCAGTTGAAGAGAGCTGGGGGTTCTTTAGAGAGGACAAATGTCCTCTATGGGGTCACTTGAAGACTGGGCTGGTCCCTCCTGGTGAGGATCCTGTATGTGTTTGATCTTTAGGCTCCAGCATTGCTGAGTGGAGAGTCATTGCTTTATTATTGCCTGCTCACTGTGGCTTATTGGGAAGCTATGTCTCCCTTTCCCTTCCCCATCATTAATCCCTAGTACAGCCCAAGCAGGTGGGCTGGCATGTTCTTCCGAGCTCTGACAGTGGGTCAGGGATGGGCATGTGCTCTGGTCAGAAGCACACTGAGGCTTTTATTTGAGTTATTGGAAGAGAGTCAACTCATCTTTTCCATCAGAGCCATGGCCTATGAAGATAAGGAGAAAAGTACTCTCTCATAAGCTATCTTCCGACCCTTAGAACAAAGTCATTCTGAAAATGGAGCACATTGCGCGTGCATGTGCGTGCGCACGCACACACACACACACACACAGAGAGAGAGAGAGAGAGAGAGAGAGAGAGAGAGAGAGAGAGAGAGAGAGAGAGAAAGAGAGAGAGAGAGCTTGTGCATATAGAAAGAGAGATACAGAGAGAGACATAGAGAAAGAGAGATACAGAGACAGACATACAGAGAGAACATGTGCATACAGAGAGAGATACAGAGACAGGGAGAGACAGAGATAAAGAGAGAGACACAGAGAAAGACATACACACACATACAGAGAGAGAGAGAGAGAGAGAGAGAGAGAGAGAGAGAGAGAGATTGAGAGGGGGGAGGAGAGGCAGATGAACTGAGATACAAACAAGATTTCCTTCCTGAGGAAGTGGATCCATCTGTGCCTGAACTTACTGCCCCTGGGAATTTTCAATTTCTTAACTCAGCCGAATCATAATTTAGATCTTGCTACCTTTTGATGAAGCCTTCTCCGGGTCATGATCAAGGGATCTATGTAACCTGTTTCTTAAGGGTTTTTCAGTGATTGAGCACTTTTTTGTGTAGTGATAGTCTTATAATGGGATCTTCAGTCTTGCTGGAGGAGCTCCATTTCTCGATGGCAAGATGGTCCCTTCTTATTGAGAACATACAACATGGTTGCGGTTGGTAAATAATTGGAGAAAATGATTCAAACCTAAAGGAAGGCACATGTCTCTGGATGCTCTTGTTCTTGGATGATATTCAAAGGCCTTTTCTGGCAAAACATTAGAAAGCACTGGGGCATATAACCTGTGATAACCCTATAGATGTAGTGGTTCTAGAGCCATCCTGATCTTACCTAAGCTACGAGAAAGTTAGTAATTAGTATATGGTTTTGTGATGAGGCATATCAAATTTCAAAGGTGGATTTCAAAACCGATGGAGAATGCCAGAGCTGGGGTGAACATTCTTCACCATTCTCAAGGAGATGGAATTCTCAGCTATTGTCAAATGGAGGCTTCTACCTGGGGCCCAGCTCTGAGTATGTGTGGGAGCAGATGAATGGGCTCTCACGCCAACCCAGCCTGTCTCAGCCTCAGCACTGTTGACATGTGAAGCAGAATGATTCTCTGTTGGTGGCTGGTAGCATGCTCAAAGCTGTCCCTGGTCTCCTTTCTCTAGATGTCAGGGGAACTCCAGGTACTTATGTGGTTCTCTGGACAAAATGATACCCTATGGGGGAATATTGTTTTATCTGATTGTCTCATGTGTTTGCTCTTCATCTAAAGACTATGTCCGCACTATCACCTAGAAGAGTAGTCTGACATGGGAAGAGGTACTGAGTCTGACTTCTGTTGTTGTGATAAAATACTCTGACCAACAGCAACTTACAGGAGGGGAGGATTTCTTTTATCTTACACTTCTAGCTCACACTATGTCAATGAGAGGAGTCAGGCCACTTAAACAGGAACTGGAAAGAGAAACTATAGAGGAATTCTGCTTTCTGGCTCATGTGCAGGCTCATGCTTAGCTAAATTTCTTTTATAATAGCACAGAGCCACATGCCCAGGGAATTTTGCTACCCATAGTGGATTGGGTCTTCCTGTATCAAGTAACAATAAACACATGCCTGCAGGCCAGTTTGATCTAGGCAATTCTTCAATTGAGGTTTCTCTTCTCAGATGACTTGCTAGTGAAATCTGAATAGGATACATGAAAAACATACAGATTAGAAAGGAGGAAATAATTTTTTTTTGGCAGTTGGAATACTGCATAGAGTCCCAAAGATTCTCTAGGACTCCTAGACCTAGGGGACTCTACAAGATTCAAGATCAGTGCACAGAGAGTCAATAATCACGTTGTCCTCTATTAATCCTGCAAACAAGAGAAGCAAAACTAGACCACAATGCCCCTTTAAACACTCCAGAGGACTTGAGTACTTAGGTACAAACTTGCCAACATAGGTAATAAAATATATACACTAAAATTTTTGAGCCACATGTGGAATCAGTCTTATAACTGTTATTCTGATTAATTTAAACTGTCAATTTGACACAGCCTAGAATCACCTGACGAAAGATGCCCAGTTAAGTAATCGTCTTTATCAGGTTGGTTTGAGTGCATGTCTGCAAGGGATTGATTGTCTTGATTGCTAATTGATATAAGATGGTCCAGCCTACTATGGTGATACCGTTCCCTGGGAAGGTGGAACTCGGAGCTGTGAAAATCCTTTAGTATGCAGAGTCCAATGGGATGTTCTGCTGGAAATTGGGAGATATGAGTACTGAGAGGGATATTGAGTATGGAGACCTGTGTTTCACTGGTAAACAAGGATTCTACCTTGATACGTGACAGTGGTTACTCATGCGATACTTTTGGATTGAGAATCTGTGTGCAGTCCAGGAGAACACAGACCACAGAATCAATTAAACAGGGCTCATGGGGATCATAGGGTCTGGATCAACAATGGAGCTTGCACAGGTCCGTGCTAGGTTCTCTGCATATATGTTATAGTTGTGTCGCTTGCTGTTTTGTGGGGCTCTTGACAGTGGGAATGGGAGGTGTCTATGACTCTTTACCTACTCTTGGATCCCTTTTCCTCCTACTGAGTTGCTTCATTCAGCCTTGATGTGAGGGTTTGTACCGAGTCATATTGTAACTTGCTATGCCGTGTTTGGTTGATATCCCTGGGAGACCTCTTCTTTTCTAAGGGGAAATGGCGGAGGGGTAGATCTTAGGGAGAGGGGAGGGGGATGGGGAGAATTGGAGGGAGGAGAAAGTGTGGTTGGTACGTAATGTATGGGAAAAGATAAAAAACAAATCTGTGTGTGCTAATCCTCTAGAGCTGAAGAATCAGCTGTGATTAAAAGGAAACCAGTATCATGGAGGTAAAACCTTTGAGTTCATTGGGGTTAGTAGGGTACTAGTTTGCTAGGGCTGAAAAAAATTAGCTGTGATTGACAAGAGCTTGTCACTTTTGAAGTGATATATTTTATGCTTCCCTGAGGGAAACAGAATGTGTTTTCATATGGTCAGCACTCAGATGCTGTGGTCCAAGGTGTCAAAGACTGCATCTCAAACTGGTAGTGGAGCTTGGCGGTGTGTGTTAAGAGCTACCCACAGGATAATGGTTTTTGAAGGCATGAAGAGGCCATGTAGTGAAGCTGAAGATTGGATTCCCTCAGGAGAAGCTATTGGTGAAGGTAAAGCCTTGTTGCAGTGGAGATCCCCAGGATATTGGAGATGGTAGAGGAGTGTGGGACCATCATGCTGTGAACTGCAGACAGCATGAGCCTATGCAATAGGCTATGTGTGTAATGGACACCAGATCTGGAGAGGTGGAACTGCCTAAGTCTTTTGGAGCCTGAAGATGAGTGAGTCTCAGATGTCAGTACTTTTAGCAACCGAATTTGGAGTTATGCTACTAGGTTTTGATTTTGCCTAAGTTTTTTTTTTTTTTTTTTTTTTTTTTTTTTTTTTTTTTTTTTTTTTTTTTTTTTTTTTTTTTTTTTTTTTTTTTTTTTTTTTTTTTTGTCCAACTTTTTTTATGTCCAATTCTTCCATTTTGGAATAAGAATATATAGAATTTGATTTTGATTTTATAGGAACCCATATTTAAGAATTTTTGGAGACCTGGAAAGGGAAAAACATTTGAAATGTAAATAAAGTATCAAAAAAAAGTAAAAAGAAATTTAAAAAAAGAATTTTTGTATGTTAAAAGAGAACTTTGAGTTTTAAAGCATTAAAAAATTTAAAGACTATAAAACGTTAAAAGCTGCATCATGCTTTATATTGTAACATTAACATGAGTTCCTGGAGACAAGGAAATGAAAGTTTATGGCTTGAAGTGATGTGCTTTTGTGTCAAGCTGACCATGGGTGGAGTTCTTTCCTTAGCTTTAACTGTCCACTTGATGCAGCCTAGAGTCATCTGGAAAAAAAAAAAGCCTCAAATGAGTAATTGTCTTTATCATGTTGGCCTATGGGCGTGTATGTGAGGGATCCTGATGCTAATGGAGCCCCGGCTCACTGTGGATGTTAACCTTTCTAGAAACATGGACTTGTGCAGCATAAGGAAGCTACTTGGGTGTGAGTCTGAGCAAGCCAGAGAGTAAGCCCACAAAGAGCTTTCTTCCATTCTTCCATGGTTCCTGCCTTGAATTCCTTCCCTGACATCTCTCAGTGATGGAGTGTGACCTGGAAGTAGAAACTGAAATAAACCCTTTCATCCCCAAGTTGCTTTTGATTAGGATGTTTTATCACAGCAACAGAAAATAAACTAGAAAAGATGTCAAGCTATTCAAAGAGTCCACCATGCAAAGATATCATTTCCTCACAAAATAACCTATAATTTGAATTTAGTTTCTAATAAAATTCCACCAAGATTTTCTCTAGGCACAGATAGGCTTATTACAGTATTTATATGGAAATACCCCAGAAGAGCCAAAACAATCTTTCAAAAGAAGAATAAAGTGAGAGAAATTCTTCTCCTCAGGGTTACGGTTTTCAGTGTAGTTGTATCCATGGGGGTGATGTGGAGATTATAGAAAAAGAGATACACAGACCAGATCAAAATAGCAACCCCAGATGCACATAAATACACTCAGTGTTGTCTGTCAAAGTCTCAAAAGAAGTTCTGTGTGCGAAGATAATCATTTCAACAAAGGGAAAACTGGACCCTCTAAGGCAAGAAGTGACCTCATCCTACAAAGCTCAAAGTGGTACAGGGATTAAAATGGAAAAGATAAAATCATAACACTTTGGAGGGGAATACTCAGAGCACAGGGCTAGACAGAGTCAAAGCTGATGCCAGAGTGTGAGAAATGCTAAGGGCTGAGCTGGGTCTCTTCACCAGGTTTTCTCTTCAAAGCCCTGACCCTTACATGATGATATCGGAACTATGCCTCTTGGGGAGCTAGTGAGATTCAGATAATGTCATGCTATGAGGTCCTCATGAAAGGCTTCAAGTCCACGGAAGAAGAACAGCAAAGAGCCTGCTTTCTCTCTCTCTCTCTCTCTCTCTCTCTCTCTCTCTCTCTCTCTCTCTCTCTCTCTCCCCACTTTAACTTAAGAAAGTCTGTCTATTCAAGGGGTCAGTGGTCTGCAACCTGAGGAGCAGACTGCTTTTGCTATACACTGACTCTGCTGATACCTGTTGCCTGAGATACTGCGTCTACGGTATTTTATTATAGTTGAGCTAAGATAACCCATAAAAGGCTAAATGATAAATGGGATCACATTAAAATTAAATACGTGTGCTCTGTGAAAGACCTTGCTCAAAAGGGGGAAAAGGCAAGCTGCCAATGGAGAGAAAAGGTTCTCAAAGCATACATCTAACAAGAGTGTGGTTGAGAATATATAACAAACTCTAAAGTCTCAACATTAGAAGATCCAAACAATCCACAGAGAATACAGGCACAAAGACATTTCACTGAAATGGGTGAACATTTTACTCAAGAGGATATATATGTGGCATATAAGCTTGGGACATAGGTCCAACATCACTGCTCATTCAGGAAATAAAATATGTGTGTCTGTCAGACGGGTAACATTGGAGAAGTCAGTCTTTCCACGTAGTCCTGAGAGGCTGATGACAAAAGGATCTTTTGCTGGTTGGAATGTAGAGTTGTCCTGAGCCACTCCGGAGAAACAGCTTGGCCCTCCGTTATAAAACACCACAGGATCAAATAGCCGCAGTGTGTGTGTGGTGCATGTGTGCATGTGTGTGTGTGTGTGTGTGTGTGTGTGTGTGTGTGTGAGTATATGTGTGTGTGCATGAGAGTATGTGCAATTGACCCAGCAGGTAAAGATGCCTACCTCCCAAGCCCAGTGACCTGAGTTTAAAACCTGGAATTAAAAACATGGGAGAGAACCAACTTTACAAAGTTGTCCTCTGACCCCTCACATGTGCTCTGTGACATATACAGTGCCCCCAAAACATGCCCCCCCCATTACTCATCAAATGAATTTTTAAAAAGAACTGACTTGTGCCAGTCACAAAGAACTACTTTGTGATTTCTGGGACTTTGAAACTGGGCAAGGGTTAGGGAAATGGGTGTGCACAGAGCATCAGGGTACTGTCCTCCTTTCTTGATGGTGGACTCGAAGTGCAACAAGTCTGATAATTGCTTGAAACACACAGGGAAGGTGCCCAAGGAACACATGGGAAGTCTGAATGAGATTCCCATCCTAATGGATGCTGTCGCTGTCAGTGTCAGACAGCTGGGTAATATGTGACTCTAGGACATCTTTGTAGCACGTTCTCCCCCCTGCCAGCTCCCTGGGAGGGGAAGACACACTCACTGTTTATCATGTCTTAAATATGTGAGTGAAGTTTATAATGATTTCTAAATTAAAAAAGGGAACTCAAGAAAAAAGAGTAGGAAAACCCCATGTCAAGCCAGCCTGAGCAGAAAGTACCAACTCCACTCTAGACCAGGTACCAGATGCTTCAGTGAAGGACTCCACTTCAGAACTGGAGTGTCCTGTGTGACATATTGGGACATCACAGCTGATTCTTGAATGGCCCACATGCTGTGACTTCCTCTAAATGTTTAAACCAAACTAAGTCATCTAGTTCTTGCCACAGCCTAGTGAGGTGTATGATGATATCCTCATTTTCCAAAGGGGAACCAGGTTCAGAGAGGGAATAGGCCCTTCCCTTGTTAAGGGAGGAATAGTCTCTGTACCTTGTGGCCCGAGTCTTCCCACTGAGCTGTGCTGCACTTCCAATGATAACCACTCACTCAATATTTTTAATGTGAAGTGTGAGGGTGTTTCATGTGTGCTGCTGTGTCTCTGAGTAGAGCCAGAACTCCCTAATGCAATGGGGTATCTCATTCTTCCATATTACCTTGCTCACTCAGAAGCCAGAGTCTCTAGGAAACCATGGACCCTCTCCCAGGTCTGAAGTGACTTCTCTTTTTGCTCTCCTCTGGTACGTTTCCTGCCCTCTTTGTGGGTGCAACTTTGGACATGGTTTTCACTAAGATACCCTCACTATCTGGCACAGTGTTTTGTGGATGCTAAATTCCTATAGACACATGGACCAGTGCCTTGCATCCTATGATGTGGAGCAAGGTCCTGTAGGATTTATATCTTGCTGCAGACCCATGATTCCCATGGGCCTTTGTTCTAAATTTTATGTTTCTTTAGTGCTGAAATGGCCAGGTCATGACTGGAGGGACAAAAGGATGATTTCCATTAAAGACTTTGTTTGCACAGCCTGATTTCTCCCAGGCTTTGGGCTTGTGCCAATGTATATGGTTTACACTCCCCACAAAGAGACAGGTTAACTACCCTGTTGCAGCCGGCCCTGAATGTGCAAGGCACATCGCCCCACTGTGGTCGTAGAATAACAATAAAGGAATAAAACAGAAGGTTTTTTTTTGTTATCGTATCCCTAGAGGACTAGTCTTTTCAAAAAAATACTTTTTTGTACTATATTTTATTTATTTGTTTGTACGCATGTATGCGTGTGGGGGCACTCGGGCCATAGAGAATGTTCGGAGGTCAGAGGGTAACTTGAATGAGCCCAGTCAGTTTTTTCCTTCTACCATGTATGTACTGGGGATTGAACCCAGGTCAATGACCTTGACAAAAGTACCCCCATGCACTAATCCATCTCATAGGCTCAAGATTATTGTTGAGCGCCATTTTCAGAGTTAATGAGAGTCCACATCCCAGGCAGAGCTATGTGCCCTGATGGAAGCATGCCTGTACCCATTGTTATATTAACAAAGTAAGAAAGTATCGCTGGACACCAGTGTTGGAAAGGCTCAGCATGTGCCAGGGACTTCAGATGGTTTTGACAATTTAGCCCTCTCTGTTACCAGGTGTGGTCAATATTCCTGGTTGTCAACTTGACTACATCTGGAATGATCTACAATCCAGA
Source organism: Uromys caudimaculatus (assembly GCA_028551405.1). Lineage (NCBI taxonomy): Eukaryota > Metazoa > Chordata > Mammalia > Rodentia > Muridae > Uromys > Uromys caudimaculatus. The sequence continues at coordinate 78,034,832 of CM052708.1, read as the reverse complement.
AATGGGGGGCACATGTGTGATCCAGATCTTAAGGCATAATGGTCATGAGAAGCTTAGGCCCAGTGTAAGGTAGTACACTCCTTTAATTCCAGGAGACAGAGGCAAGCAGATCTCTGAGTTCGAGGCCAGCCTGGGACAGAGCAAGTTCCAAATCCAGGTGTGGTAGTACACATATTTAATCTGGCCACACCTTCTGCTGGATGCCTACATAAGGACAATGGAAAAACGAAGGATTCATTCTTTTTCACCTGCTTGAACTTGCCAGCACATCTGTTGGAACCTACTTCTTCAGGACTCTAGCTTACACAGAACACCAGCTTAAACAAGTAGCCTCATGTTACTGAGCAACTTCTAGATTCTTAGACTTCCCATTCACAGCTGCCCATTGTTGGGTTAGTTGGACTGTAAGTCACTCAATAATTTCCCTTAATAATAGAGACAATCCATGGGCTCTGTGATTCTAGAGAACCCTAACTAATATACCAGGTAAGCTTCCATGTTTGCCCATTTCTGGGGGAGGAAGTATAGAAGAGGCAGCGATCTCCCCAAGGAAAGCTTATTCTCACCTCTGACCTGCTTCTTGGATGTCTGAGAAAGTCTGAAGAGCTCAAAAGTTCTTGCCTCTGCTGCCCACTCCTGAGACCCTGACTGGGCTGGCAGGAGGGTCTTATGGAGGGTCTTATGGGGTGGGGAGGTTGTGGTCCCTTGGTTAGACTCTGTGGGAAGAACTCAGAGCCTCTTCTGGCTGGGGTTCTGGAAGCACCTGGAATTTGGCCTGAAGCCCAAGATGCACCTTAAACCACAGGAGTCCTGTACATCTGCCTGCCTTTCCTCCCTCTGGGTAACTGATGGCTGCCCCCTCCTACCCCAATCCTGGGGATTTGTTTTATGTTTTCCTCAAAGGATCCAGGGTGATCATGACGCTGGCATATAAATCTCTGTCAAGTGGTTAAGCCAGAGGGAGGACAGATTAGGAACAAATGTACCCCAGCACACATGGGAAATACGCCCAGTGCACCACCCACTCCCACCTCTTCGGATATCCCAGTCCAAGGAGCCCCATCCTAGCAATCACTTCTTGGCCTGGGACTCAAAGATCAGCCCTGGGAAGCAGCACCCTCAGCGGCTGTTGGAAAAGCAAAAAACAAAATAGATGAATTGACCCAGTCAGGGGTGGCCGTCTGCTGGCTTATCAGAATCCTCTGGTGCTAACTTCATTTTCCAGATGTTTATGGAATGGATGCCCTGGCAGGGTGAGGCCCAAGCCCAGGCAAACTGTGAGGTCGGCACACTTCCCATAAGCAGCACTCTCCAGCTGCTGGCTGCGCATGGCCAAGCTATACCCTCCCTAAACATGCAAAGAAGAAAAGATACAAAGTAACTCACTTGGACTGGTTTGTGTAAGGCTGTGGCTCTGAATAACTAACAAATGCCGCCCTGTTGAAGCCAGATATTTAGAAGTTTGATAATTAAAAAAAAAAAAAAAAAGATTCTAATAAAGTGTTTACTTTCTGCATGAATGTCCTGACTCTGTAAAAGTTATGTCTCTATTTCCAGTTGAAGTTTAATATCAATTATCACAGTTGAGGTCTAGTTTAGAATGGTTGAGCTCCCCTCAAGAGCTCTCAACCTGTTCTATTTGGTCCTGCTGGCATTTGCCACTTCCTAATGCTTCACATAATTTTATTATCATCGTGCTTCCATCTCTGTAATATAAGCTTTATGGAGACTCATTTCCTTTACTGACATGTCTTAAACACCTAGGCTATATTTGAAATCACATAGCCGATGTATGAAGAATGAGTGGGCACTGAGGTAATAGGTGAGCTCTCATTGCTAATGAGGGTGGTTCAGACTGTGGACTTCAAACTTAGCCCTCCCCACCAAGGATCCTGTTTACAGAAGGATTTGAAGGGTAAAAGCTGGCAGAACTTGGAGGAATATTTGTGAAAGGTGGCGAGCATTTCTGTGCTGACCGGACATCAAGGTGGCAAAAAGTATGGGAAGGAGTTCTATGAACCAGCAGTTAGTCAGCAGATCTCTAGGCCCTTTGAGACCCTGCTGGTATGACTTAGCTTCTGAGATACTTGTATTGTTGTACCACATGGGATTCTCCTACTGGAAAGAGACAGTGGCCCTCAATGTCTCCTTCACCGAGCTAGGCTAATGCTGGCCCAGTGGTGGGCCTCCAGAGTCATTTCCTGGGATATCTGACTTTAGAGAATGAGAGAACGCACTAGAATCAGTGTCGTACTAAGCCTTACTGTCTTGGTTTCAGGCAGCAGTACCTTCAGCTCAGGCCAGTTAGAGGAAAAGAGAAAGACCATTGTAAAGGGGGGAGCTTGGGTCTGACTAGAGGTAGGAACTTAGTGGCCTCAAAGACTCAATCTCTTCTCATCCACATGCTCTGACCCAGTGGTCTCCATCGAGTCCTCATCCAGCTCCTCTCAGTTCTATGCCCGTCGCAAGTCTAGACCAAGGGAGGCCTTCCTGCCATTCTGACAGAAGTCCAGCAATCATGCTCTAGAGGATAGTTCGCTTTAGAACAACCCTAGAAATTCTGCACGTCACATTATAGTGAAAACACCAAATACACAAAACAAAGAAAAAATATTAAAAGCAGTAAGAGAAAAAGGTCATGTAACATATAAAGGCAGACCAATCAGAATTACACCTGACTTCTCACCAGAG
>CM052708.1:77994502-78031641 GCA_028551405.1 Uromys caudimaculatus | reverse complement strand
ATTTTTTTTTTTTTTTTTTTTTTTTTTTTTTTTGAGACAGGGTTTCTTGTGTAGCCTTGGCTGTCCTGGAACTCACTCTGTAGACCAGGCTGGCCTTGAACTCAGAAATCTGCCTGCCTCTGCCTCCCAAGTGCTGGGGTTAAAGGCATGCGCCACCACTACCCAGCTGGTTTCTACTTTTATACAAGGGAGTGAGATGCCGCTGGCCTCTCCTTTCTGGCCCTTTCTCTATGTATAAGATACCAAGCTCTGAAGAACAATAAGGAGATCAAAAAATAGAGCAACTAGAAAATGTGTGAGGTATACAGCAGGCACAAAATAATTGCCTTATTTTTCTCTCTTACACAGTAGGAGCTGTTTGCCAACAAGAAGGCAGTCTACAGTAAATCTTTGCTCACATTGTTAATTATCTTCCAGGTTTTCAAGGTACATACAGTTTAAAATGTGGTTTGCTTTTGTAAATTGATCTTGGACCTTCATAAGAAGTATGCGAAGAGCGTTCTAGAGATGCAGGTTGCAAGACACAGGTAGCATTAGACAGAATGTGGAATCTCTTGGGGTGGCAGTTGGGAATTCTCACACCCACTAAAACTCCAGTCTCTGGTTCAACAGGAACCTAAGATGTCTCTCGATCTTCACCCCTTCCCTGGCCACAGCAGTTAACACACAGCCATCCTTCATCCAGCCCTGGTGTCTCTCTCCTGAGTGCTACTTCCCCCATAACAGTCTTCAGTTGCCCCACCATCTGTATATTTCCCTTTTCTCATCCTACCCATCCTGCATGTCAATGTGACAAAGGGAAATCACCTGGTTTTATTCACTGTCACTTCTCAGAGTCCAGGCCAGTGCCTGGCACACAATGAGCACTAGATAAATACTTTAAAATAATGTTTGCTGAATCCTGAGCTCTCTTTTAATTCAGAGGACCCCAGAGGGAAAGTGTGGAATTCCTGAGATCTTTTAAGAGAAGATTAAAGTAAATGTTTCCCTCAAATAGCCTCTAAACACGGCCATTTTCTCTACTAAATAATCTACAGAATCAGAGTTCAGCTGCATTCAGAGACACAGCCTAAATTCAGCAGATAGACGGCTCCTGTCTTAGACTATCTGTGACTCTGTCCCTCTTCCTACTGCTTTGGTCTGCCTGCTTCCTAGCTGATGCCCTCAACGTCCAAGCCTCACTGGGCACCACCCTCCTTGCCTTCAACAACAAAAAGAGAGGGTGTGGCCCCAAGCATCTGGAGATGAGGGGGAGGCTGTGATTTCACAGAAGAGACACATCATTATTTTCTTGTGCCAGGATCATGTTTCATTTAGCTGACTTGGCTCCATAGCTACACAGCTTCCCTGAGGCAAATAATACAATTAAACAAATGGAGAAGAGATTTAGTAACAATAAATTCCACGGAGCTGCTCATTGTTTTGCATACAGTTTTAAAAGTTGCTCAGCGTCTAGAAGGATCAATCACCCTGAATCTCATGGGCTCAAACATTGTATGGAAACTGCTAGTAAAAACTGATGGAGACTTGAAAATACACACATACACACACACACACACACACACCAAACACTCATGTTTTAGGAGGAGACATTTTTTACAATCCAATAAATAAAAAACAATTATAAAAATAGACAGGATACGCATGGAAACAGTCAGGCCGAAATGGAAAATAAATTAAAGAAATCAAGTCTGAGGCAGTAAGCACACAAATTCTCAGGGAAAAAAAATTGCATGCTAGACTAGGTCAAGTATTCAATAGGAAAGCAAGGATGGTTGTCTCAGTTGTAGCACGCATGCCATGCCCCCTCGGAGGTTCAGACATTGTTGTTCTCATGCCTAAAACATGCTTAAAGTCATAGTCACCATTATGACCATCTATCTCCAAGCAGCACGTGTGTTGCTATTTACTTCCCAGTTTCTTTCAAGTTCACTGACTTTGTTTGGAACCAGCTACAACCTATATGAAAGGAAATGGGTATTTATTACACTATTTATTATATTTCCTGGAACCTGTGCATCTTCCATAATAAATACATTTACTTAAAAAAAAAAAAAAGTATCTCGTGAATATTAAAGGAAGGCCAGAAGCACTGGTCTTAAAATAGAATGCACAGGAAAAAAAAAAAGTTAAGTATAAGAGACTCCTGCTTTTGGTCATAGCGGACAAGTTTGCTTCAGACTAAATCCTTTGCCAAGAACAACTTTAGACACAGGATTAAACATATAAAATATAAGAAGAGAAAAACAAAGAGCCTCTGTTTGAAGACATTCTAGAGATACTAAGGCAGCTAGGACTGAAAGATCCAAGAAAGGAGTGAAAAACACAGAGATCAATCTAGCAAACAGAGCTGCAGATTGGTAGACGTCACAGGACTCAAGGTCTCAAGAGTCAACCATTAGGAAAGAAAAACTGAAATTTGCAGGCCAGAAGGGAGCCTAGAAAGGTTCCAAGTCCAACCACGGAAAGAAAAGGCATGAGAAATGAGCATTAAGTTGAAACAACTCAACAAAGACCAAAACCCAATTTCTAAAGGAACTCAAAGCAAATGAAGTATGGTGACATACCCTTGCTGAAAACACTGAACAGAGGTCAAGGTTAGTGCAATTTCTCCAGGAGAAGGTAACATGAACCTGAGATCCATACTGGCTTTACACTTAAAGCTCAAACTTTCCAGCTTTGATCAAAAAATACCAGACAGTCCAGGAGACCTAACCAAACAACCAAAAACTAAGGAGAAAAATCATGCAGACCCATGTGTAACCCATTTTTCAGATACAAATTTCAAACATACACAATGAATAAGTTCTAGGAATCAGACAAAACATGTTATGAGAACTAGAATTTTCTCACAGAAAGAGAGAAAGGAAGAAGGGAAGAAAGGAAGAAAGGAAGGAAGGAAGGAAGGAAGGAAGGAAGGAAGGAAGGAAGGAAGGAAGGAAGGAAGGAAGAAAGGAAGAAAGAAAGAAAGAAAGAAAGAAAGAAAGAAAGAAAGAAAGAAAGAAAGAAAGAAAGAAAGAAACGAACGAACAAAGAAAGGAACAAAGAAAGAAACAAAGAAACAAAGAATTAACTGCTAGTAACTGAAAATAAGAACTCACTAAAGGGAGTTTAAGGCAGGCTGGCAAGTATGTGAAATAAGCATTGGAGGAGACTGAGTGCAGAGACAGAGGGAACACAGATTGGAATCACACAATCAGAGTTCAAGTGTGTGTGTATTTGGAGATCCTGAAGAAGAAACAGGGAAGAACAACGGAGTAAATGCAGTAGTTAGGTAGATATTAGGTGAGTCCAAAGACATCGAGCTAAAGATTAAAAAATATTTACAACCCCAAATAGGATAAAGAAAACCACAAGACATATGATAGTCAAACGGCTAGAAAAAAGAAAAGAAAAAAAAAAAAAAAGAAAGAGAGAGAGAAAAAAAAACCCTAACAAGCAGCCAAAGAAAAGAAACATGGTACCTTCAAGGGATCAGGAGTAATAGGGAGGCTGGCTTTTAAACGAAAAGGAGGGAGCCCGGGAAACAACAGGATGACATCTTCAACATGTGGAAAGCCGACCACTGCCAACTTAGAGCTCCTTGCTCACTGAGAACAGCTTTCAAAAATGTCTGCAAAGAAAAAAAAAAGAAAGAAACATTTTCAAACAAACAAAACCTGAGAGGATTAATATCCAACAGGCATTTGCTGAAAGAAATGGCAGAGGGAAGCCTCGGGAGACACAGGAAAAGAGAGCAAGAGGAGCGTGAAAGTGAAAAAGGGAGAAGACAGCCCGTGTTCTATAAAATTAAATCAATATTGGCTCCACAGGGTCTTAGGCCATGGAAAAGACATTTTTTAAATGGCAGCATCAAATAGGTAGAATGTTGATACCAGAACAGAGAGGAGCCAGCATTAGTCAGGAGGTAATAAGAGGACTCCTTTGGATCCCACTCTAATAAGCAAATGGTGTGTGTGTTTTCAGCTCTAGAAAAACTAGTAATGAAAGAAATAGAAAAATATCACCTAGAGGACCAGTAAGACAGAAAAATGAGGATAACAAATTTATTCAAAAAGAATACATTTCTTCACAGAAGAAGAAAATTCAACAGATAATATCGTGAAACTTTAAGAAAATTCTCAGATAGTCATTTTAATTTACTAAATATTCTTCTCTAAGTACAAAATGTGCAACCTTTTTAATTTTAAATATATGTTGCTTAAAAGTGGCTTACCTTTTAAAAACAGGTGAAAGTGGAAGGATGAAAGAAAAAACATGCAAATATTGGCAAAGAAAGAGAAAGAAAGAAAGAAAGAAAGAAAGAAAGAAAGAAAGAAAGAAAGAAAGAAAGAAAGAAAGAAGGAAGGAAGGAAGGAAGGAAGGAAGGAAGGAAGGAAGGAAGGAAGGAAGGAAGGAAGGAAGATGACCAGCTAATACCACACAAGTAGATGTTTATAAAGGAAGCTTGTTTGAAAGCAAAGGAGCTTTTTACTACCAATGAAGGAAACATCTCTGGGAAGATGTAAGGACTCTAAAAGTAGATACATGATGTGGTAGCTACTCTTGGTTGGCAATTTGACTACATGGGAAATTAGCTAAAATCAAGAAATGGAAAGATTTTTGTTTAACTTGAAGCACCAAGAGCCACTTCTAATCCAGATCTTTGAAATAGGAAGATACATGCTTTAATCAAGAGCTTAAGATAGGAAGACAGACCTTTAATCTGGGCCACACCTTCTGCTGGAAGACAGAGAAGAAGGAAAGTTTTGCACTTTGCCTGTTTGAAGTTGCCTTGCTAGCAAGTCCGTCTCTCCTCTGGTATTAGAGCCTATTTCTTGAGATTCTGGCATATTCCGAAGACATCTGAGACATCCAGCATTGTGGATTGAACAACAACTGGATTTTGGGGGCTGTCCACTCACAGCCAACCACTGTTGGCCAGACCAAAGCTTGCAAGTCATTCTAATAAATCATGCATACATATATGTGTATATACATATATTTATATACATATGTATATATGGGTAGAGAGTTATGGGTCATATCATGACTTCAGGCAACATTACAGCATCTGTTGATGTTCCTGTAAGATGTCATTACCTAGTGACATCACAGCAGACTTTGTATAAAAAGGATACTCTATGATGTATGTACCAGGATAAAATCACTAAAGATGCCTTAATCACTAATGGGGTTTGGAGAATTTCCCTGAACACATCCTCAGGGCTTAACAATATGTGATCTCATACACACTCGACTGAACAACTATGAAAATACTTTTTTTCTACTACACATTGAACATTTACTAAAACTGATACTTTCTTTGGCCAAATCTAAACAAGCATCAACAAACTGAAACCATGGGATGCTTGTTAGTTTGTGTCTGTGCAGGTAACACATTTTCATAAACCTAGAAACTAAAATAGCACAAATGTATTATCTTACTGATAGCCAAAATGGAAGTCCAGGAGGGAAAAAAAAACCCAAAATTTAAAAAAATAAATCCATTCATGATATCACAAACAAATTAAATTTTCAGAGGCAAACAGAAGCAATGAATACAAAAGTTGTACATTGCAAATGTCAAAACACTCTTGGAAGGAATTGAAGAGTATCTAAGTAGACAAAAAGGCATGTCGCCTGGCTTCAAAGACTAGATGTTTTTAAAAATCAGCACATTCTCCCAATTCATCTCTTAGTTTCAGCATAATTTCTATCAAACTGCCATAAATTAAAAAGCAGATCTTAGAATTTACATGGAAATGGAGGAAGACCTCAAATAGCCTAAAACAACCCCTACAGAAAATGAACAAAATTGAAATATTCACATGTTCTAACTTCTAAATTTATTCAAAGTTATACAAATCAAAGCAGTATGGTACTTCCATTAATGATAGACATAAAGACCAACGGAACATCTATGTCCCTCTATGATCAATAGACTGTCAATACCAGCTATCTTAGTTACTTTTCTATGACCATGACAAAGCACCATTATCAAAGCAACTTAGCATTTAATTTGGTGGGGTTAAGAGTCTGTGACTGTCATGGCAGGGAACACGGCAGCAGGTAGGCAAGCATAGCACTAGAGAAGTAGCTGAGAGATTACATCTGATCTGCAAGCATGAGGCAGAGGGCAAGCTAACTGGGAATGACATGGGATTTTGCAACCTCAAAGCCCATTCCCAATGACATACCTCCCCAAGATCCTTCCCAAAATATTCCACCAGCTAGGAACCAAGCATGTGAGCCTATGGGCATATTCTCAAACCACTATGCTATCCAGTGGAGAAAAGAATCCTCTTCCAAATGTGTTGCAACAATTAAATATCAACTTATGAAAGGATGAATTTGGACTACACCCTACATCACACAAAAAGTAATTCAAAATGAATCTCAAAAGAACCTTTTTTTAAAAGCTAGATCTGGAGAACTCTTCTGGTTTTTCTTTTTGTTGTTCTCGTTGTTTTGTTTTTGTTTTGTTTTGTTTTGTTTTTTGGTTTGGGGGGATTTCTATTTTGTTTTTTGTTTGTTTTTGGTTTTGTTTGTTTGTTTGTTTGTTTGTTTGAGACAAAGAGTCTCAGAGCACAAGCTGGCCTCATACATGATGCTTTGCTCAGGCTGATCTTAAACTCCTGATCTTCTTGCCTTTGCTTCCCAAGTTTTGGGTTATAGGCAAGCACTACCACACCCAGATTAGATCAACTGAGCTCTAAAGAAGAACATACAGTTAAAATTCTTTATGGCTATGCAGTAGGCTACAGAGGAAACAACCAAAAGGGAAAAAAAACCATAGAACAAAAACCAGGAAAATCATTATTTTTTAAAAATCATTTGTAAAGTAGAGGGCACTATTAAGAAAATGAAAATAATTTACAAGCTGGAGAAAATATTTGCAAGCCACACAAATGATAAGTGTCTAGCATCTAGACTACAGACAGGATCTTAAAACTAAAATCAGAAAGAAAAAGAGTAGCCTATTTTTTTTTTCTTTTCCTTTCCCCCTGTGATCCCCTATGAGGCCAGGTTAATTGGTGCTGTGGGTTTTCTTGTGGTGTCCTTGACCCCTCTGCCTCCTACAATTCTTCACCCCACCCCCACCCCACATCTTTTGCAGGATTCCTCAAGCTCTGCCTCATGTTTGGCTATGGGGCTCTGCATCTGTTCCCATTAGCTGCTGGGTGAAACCTCTCTGATGACAATTGGGCTAGGCACTGAGCTATGAATAAAGCAGAATATCATTAGGAATCATTTCGCTGACTTTTTTCCAGTTGTGTTTGATTCTATCCTAGGTCTCTGGTCTATCCAGCCACTGGATCCTGGCCTGCCAGGGAGTGTCAGAGGTGGGCTCCGCTCAGGCATGGGTCTTAACTGGACCAGTCCTTAGTTGGCTAATCCCACAATTTCTGCACCACCTTTACACCAGCATCTTGTAGGCAGCTTAAGCTATAGGCCTAAGGTTTTGTGGCTGGGTTGGTGTTCCAATCCCTCTACTGGAAGTCTTGCATGGTTACAGGAGATGGTGGGTTCAGGCTCCATATCCCCCATTGCTAGGAGTCTTCTTAGCTAGGGTCACCCTCGTGGGTTCCTGAGAGTTTCCATTGCACTAGGTTTCTGCTTTGTTCGAGATCTCTTCCCCCACCTCCAATTCCAGTTGTCCCAATGTTTCAAAAATGAATAAAGACTTTGAATCAACATTTATTCAAATGAAAATGAACAAATGACAAGAACATCTATGAAAATTTACCCCAAACCATTATCATGCAAAGAATGTAGTATTGGTGAATGGTAAAAGCTGAATGATAGGCTAATGTAACAAACTTGAAAGTCTAAAAGCAAGCCTAGAAACATTAATAACTCCCTATGAAGAAAAATACTTATCAATTGGGTGACAATATCCTCTGGTATATATACTATACTAAGAACGTATAAGTCAGTTTAACAAACACCTATCAATTCGATATATTTAACAGCTAAAATATCGACCACATATTTTGTGAATTGATGAATAAGCAGGAAAAAGCAATGCTACATCCTATCAGTGAAAGGAAATATAACTCAAATTCAATAAAAGCTTTTTAAAAATTAAAAATCTACCAAGCCAGTTGTGGTGGTTGCATATGTGGTGGGTAGAGAGACAGAGGCAGGAGGATCATAAGTTCAGTGCCTGCCCTGGCCACACCACCTTATCAGTTTTACCCAGCTGAAAACTCTGTAAGCTACAGTTACCACACTGGATCATCAGAGGCACAAATGCTAAGGGATTAACAACTGCTCTCTAATTGGACTTAAGACCAGCCTCACAAGACAGGGTTCAGGTCTGGGAGCACTAACAGGTCAAAAGCCTGTGCCTAGGAAAATCACAGGCCCTAAGGGAGAGCCTATTATTCAATTATATTATTATCCAGAAATAAATACAGTATTAAACAAAGTAGATTTAAATAAACTCCTAATAACTTATACCCATAGATTAACACATGTCCTAGCCCTCATCAGAGAAGCTTCTTTTTGCACTAGGTGATAATTAACAACTGATTCACAACTGATCAGCATGCAGAGAATAAGAGACCGGCTGAGTGCTCAGTCACAGACACACACACAAACACACATACACATACACACACACACACACACACACACACACACACACACACACACACACACACAGACTTTCAAGAGTCAGGGATCATCATAGAAGAAAACTGTCTAAGGGCCAGAGGCAGTGGACTACAACAAAGCAGTGTTTTCCCAACACAACAGGCCAGCTGCACATTTGAGTTCACAGCAGCTATGTCAACATGCACAAGACCTTTGCAAAATCAAGCCAGGCAAAGTCCCAATATGGAGGAAGGAGGTGGTCACAAAGTCTCACCCCTATCTGAGAAGCTATTTGTAACTGATGGCTGTTGGGAAAGAGAAAGCCAGCTTTTCTTGAAGATCCAGAGATGGGTCAATACCCATGCACCTACCAGCAACACTACATAGATGCAGTGGTTTGGTTTGGTTTGGTTTGGTTTGGTTCGGTTCGGTTCGGTTCGGTTCGGTTTGGTTTGATGAAACTGGAAAGCAATGGTGCAGTAGGGGTAGGGCTTGGGGGAGAATTGGAGAGGAAGGAGTAGGAGAGTAACACATTACAGGCAAAGAATAAAATTTGTAAACAACAAAACAACTACCAATTTTAAAGTAAACCCTCAGTGAGATGTAACCCAATATCTACAAGAAAGATGAACTGTATACCTGACAAAAATATACACATATCTAGTTGTATCATTATAAAAGAATGCCAATAGCTACATCAAACCACAAAATGAATACTGGCAACAGTGCTCACCTATGTCACATAAGAGCATGGAGAGGCACTTATGCAGTACAATATTGTCTAGGGAAGCAAAATAATTAAGGAGTGTGACAAGCAATTCCTAAACTATACAGTACCTCACAAGAAGTGAACTGTCAAAGAATTCATACTGACTGATTACAGACACACAAACTGTGTTAGAAGTCATAAAAGCTGTACTGACTTGGGAAGACAGGAGTGGGAGAGCCCAAATTACAGCAAGGAGGACTGATGCTGATTAAGGATACTGAGTGCTAACTATCCATTGAGCGGTTTGTAGGAAGGCATGGGCTGTGTGTTTTCCCTTGTATATGAATATGTTCTTTAATACATTCCACATCTCAAACACAAGAATATCTGCAACCATCCTAGTTCTTTTAGTGAATTATATACATCAACTGTAGTGGTTTCTTGGTATACTTCATCAACACAGATGAAAAAGACAATATATAAAAGTCCACCAAAACATAACATTGAAAAAAATAGATACACTTAGTGAGTCAAAACCATGTCATTAAATCCCAGTGAGATCCCGCTGTAACTCTAACCTCATGCTCTCATCTTTCCTGGTAAAACAATGAAGAACATCAAAGAGGTGCTTAGGCATTGTCATCAAGCCTAGACTGCTTCTTAATGTACAATAAACCAGGATGGAAAAGGAAGGAATCTGCTTTCTCACAATGCTGTGGCACACCATGGGATGGATACCTTAGTGTCCTTGGCATCTACGGTTTGGCCTGCTGGCTCTCCATGACTTGCTGATAGGCGATGCTTCCCCAACAATGAAAGCTACGAATGTGCCCTAACATAGAGATGGTTTCTAGCCTACTCAACAAAATCGTTTCCTTACCATCGCACATCAAGCCCTCTGCCACCTTTGCCTCATGCCCTCTAAGTTTCTCCTTTGATAATGCTCTCTTATTTCATTCTTTGCCAGCCACAGGGTTCTTGCTGCTAATCTTCAACCACGTTAAACACATCTCTGCCTTTACATTTGATGTTCCTTCTGCCTGAGACTCCTCCTATTAGATACCCATGGCTGATCCCTTCCCTCTCTCCAGATCTCCACTCAAAATTCATCTCAATAATAAATCGCTCTATAATACACTTTAAAGAAGATTGCTACCCCCCCCCCAACTCATCCCAACATCTGTGGCTATGCCTGTTTGCTGGCGTGGTACTAATCACAGTATATTACTCTTTGTTATGTCCTCTCTTCATTTTGAGAACACTGGCCCACTTCTTTACAGCCGTGAGGAAGATAGACTACTAGACATGAAATCCAAAAGACAGTTTAGCCAAGAGCTTGAAAATATACTACCCCCTTCTAGCTTTGGAGTGGGAATCGAGCCTGCGGTTACGGTTCCCTTAGTAACAAAGCCCCGTTCATGTTCACTGGCTGGACAAAGCCAGAACGATAGGTAAGCTGCTAAGACAGGATTTCTGTTTATCTGTCAAAACACACCACTCGCTCCCACTCCTCTCTTCTAGTTCTGTAGGCTTCTCTGATTTAGTGGGGGTGGGAGGGTGGACTCTTTGCTCTTCCTCCCTCCTCTCTCTCTTCTCCCCTCTCTGAGTGGAGGAGTATAACTGTTCATTCAGCAAATATCTATCCGTTGCTATTTATGTACCAGACAACACGCCAAGTGCCAGGAACAGAAGTCAGTCTTTGCCCAAGTGAAGCTCAGTCAGAAACAACAGGAAGGGAAGAGCCAGCCAGCTCAGCATCCTGGTCAAACCTCAGTCAGAGCCCTGATGTGCAGCATCCTGCCGGATCCTGACAGGTGTCAGGTTGCTGCCAGGAATGCACAGGCAGCACACTGTGCAGATCTGCAATCGTTGTGTTCTTTATTTCTAATCGACAGACTTGACCCTGTCGCTCCCATGTCACTTTTACCCCCACTACACGGCTTAACTGAAAGGAAGCAAGGTCCGGGGATAAATGAAGCATGAACTTAGAATGCCCAAGGGTGGTTGTGCCAGGCACAAGCTCCCCTGGATACAGATCAGGAAAAGGAAAGGTACCTCTTCTGAGAACTTCTTTGCCTTAGCTTATGTCTGGTTTAAATCAGAGGGGCTCTGAAGATGGCATTATTACTGCCAGGTCCCAGTGAGTTTATACTTGGTGCCAGGTACTCTAGTTCAGTTAGCTGAGTAGACATTACTCCCATAATTTAAACTCATTTTGCAGGCATAAAAGTTGGCACTAAAGCCAAACATGTTACCAAGCTTCTATAGGTGATCTGAGTTGAAATTTGAATTCAAACCCAGATTTCCCTGAGTCCAAAATCTTCAAATAAAACCCAAAATCCTTCTAACAACACCTACCTTATCCAGTGAGGTTCAAAGACTTCAGAATCATGACCTTAAGAGGAGGAATTTAAGGCATCAATGAACCTGAATGATATTAGCTAGCTGAGCAAACTGACTGAAATAAAGTGGTGTAGAGTAACCCAGGACCCAACAGTACCTCACAGTGAGTGAGGTTCGGTAAATCATTGCATTCATATTCAGTTATCACTATTCTCTAACTCTGTTTCCCTCTGTCTCTCTGTCTCTGTCTCTCTTACACACACACGCACACACACACACACACACATACACACACACACACACACACACACACACATAGTTTTTTTTATTTTTTAACCTTAATCCAACTACCATTCATTCCTGTTAAAGAGTCTTTATGTTGCCTGGGAAGCTCAGATGATCTTAGATCTTATCAGGGCTGGGTTTAGCAGATGACATGCCTCTGAGTTTGTCAACATGCCTGCAGTCCATTGGCAGGTCATCTGATGACTGGCTGGTCCAAGGTGACCTTAGTTATATGTCTGAGTTAGGCTAGGGTTCAACCCCAGGGACTATCTAGAAAGTCTCCCTGTGCCTATTTATCTGGTGGCAATGATGTCATAAAAGAAAGGGGAGCATAGGATTCAAGGATACTATATGCATGTGTGAAATTGTCATGAAATCCATTCTTCTACACTGTTAAAATATTCTAAAAACATATGCTGAGAGAAAGGAAGTAGGTGAGAGCTCCACAGTCTGGCTAAAAATTAGCATTCCGTCGATTTTATTCCTGTAGCAGATTTGAGTCACAGGCCAGCTCAGATTCAAGGAGCAGACAGAGAGAGAGAGAGAGAGAGAGAGAGAGAGAGAGAGAGAGAGAGAGAGACAGCCTCTAGTGGGTGGAGCCAAGAAATCACAGCACACCGGGCACATCTCCTCTATCCTAACAGAACCCACACATACCCCTCCCATGTGCTTCCCGTATGCACAGGTCTCCATACCCAAGTTCACCATGACAACCTGCTGGCTGTCAGCAATTCCCCCTTTAACTTGGACTCCTAGGGACAGTTCATTGGGGTTGTTGTTTGTTCTCTTTAAATATGGACAGACCTTCACTACCCTTTCCTAGTGGAGTTCCTACTGTTGCCCTTTCATTTGGAACTGGTCATGTCCTATGACGTGAGATTTCACCATTGTGGATAAATAAGGCATGGCTCTCTGAAACAGTCAACACTGCAAGGCATCCCCAAGTCAAAACGGTTGTATTCGAAGAACTCTATAGAAGTTCATACAAGCTAAACCTATGGCTTCTGCCTCCCCCAGGCAAGGTCTACCCTTTATCTTCTTTCTGCCACGAGCCCATGTGCACCCTACTCCTGCAAGCTCTCAATGTCCTCCACCCCACCCCGATGTGGCGTGTGTTCCTAATCTGTACTTGCTGGGCCTGCTGCCTGGAGTCAACATTCTCCCCTCTCTTTCCCGTCCACTGAGAGTCATTGTCCCTTAGCAACTTGCATTCTCAGATTTTCACACATGCAATCACTCAACAAATATTTGCTGGCCCATCGGGCCCAAGGGATACATCACAACTAGAGCTACACCCAGACACTATGCAGGGAGCTGTCACTCTTATGCAAACTCCCCAGATCCCAAGTCCCTGGGTCTGCTTGTTCTTGCAGGCACATGTGTATGTGACTGTACATGGGGCATACACCATGTATGTTTGTGCATAGAAAAAGTTGCATACCCCAACCCACATCCTTTTGCAGTACAGACTACACTGGGCTCTGGTGATTTGTTCATGGATTTTTCTTTTCCATGAAATTCAAAGTTCTTCACACTCTGAGATCACACCTCCTTATTCCATTATTATGATTATATCACTCCGAACTCTCCTTACATTGAAATTCAAATAAACATTTGCTGAAATGACAAATGAGCAATCCCTGGTTGGAAAAGGGCTCTTGGATTGTATTTAGCTCATCCATTTCTTTTGTCATGCAAATGAGAAAAGTTAACAGCCAGGAAGATAAAAAAGACTTCTCACTACTTCTATGTTTACCCAATCTCAGGGTCAATGTGAGGGTGTGTTCCACATTCTAAATGCAGTTTCTAGGTTTAAGAAACTTTAATTGGCATTTTAGAGACCTGCAAGGTGGTTCAGCCAGTAAAGTCATTTGCCACCAAGCTTGAAGAGCTGAGGAGTTAAGTTTCTCTGGCATCCATAGTCATACAACCACACAATCATATTCTCTCTCTCTCTCTCTCTCTCTCTCTCTCTCTCTCTCTCTCTCTCTCTCTCTCTCATACATACATACCTACACACACACACACACACACACACACACACACACACAGGACCATGAAAGGTAGCCTGGTTTCTGGTTGAGCTAAGCAGGAGCCCCAGTAGGGGGTTCCCAGCAGGGGACAACCACACAAGGGACAGTAGGCGTTTTGCCATGCTCCTGGGCCCCAGGCTCCATGCTTCTGACATGAGGCAGCAGCTCTCCATAGGTCTGTGACCATCAATCACATAAGGGCAAGGCCCAAGCCTCTCCACAAGTAGAGGTGTGATCACATAACCTCAAGACATTCCCATTTTAATGAGGCACCTAGAGGCTTAGCCGATAAACTCCCCTTCCCAGCCACTCCTCCCTGCAAAAGGTATTTTAACCTCAGGCCCGCCCTGAGGTTGGAGGGTACAGGTTCACTCATTACCACTCTCCGCCATGACAATAAATGCCCTAGAACCATGGACTGTCTCTCTTCATTGGGATCCGCAATGGGGAATGATGGAACAGGCCTTCATCTAAAGAGCCTTGTCAAGTCTCTGCAGAAGGCCTCCCAGTGCTCCCAGCCACAGCCTCTACCAAACCAACCCAGCTAGCTGGCAACAACAAGCCAAGGACCTGGTCTCAGTGGGACCCAGCAGGGCCCCTCCCTGCCTTTCCCCCTCGGCCCCAGGCTAGATCTAGCCCATGGGCCCCCACTCCATTCTAAGTTCTTCCGTGGCATCCAGCAGCACCTGGGATGCTGAAGAGCTTGAGAACCAGATGGAGCCGGCTCTGTGTAGCCCCTGGGACCACGGGCCATGCTCCTCCACCCCCAGGTGGTGTCCCACAGCTTTTCACAGCCCAACACCTGCCCATGAGGTGAGCATGGTCAAACTTCCCTGGACTCGCCTTCCCCCAGAGGCCCAAGCGGGACATCTCACCATTTTAACACAACACACACAACACACACATACACACACACCACAAACAACAGAAACCTTTTAAATTAACAAAATCCATTACATCAAAAGGAACCAAGAAACTGGATTATTGAACCAAACAGACCCCAAATAAAATCCCAGCACTGTTTGTCCTTGGACAAGTCATTTCTCATCACCTCCAAGTTTCATCTTTTGTACCTGCACAGTGGAGCTACCGTGGAGATGTATTGGCAAGCTCTAGAAAGAAGACAGCAAGGCAGACATAAGACTTGATACTCAGCACAAGCTACAGATGTGTCAAGCTGTTCCTTTGTTGTTTGTTGAAATCAGAGCCAATGGGAGCACTGGTAGATGCTTGGTGTTTCAAATCTAACCATAATTATATTCAGGAGCTCCCCACAACTGTTATTAGTGACGGAAAACTAGAGGTGAAATTTAACATCTTCTGGTTAGGGATTTGGAGTGCAGTCTTACTTTTTACCACGGGATTTACCTGTAAGAATTAAAGCATTAGTGAGTCCTAAGCACAAGAAAAGGAACACATTCCAAAGTATGACAGCAAGCCTCACATCTCTGAGTGACACAGAGGCCATTACTTGTATGCAGAGCCTGCTTCTAATGGCCAGAAGACGTTCCTATCCTGAGGCTGGCCGGGTGAGTCTTCTCAAAAGTCTGGTTTGTTCCAGCTTAAAAATGGAAATGTAAAGGTTAGGAGACTATGGTTAAGAATGATTTTAAACAAGATTTTATGGCAATTGTAAGAACCCCTTTTATCTTTTATATCTTCACTTTTATTGTCTGGACTTTTATGAGCTGTGTGCTTGAATCTGACCCAAATCCTGGGTGCCACACTCCGAATCATATGGAACATGTGTTCCTCTGACTCAGGGCACAAGATTCTGTATACCAAACTCTTCTTCCCACCACAAAGTCAACACACTCACTCTAGCTGAGAGGAAAGAAAGAGAAAAAAAAATGCCACATCTAGGTCCTGTTCTGAGGAAAGGTGATCTCACCACATTCTATGGAGACAAACACCAAGCCTCAATCAGACTCACCATGATAGCCTTTGACACCATTCTCACTGTCCAAGCTTCCTGTGTTTTCTGGAATAATCTTTAATACTAGCAAGCACACAGCCTTGTCCTTACCAATATTTCTGTGTGATAAGGTAGGATTTTTCCATGGTTCCCATTACCTCTAATAACCCTTTGTCTCCAGACAGCAGCTCCTCAGATGTCTGGTGTAGACCATCATGGGTCCTGGTGTAGACCATGAATAAGGCTTCTTATTAGGTATTATCTTATCTACATAAAGTGATTTCACAGCATCTCAAAAATCGAACATATGCCATTTAAACCTGTTCTCAAACTTGAAATAAATTCTTCTTTCATATTTCATAGTATCAAAGGGCTTATGTGTGGTAGTCGTGGTAGTGAGAATAAAATCTGAAGTTTCTCATAAGCTAGGCAAGTGCTCTACTGCTAAGCCATGTCCTCAACCCCAAAGAATATTCTAATAAAAACCATTTTTAAATTAGTAGGAAGTCAAAGAAGGTGTTGAAGCAAGAACAGAGGCCACAAGAATTCTGCTCTTTTTGTGTGTAATTGAGTAAAAGTTGCCGGGCAAAAGCAGTGGCATTAATATTCCCTGGAAGGGTACGTGACAGGAAAAGCATGAAAGAAAAAAAAAAAAGCAATCCTCGGAACACTGAATACTACATATAAGCTGCTATAGCCACATGGGCTGGATGGCCCCAGTTCATTCTGACCTTTCAGGGGGTCCTTGCTCATGCCAAAGAGCCAGTCCCGCCCTGATGTCACCTGTTGTTCCCAAGCTGCCTGCCTCATTACCCTGCAAACACCTACAGAGCTTTGGGTTTTCAGGTTCTCAGGGACATGAGTTACTCACCACCATCACTACCCCGATAGCAGAGGTGTTATCTTCTGCTTCTGGTGACTCACAGGGTGGATTTCCTGAGAACTTGTGGGTCTCACACGTGATCACTGGATCTAACTCCTCCCACTGAGAGGTGGAAGCCGGAATGGGCATTATGGAGATCTGACTGTTTTCCTGCTGGCTTGGAGGCATCGTCTTTATACCTAAGAAAGAACTAGGGACAGTTTTAAGAGGATGGTTATGTTGTCATCTCTGCACAATCTAGAATTGTAGACGTGTGTTGTGTGTGTGTGTATGTGTGTGTGTTTGTGTGCACGCGCGCAGGTGCATATGAAAAAACCATTAAACTCTCTGTATCTGTTTTAACCTAGGACAAAATGAAATAATAAGGTAAAAACAGACACCAGGCTCTCAGGCCTACAGGAAGCATCTTTGAGCACCCTGGACTTTCCTGAAAGCTGGGTTAGCCCAAACAGTAGCTCCTGGGAACAATGGCTGTCCCCTTGGTGACAAGTGGCAGGCTTGCCTCTCCTTCCATAGTGCCCTCTTGGGTTATTCCAGGGATGTAGAAAAGCACACAGACACCAAACTTCCTGGGAAGGAAGTTGTGCTGTGCAGACTAATGACATGTAAACAGCCAAGAAAGAGTAGGAGTTGGGAAGGCCGGCCTTCCTACTTGTAAAATAAATTCCAGGAGATAAAAACAGCTGTGTTGATAGGAGTGACTTGGAATGGAGCCCTGGGTGAGGAGGTACTGCCTGGAGACAAGGGTTATTAGAGGTGATGGCACCAGGGGGAATATCCCACCTTATCGCACAAAAATAATGTCTTTTAAAATACCAACTTAACAACTTGCTTCACAGCTGTTTTGCTTACTTAGTAAACAGAGGTCCAAAAGCCTGTCATGCAACACAGAAGCACTGTGTGGGCAGCAAGCTGTTCAGGACCAC
This sequence comes from Uromys caudimaculatus, assembly GCA_028551405.1. NCBI lineage: Eukaryota > Metazoa > Chordata > Mammalia > Rodentia > Muridae > Uromys > Uromys caudimaculatus. The sequence continues at coordinate 78,013,967 of CM052708.1, read as the reverse complement.
GGGCAGAAGAGAAGCAACATGGCAGAGGACCCAGAGGGAAGCTTCTGATCAGTAGCAGAGACTGCAGCCAGCCCTAATGCCTGCAGGGATGGGAGGGGCCTTGACCTGCAATCCTAGCACTTAGAGAGCAAGGCACAAAGACCAAGAGGTCAAGGGGAGTCTGCACCATCCACTCAGACTCTGAAAACACAAAACCAGAAAACTTCTCTGCCTAAACCTGTCTTTCCTTTTAAAATGTAAATATTCTCTTTAAATAACACTTTCAGTATTGATGATTTGGAAGACATATGAATTCAAGAAGTAAAAACTAAGGTGTATCTAAGCAGACTAGTCAAGTACAACTACTAGTACCTTTTTGGTGTTTTGCCATTGCTGTAACTCTTTCTTGATTCAGTTTCCTCCTTTCCTTCTTTTGGTAAATACTTGCAACCCACTGGGTGGTGGTGGTGCATGCTTTTAATCCCAGCACTTGGGAGGCAGAGGCAGTCAGATCTCTGTCAGTTCAAGCCCAACCCAGTCTACAGAGCAAGTTCCAGGACAGCCATGGCTACACAGAGGAATCTTGTCTCCAAAAAACCGAATAATAATAATAAATAATTATAATAATACAACCTTGTAGCAAACATGATTTTAAATAGTTATTTCATCTGATCATAAAAGTATTCATATTTATTTTATGTTCACTTTAGAAAAGGTTTGAAATGCACTCAGGTATAAAATAAAAATCATCTACAAGTCTCCAACAGCAGGTCAATACCACTTATATTTTGAAATAAATTCTACCAGATCACTTAAAACTATAAATACACTGCTTTACTAGTAGGAGTTATAGTAATTACTATTGAAAGAATCAAGGAGATAGTATCCACTTTTTAAAGTCTTACTATTATTTATTACTGTGTGTTGGGGTGGGGGTGGGGTCTGGGTCTTCCACATGTGACCGTGGAAGCCAGAAGAGGGCACTGGACTCCCTGGAACTGGAGTTACAATTAGAAGCTGTCTAACACGGGTGCTGGGAACTCAGCTCCTTCCAAACAGCCCCAGTGCCCTTGACCTCTGAGCCATCTTTCCAACCCCACATTGCTATGTTTTGAACCTGTCACATTCAATTACAAAATTCCTAAAAGCTCTTCTCAGTGACAATTCTTCTACAGGCATGATTTATGCTTATAGAGCATACATCAGAGGACATTAAATGATTCCATCCTATGTATAGATGCTAAAGGTTTATGAATGGGAGTTGTTATTCCTAGCTTAGAATCTGTTTGTTTAATATTTTCATTGGGGGATCCACCCTATGTTAGGAACCACTGAGGTTCTGAAGCACAGAAGAGAAAGACCTCTAGTTACTGTTTTTCTCTACAGCGCTTGGATTATTTCCCGAGTACGAATGCTGGAGGTGGGGAAATGGTTCTGTATTTAACAGCTTACTGCACAAGCCTAAGGTCTGAAGTGCAAATCTCTAACACCCATGTAAATGTCAGGTGCTCCAAAGGCAGAGAGGGGATCCGCAGAGCAAGCTACTTACCCAGACTATCCATATTGATAATCTCTGGGTACAGTTAAGAGATCTACCTCCAGAGAAAAATGTTTACAAACACAAGCCTCTCTGCTGCCTAGAGAGTTCTGCAGCAGGTAGGTGAACTTGCTTTAAGTTACTTCCAGTAACTTACTTCCTGTAAGACATATGGAATTCCATCTTGCCCAGTCTGAGTCCCTCAACTCATGATGCTTTGCTTCAAAAACGAACCAGTGTGTCCCTGGTACTACTTAGGCTAACAAGAAATGGAGATAGATCCAGAGACAGTTTCCTGTGCAAGACTATGTGCTGGGTAGGTGGCTATGCAGCTATGTACCTAGCTCTATCAAACAAAGAAACTTCAGTTGTAAGAGGTGGTGGGGGAGGGAGAGAAGGAAGGAGGGAGGGACAGAGAGGAAGCAAGGGTACTATGAATGCCTGCCTTAATGATTAAGGTGGGAGGCAATCACGGATGAGTCCCGAGAGCAGCCTGTGCCTTCATGCCCGTGCACACTACATATATACATTCACAAGTGCACATAAACCGCACAAACATGAAGACCGTGTAAAATGCTGCACAAAAGGAGCAGACAGAGTTCATTTTTTTACTCTGAAAAATACGGTATAAAAATGACCTATCTATCACAAATAATGAATTTCTAACAACTTATGAGTTTGGAAGATGGGCAATCATTTGTGAGAAAGATAACTGAAAATGAAGGTCTAAGAGATATGCCCTATCAAAACCATCAGAAGTAGAGAAAACCCTCGGATAAATCAGTGATAGAAAGGAAACCCAGCTGTGTACCCAACCCCAGAACTACATGTTTTAATCCTCAGTGTGATTCCCGTTAGAAAGAAGCTCTGGCAAAGTTCTACAGCCTTTCCATGTCTCAGTTTCTTTATCTGCAAAATGGACATAGTAATCAAATCCACCTCAAAGAGCTACAGTTTAATACCTGGGGTACAGCACAATTAGAATGCCACTAGGAATTTGACCATACTCTAGTAAGTATATGGACAACACAAGATGAAGTGGGTTTGGTTTTGGTTGTTTCTTGTTTTGTTTTGTTTGTTTGTTTGTTTGTTTGTTTGTTTTTATGGGTGGGGGAGGGCTCATGGAAGAGGGGGACAGACATGGGAAGCCTGGGAGATGAGCATGATGTGAGACTCCCAAATAGTGAAAAATAATTTAAACCAAAGAATATCACTCAGCATTTCTTAAACACTTGGTAGGTCATTTTTAGAGTAAAGTCTAATTCCTTGTCTCTGCTGACAATCAGTTCATAAAGAGAGCAAATCTAAATATCTAGCTTCAAAAATAATTTCTATTTGTTGATCTAGAAAAACACTAGAATGGGTGATTGCACACTAGATTGGCAAGCTATGAAGCTTGAGTTGTTTTCTGTTGTTTGGAGGCGTTGATGTTGGGACAGAGCTCAGGGTCTTGCAAATGCTAAGCAGTGATTGCTGGGCCTCTGAGCTCCACCCCACTGCTTCAGGTTTGAGTTCTCCATCTCTCTCTTTCAGGGCTTACTCTACTTAACCCAGTATTCATGTAGGTCTTAGAAGTTCAAGTCCTTCATGGCCTGGGGACCATGGAATGTTCTCTACCTCCTCATTATGTGACCCCACAAAGCACAAGACACAGTGGGAGAACTACTCCATGTGGGGTGCTTTTCTGAAGAAATTATCAAAATTCAATTATCTGAAACTCTGGGTGCCGTTCACTTGAAGGAAAATGCCGAAATCCAGACAATATTGGCCTTCTGAGTCACATGACACACAGTCCACAGAAGGCGGATTTCAGCCGTGACTGCTGACGTCCCTTCATTGGTGATTAATGGCATTGGGAACATAAGCCAGCGGGTCCTGACATTAAGAGAGAAAGCTATTTTAAACACCCCCGTCCTAATTAAATATTTCTTCTCAGAGCACTTGCAACCTAAAAATAGTTTTGATCTGTCCACTGGGGGCCACATCAAGTCAACATGGAGTTTAATTAGATTGCTTCAAGCAAGAATGTTATTCTCCGAGCTTTTGACACGAGTGCTAACTCTAGACCTCAGGTCCAACTTATCTGTGCATAATGTCTGCTCAAGTGGAAGACTGTGTTTGTTCACTTGGGGTTTTTTTTAATTAATTAATTAATTTAATTCTGACTGCAGAGAGGACAGAGAGAAGCATTTGCAATTGACTTCATACTTATAATTAGTCTACTAAGGTCTTAGGTTTCCATAGTTGGTGATGAAGAATGCATTTAATTATTTAAAATAAAATAAAAATGTTTGGTGTGCTTCGACCCAAACACAACATGGAAGCCAGGTGCCTCTGCCCCTCTGGAATCCAAACACTAAGCACATCACTCAGTGTCCTTCCTCAAGGCTTCGCTTTGACTATTAATGTCAATTTTGTCAACCAACCAGGAGACAGTTCATTAAACTGGTGGTGTGACACCCTGTATTTAAGCAGCTTGCTACAGATGAATGTAGAAAGTGTCTCCAGTGAGCCTGCTACTAAAGCATTCTGACAGTATTTCCTGTATCTCAACTGTTCCTTCATTTGTTCATCTCTTCATTCAGCCAGGGAGGCGAGGCACAGCTTAGTCAGCCAGGGTCCTCATCCTAATGGGACAACCAGGAAATCTAAACATAGTCAGTTCTCAAACACAACTGTAGACTCTAGAGCAGTGGTTCTCTACCTTCCTAATGCTGTGATCCTTAAAAATAGTTCCTCATGGTATGGTGACCTGCAACCATTAAAATTACTTTTATTGCTACATCACCACTGTAATTTTGCTACTGTTATGAATTATAATGCAAATACATGATATGTAGGACCTCTGATATGTGACGTCCAATGGAGTCACAACCCACAGGTTGAGAACTACTATTCTAGATCTACACAGCTTTGCTGGCCTCATCACATTTGAGCACATACTTCAGTATAATTTGGTTTTATCTTTGCCAATTTGACAGAACGTGGTTATCTGAGGATGTTTCATTTGTGGGTTATTTTATTATTAATAAGATTGGACATTTTTTCCAAATATATGTTGACTAAATGCATTTATTTCTTGAAGAATCTGCCTAGATCTACCAGTATCTATCCACCCATACATACACATATATGTATGTACAAACATACATAGGCACACATACCACAGATCCTTTACACTTATTAAAGTTCTCAACCTTCTTAATACTGAGACCGTTTAATACAGTTCATGTTTTTATGACCTCACAACCATAGAATTACTTTCATTACTACTTCATAACTGTGATCTTGCTGCTATTATGAATTGTAATGTAAATATTTTTTGGAAATAAAGGTTTGCCTAAGTGGTGACTACTGCTCTACATGGTTTTCAGTTGGGATTCCTTGCCCTTGGTGACTAGAACATTCTATGTGTTCTGTGATTTGTTAGGAAGTAATTCTGTAAGTTATGGTTCTTGGTCATTTTCCTATTGTGGAGGGAGGTCTGAAGTGAAATCTTATTTTAATTATTACACATCAGCTCTGTCTTTGTATTGCTGTCTCAGTTATGTGTCTGGAGGTACTGCGGCCTCTAAATTATGTCTTTTAACTGTTTATCAATCTTTTTTCTTCAAGTCTGACTCATGATGGATTCTGAAATGAGATGAAACATGGGTTCTATTTATATTTTTCCTCGAATTCAATAAGTCGCTTGAGTTTTTCTTAAATCCAAATGGCTCCACTGATGTCCAGAGAGACAAACCAAAAGGAGCCTCACTCAGCAGTCCGCAGAATCCAGTGACGGCCAATGGAATGACCACAAGGCAATAAACAGGCTCCATCATAAATTATGAAGCACAGAGCCAAATAGTTTCCCTCTGAGAATATTTTTAAGGAAAGCATTTTGTCCCAAATCTCGTGTGGAGGGACAAATGCCATCTGAGAAGCAGAGAGAGATTTTCTGAAGGCCACAGTAAGAAGTGCTCTGGGTTAAACCAGATGTAATAAGTGATGCAAATCAGGGTAGGAATAAAAGGTTGATCTTCATTTGTTGAAAGATCAGGAACAGTTTTCCTTGCAGAAGCATTTAAATGTCAAGAAATTCAGCTGGCATCTCCCTGAGCTTGCACAAAACATCTATGACCTTATCAGGGTTGAAGAAGATTTCTAGGGGCTGTGGCTCAACCTTTGCTTAGAAGTCTCTGGGTCTAGAAAACAAAGCCCATAGACAAATAAGGTTGCTGAAGCTAGAATCAGACTACATGCTTGAGGTCTAGAGACTCTTCTTGACCAGTCTTTGGATGTCCTGTCATTATTCATGTCTTCCCTTTGTTTCTTGTTCCTGTACTTATTCTGGTTCTCCAAATCAAGATGGCCTCAGGCATTCGAGACGTTCAACCAGCACCACTTATATGGTTGCTATCCTTTTCTTTCCTCCTCAAGTATGTAAAGGGCTTTGTTTTCTCTCTACCAAGAACTTTCGATTGGGATTCATTGATGAACTGTGGACCCCATGAGGCTTATATTCTCAGAGGTGGCAAGCTACAGCTCGCAGTCCAAATTGGTCCCGCTGTATCTGTCTCTGAACCCAATAGCAACAAGTGATTTCTATAATGTTAGGACTGTTAAAGCCAGATGATATTTGTGAGATATGAAATTTTATATCTCAGGGTTTACAAATAAAGTTTTACTGAGATGCAGTCCTGTCTACTTATGTACATAGTGTCTACTTGTCTGCTTCCACAGTGAGGTAGCAGAGGTGAGCAGAGTGATAGAGGCTGGATTTGTTCTGAAAACACTGAAGAACTTTGCTATTCTAATAGGCACCAGACTGCATAGGTGAACAAGCCAGCAAGGGGAGAGCTGATAATATGGACAGCATGACTGGGATGAAAAGTATGAACATAGAAGTCAAGGGAGGCATTTCCTGAAATATGAAGGTTGAACTGAGACCCACAAAAGAGCCACTGGGGAAAATGTTGTCAGTAATGATCTCAAGGACTAGCACCCTAAAGAGGAAGCCAGAAAACCACTATATGCTTGGGAAGGGTGGAAAAATGAAGAGATGTGTGTTGAGCAAGACCCAGTCAGTCATCTGAGGTTTTGGTAACAGGTCCTATTGAAGTAAGGTGGAGCCAGGACAGCTGCCTAGTCCAAAGTGGTCCTGTAACAAAATGAAGGGGACCAGAATCCTCACAAGCTGGATCTGGCTGGGAACTTGGGTAATGGTCCTACAAGAGTGGTAGTATAAAACATAGACAGGAAATAGAGGCACATTGGGTTCTGGGAATGAATCCCATAAGATGCAGTGCTGGATTGGATACAATGATAAGGAAGTGTCAAAGGTGGAGGCCAGCTTTCCAGGTTAAATTGGGCCACTGATGCTTCTGTAGAGGTAGAAGGATTGGGAGTTTGCTTGGGAGAGGAGAGAGAGAAATTTGTCTTTCAGATGTCCAAGGAAAGATGACAAAAAGAAGCATTCAATGTAAGGGCCAGTAACTCTACAGAAAGTCAATGGGAACCCTGACTACCCTACCTTCTGAGGCCAAGTACAAGAGGACTCACTGTGATGGCCCTGATGGCCTTCTCACAAGGGCTTCTGTGAGCTAGCAGCAGCTGGACATACCATTGTTCCCTGACCAGCACTCCTCTAGTCCCCTAGCCTGGCACACAATCATCTGGCCCTTTGGCAAACATTAACATCCTTTTGGTCTTGTTATTTCAAGTCACACGAGTCAATCAGTGCCAATGGTCTCCAGGCATGGTGCCATGGCATAGACAGGCTTCCTGGGGGTAGGATGAATTTTCATGACGAGAGGTCACCATACCTCATTATGCAGTGCCCATGAAATATGTTTTCTGCCCAACATGAAGCAACATTATGCCTGTGGAAGCCAGTCTACACTTTCAGCAGGAGTGCTCAGCTTGCCACTGGTCAGAGACTACAGAGATGTAAGTGCTCTACCAATTCCGGTGAGTGGTTTCACTCTTTGGGGTCACCAGAAGACTAGTACAAAGGTCACTATCCAAGCAAAACTGGAACTGAATCCCTATCTTCCTGGCAAGACCCATCTGGCAATACAGGGGCACAAATGACTCAGTTTGTATTTCTCTCTACTCTTTCAAGCTTCAAGGACACCAGTCACCTCCCACCAAACTTAGTTGTTAACTGTCGCTCGGTGTCCTGTGTAGAACCAAAGACATGAAACCCTCACCTCTCCATGAGGAGCAGTCATAGTAGAGCCTTCATCGGGCCATTGTGAAGAGGAGATTCCACACACTAGAGAGTAAGAAACACTAGACAAATGTAGCACCTCCGTATATGATTAACAAGCACCTCCAGTGTGGCAGACCCAACTCACCCAACTCTGGGGCAACTTCTTTATCGTTTTCTGGGGTTGAGGGATCTTATTAGGCTGCTTTTTGAAGGACAAATTACAGTAAACCCCTCCCCCAGCTGTTACTTGGTAAAGCTGTATCAATACCTGTATGGTTCTGGCTCTGGATGTCTGAACCTCTCCTTTCCCAGTTCTCTCTGAGAATATATAGAGGGAGTAACACAGAGGCCTTGGGAGGACAAACCTGGAAAGGAGGGTTTTTTTCTTTTTCCTGCATAGGAAGGATCTTCTCTCAAGGGACTAAGGTACACACGTGCACATACACTGCACACACACAAATACTCTTTATGTCAACACCGTGCTGTAGTAGTATTGCTGTTTCAGGAATAAAGACATAGAGACATAGAGTAACTTATCCAATACTATACAATCAACTGCCAGATGATGTAGGATCTGAGACCAGACAAAAATCTCTGCTCTTACACCAAACAGTCCAGCTTCTCCATGGCGGTCCAAAATGATGACATAGCTTGCCCACAGCATCCAGAGTGCTGGCTGAGGTTCTCACTGTGTCCTTAGCAATAAACTACAACTACGTGGCACTTAACACTCAGGCTTGTTGATCTAGCCTGTACACATCATACTAGATGGTACCAAAGGCCATGAGGGCTTCTCTCTAGGCAACCTACTACCCACCAGCTTGGCACACATACAACCTTGCTAGGGGCTGGATGGAGTTCCTTCCTGTACTAACCCTTGAGACCAAGCTCAAAAGGCCAGGATATACCTGTTTAGTATGTGCAAGGCCTTGGGTTCAATTCTGAACACCATAAGAAACAAATGTCAAAAACAAAAAATTTCAGCTCAAACAGACCTATTGATGTGACTTTCCAAATCTGGCTTCTGGAATCTTCTCTTGGCTACTCCAAGGGTACTAGGTCCTCCTCACCACTGGGCCTTCATGCCTGCTTTCATCCCCTCTAAAGGATTTTGAGCCCTCTCATTTTTCAGCCTTCTGACCGCAAGCCTGAGTCAGACTTTCTTTCATGTCTCAGGCTTGCATATATCTACGTGAGGCAGGTTAACACAGGAAATATTTTATCTTGGATCCTTCATATCTGATTCATACACAAATACTTGCGTTCGTGCGCGCACACACACAAACACACACACACACACACACACACACAAACACACACACACACACACACAAACACACACACACACACACACACACACACACACACACACACCCCTTTGTAATAATTCATTTAGCAGCATAGCTCCTTTACTTGCACACACAATACATGTACCACCCCACCCCACCCTATCCCCCCCCCATCTGAAAACTGTGCTACCATTACACAAAACCCCTTCAATCTCCCAACCACACCAGGACACAGGTACTCCCATCTGTGGACAATGACGTGAGTTTCCCTGCCCCTGAAAACAATCATATTTAGACAGTTTCTATTTAGGTGTATTCCAATGTGTCTGGGTCTAAAGAATAGAACCAGGTTTAAGTGCATGTGCAGTAAGTCAAAAGTGTGTCCTCTAGTAACCTTTTAGGGAGTCCTTATTTACCATCTTATGCCTATGCATAACTGAGCATACATATGATAAAAATCAGATGCCTCATGGGAAGAGAGAGACATGTGCAGATAGAAATAATTATATAGCCTGAACTGAACAAAATCATAACAGAGAGCCACCCAAACAACATCTCCTTAGAAACTAACTCTTCCTTCCTCTGCATCCCATAAAAGGAGACCCTGGGCTACAGTCTGGGGCTCTTTAGAACCCTCACTCTGGTGGCCCACTGTCAAGCCCCACAGCTGTGCCTCTTTTTAAACCCTCATTACCCCTTTGTTTCACATAAGTTTATCTTGTTTCTTTTGCAAATCTGCGTGAGCCCTTGTTTTCAATTCTTGGCCTAAGAGGCTCAGAACCTGGAAACACCCAACCCAGACCCCAACCACCAGTAACAAAGGAAAGGTAACCTGTGCATTTCCTTTGAAACAGCACTTCCCAAAGTATAATCCCTGAACCTCAGAGAGCCCTCCTCCCAAGACTTACAGAATCTTAGAGACCAAAAGAACATTGCTAAACCTTAAGAAAATGCAAGTCAGGTTAAAATGGGTGCTCAGTGGGTGTTCATAGATGCTGAGGAGATAGCTTGGCAGGTAAATTGCTTACTGTAAAATCATGAGGACCTGAGTTCAGCTCCCCAGCATCCACATGAATGTCAAGAGTGGTAGTCAGCCTTTCTAACCTCAACATTGAGGAGAGGGGAACAGACAGATCCCAGAGTCCTTCACAGCTCCTTCCCAAGGATGAACCTCAGGGCTACCCCTGGTAAGGCAGGGTTTATTGAAAATGCATATTGGTATTTAGAGTCATCCTTGGGGCTTTGACCACTCGTTCATGAATATTTACTGTTTTAATTTAATTTACATTTTCATTTTTTTCTTTGAGTATATGGTGTGTGTGTGTGTGTGTGTGTGTGTGTGTGTGTGTGTGTGTGTGTGTGCACCTCTGTATATGGGTTCATGCACCTCCATGTGCACATATGGAAGCCAGAAGTTGTTATTGAGTGTCTATTACTGTGGTTCATCATTATTTTTGGAGACAAAAATCTCTTACTTAACTGAGACTGGAGGTCTGCCTCCAAGAACAAATGTGTACTAAAATGTGCGACTTCCCGCTGAGTCCATCATCCCTCCTTCTCACGGGTGCAGCCTGGACAGAGCAGAAAACAACTCGGACATGCGCAGTGGAGCTGAACATCTGTGGAAAAGAACATGGCACTCGGTGGAGTCCTTGGTATGGCCTGGGAGCTGAAACTGCAGCTTCAGACAAGTGCCAGGCTGCTCCTCCTTGCCCTGTCTCCCAGAGACCTTTGATTCAACCCTTTCAGACTTTGGTAAGAAGGCCTCCTCCCCATCTCCCTTCCCATGCCAGCCTCTTCCCAGTGCCTGTCCTGACCCAAGCCACACACTCAGCCCAGGCTTGCTCTGTGAACACCAATGGTAACGTTACATCAGCAACCACACCCCATGCTATTCCTAACGACTGAGTCCTCACTTGCAAGCCAGGAGCTTTACACATTCTCTCCCCCGCTGTACCCTAACTAAACCCTCAGACTGTGATACTCGTGTTCTCACAGCGAAGACAAGGAAATCAGAAATGAATACCAGACGTCTCCATGGTCATAGAGCTGAAACTCAAACCCAGAATACAGATTGGTCTCCTAAGCCCCTAGCCCACCAGTACCCGAGAACACCAACCATGTCTAGACAAGAACATCTTTTCTCCCAAACCAACTGGATCTAAAAGCTTGAAATTGGGATGAAGAGGTGGACTCCAGACACAGTACCTGCTTACCCATGACAACCAGGGGGAGGGGCTATGTTTTAAATTCAGTCTCCTAGGCTTGCAGCCATAGCTCCAAATCTAGCTTTCAAATGAAATGCCCACCACCACCCTCACAAGTTAACGCTGTGTGAGCAGCCACCATGGGCTCATCCACAGCCACCCCTGGAGAACTGAGATCCTTCAGAGCAGAGGGAACTGCATGGCTCTGGGGATTTGTTGTGGTTTTTTTTTTTTTTTTTTTTCTTTTAAATCTTCCTCCACTAGGGATATCTCCTCTGAGAAGTCCAGGATTATTATTCAGTTTTAATCCTAACCACAGAAACCAGCCCATGTGCTCAGCAAAGCAATGGGGAGAAAAGTTGGGAGCCCCCAACCTGTCTCAGTTCAAGGAAGACACAGTTCTCCATCCAAGGCCACCTTATAGTGGGTTGCAGGTAAAGAAAGAACTAGAAATCGGGAAAGGTGTCACAGAGGTCAACTTGAGACAATGCCTGGTTTTGACATAGGCCATATTGTCCAAACCAGAGCCAGGAACCACCCAGAACTCTGGAAGTGCCACTCATCAAAACTTCGTGATATCCAACCAATCGGGGGAGGGGGGGAGGCGAAATATGTTAATAATTATTTTCATATTAAACATGGAACTATTTTAGCTACATTAGGCTCAATAAAGTTTTTAGGTTAATTTCCTTTGCTTGTTTATTGGAGGCTACGAAGAAGAACTTGAGGTGCATAGTTGGCTGACAGTGTACTTGTGGGTGACAGCACCATCCTGGAAGAAGAGCAGAGTCAGCATTAGGGCCAGACTTTAGATACAGTCACACCTGGATGTCCCTTCCTCCACCCCAAACCCAGCTGCACAGTCACTGTGCTGCCTTTAGCCTCCCGGAAGCCTGCCCCTCCCTCCAACTAGAGCTTACCAAGGCTCCCTGGTTCAGGTCCCATCAAGCCCAAGGCCAGGCCTCTTTCCCTTCCTGGCCACCCTGGCTGATTCACAGCACTGTCCTGACCTTAACAAGTGACCCCTGGGAGCTGTTTCCATCTCCTTTTATGCCTTCCAACTTCCTGGCATGCCAGGGCCCCAGGGAGAGAACTCCCTCTTCTGCCCCCACTCTTCGTGGTCTTTCCCTTCAGAAGTCTGTGTGTAATTGTTCTTTGCCCTCCTCTTTAATGAGCTACTGGCTCCTGGGTGCAGGGTACATGGGCCCAGACTTGCTCCTGTCTGAAGCTGGTTACTGCCCAGCCACACCCACCTCGCCCTAGCACTAATGCTCAACACATGTGAGGCCAGAGTCTAGCCTTACACCCAGAGCTGCACACCTGCCAGTCTCCGACCGTGGCAGCAAGTGCTCCTGGGAGTTCCTTGCTGGTGGCATCTTCTCCTATTTGGTGGTACATGCTCTGCCTTCTTGTACTTCCCTGCCAAGCCAAGTTTCCTTTCCATCCATCCTCTGTGGCCAGTCTCTACCAGATGCATTAATAGAGATACAGGAAACCCCTGCTCTGAGGGTACTTGATGCTCACAGGAGTGTTAAAGCCATACACCAATCTTAGAGAACCTCATTAGATAGAGAAAGAAACTAGAGGCAGCTCAGGCACTTGCTCTAGCTCTGAACCTACAGGGCTTGCTTGTCTGGATGCTTCTGGACCATAGCATGCCCCAAGAGCACACATGGATGGATGAAATTCTGAATCCCAGTGCTGCTTCCAGTCTGTGACTTTATGCTAAAAAAATCTAAATACTATTAATATTAAATATTAATATTTATCTAAATATCAGTACATTGCTTATATTAAGATAAAGTGTTAATTCAAATACATGTAGAGTAATGATTGACTCAAAGTAATTGACTTACCTATTACCTGAAACACCATCATTTCTCTACACTGACTACACCAAATTTCATGCTCTACTTTGAGATGTGAGACTGTTAGCATACTCACACGGCTGTGCCTGAAACACTAAAACATATTCCTCCTATCCAGCTGAAACACAGCACCTATTGTCTAACCAACAACCACTCCCCAACTCCTATGCTGCTCAGACTCTGGCAACCTCCATTATCTTAATTTCTAAAAAAAAATAAAAAAATAAAATAAAAATAAAATAAAATAAATAAATAAATAAGCAACCAAGCAAACATCTGCTCCGATTTCACATGAAGGAGTGCATGCAGTTTGTCCTGTGACTCCTGACTTATTTCATTCACAGTGATGTCCCTCTGGTCTCTTATTATAAAAGACAGGAGTTCATGCTTTATCACATTATACCTAGGGAGTATTCTATTGTATGTATTTATCTCCCACGTTTCTCTTATCCAGCTACTATAGGTGCATACATAGGCTTGAGTCCATGTCCTGACACTTGCAGACAGCGCTGCACTCTGCATAGATGCTCAAGTCTCTCTTCAATATTCTGACTTCATTTGAAGTTTCTAGATGTCTCTATGCCTCTCCATTAATTCATCTGCAAAAACTAATTGTTCTTTGAATTGTGAGAATCTGGGGGAACTGAGGTAGTGCTGGCAGGTACCATGGCATAAGGACCCAATCAAAGGTAGCTGGTAAGTCCTCTGCTTCACTGTGGACTCTGAAGAGTGTGGGAGGAGGGTCTGGGCCATTCTGTCTCTCTGCCTAAGTCTCTAGTGAGGGTCTGTAAGGTCACTAAGTGTGTGACAGCAGGACAGATTTAGGCATATGGAGGTTTTAGGAGTTGGAGGCCGGTGTCCCTCCAAATTGATATGTTAACACACTAACCCACCCTTGGAAATAGAAACATTAGAAAGTTTGTATTCCACAACTTCATTCCTGCCCCTGGGTAAGAGTGACCATCTACAAGTTAGGAAGCCCTCACCAGAAACAAACCCTAATGGTACATGGTCTCAAGCTTCCTGCTTCTTGAACTGCCAGAAAGTACTTCTTCAGTTCAAGTGCTCCTTCATGGTCTTTTGTTAAGGAAGACCAAGCTCTAGAGTCCTGCTGCTCAGGAATCCTCACAACAATGGCAAACCTCAGACTCCTCACAGGGGTCCTCTGCTGCTTCAGGCAGGCCAGCAGCCTTCTGTTACAAGCCTGGGGCCCAATCGTCCTGGACACTGACCATGTGCGATTCTCTACGTGACGTTTTCATACCGTGTAGAGTCTAGACCATGTTTTACCAAACCACCACTTTGCTGTCAGAGTATTCTGGACTATAAGACAAGGGATGCCAGCATTAATAGAATACAGATACTAAGCACAAAGACGTAGAGGTCAGTGGCCAAGCACATGCCTAGTGCGTACAAGACTCATTTGCTCCATGCACTGCCAAAAATAACAAAAAACAAAGGCAATATGTGCAAATACAGACAACTGAGACCAAAGGGCAGCAATGCTCTGTTGCTTGTCCACCATTGTTGAGGGCTGGTCTGAAAAAAGAAGCCATCTATGAGAGCTTGACACAGCTCAGTTCATGCTGCATTTGCTAGGCTGTGGCCAGTCTTTCTCCTTCAATGTCATATCAGAGCTGTTTTTCCTTGTCATTAAAATTCTTTGTGAACCACACTTTAAGGGCAGAATAATATTTTACCATTGGGTTGTGCCATGATTTATTTAACCATTTCCCTATTGTTAGACGTGTAGGCAGTTTCTGGTATCACACAGCCGTAAATAACGCTGCCATGAACATGCTGCTACATAAATTTTTATGTACCCACCTATCCCTGATTGTTTTCTTATGAGGGATTCCGAGCAGCAGGAAGGCTGAGGTAACTGCATGAGTGCTTTTATGGCTCGTGCCCCACGCTGAGTGGCAGCTGACTAAGAATACCCACCCTCCTGTGTGCCTACCAGCGTTGGGCATTATCTTGTTCTAATCTGGTGATGTGTCACGGCGTGTCTTTGTGCATTACCTTGGTGATACATATATGATGAGACACAGACACTTAGGTTTTGGGGGTTTATGTCCATTGGTGCTTTTACCTGCATGTATGTCTGTGTGAGGTTCTCAGATCTTGGAGTTACAGACAGTTGTAAGCTGCCATGTGGGTGCTGGGATTTGAACTTGGGTCCTCTAGAAGAGCAGTTAATACTCTTAAATATCTTGCTGAGATAGTTCCAGCCCTAGCACTTAGGTTTTGATAAACTGGATTTAGGGGTAAAAAAAAAAAAAAAAAAAAAAAATCCAGAAGAATGTTCTATTTCCACAGTAGCCAGGATTAGATATTTAATTTTCAAGAACTGCTGTGCTTGTTATTCTGTTTAGTGGTGGTTTGTGACAGTGACTTGTAGCTGGCAGAACAGCTGGAGCAGAGCTCTGAATGGCTTAGCTTCAGAGAACAAATCCTCCTACATGGACAAATACCACTCCTCTAGGGGCAGTCCACCTAGGGACGGGTCCACCTAGGGGCAAGTCCACTTGGGGTCAAGTCCACCTAGGGACAGGTCCACCTAGGGGCAGGTCCACCTAGGGACAGGTCCACCTAGGGGCAGTCCACCTAGGGACAGGTCCACCTAGGGGCAAGTCCACTTGGGGTCAAGTCCACCTAGGGGCAGGTCCACCTAGGGGCAAGTCCACCTAGGGACAGGTCCACCTAGGGGCAGTCCACCTAGGGACAGGTCCACCTAGGGGCAAGTCCACTTAGGGTCAAGTCCACCTAGGGGCAGGTCCACCTAGGGGCAGGTCCACCTAGGGACAGTCCACCTAGAGGCAGGTCCACCTAGGAGCAGGTCCACCTAGAGATAGTCCACCTAAAGGCAAGTCCACTTAGGGTCAAGTCCACCTAGGGACAGGTCCATCTAGGGGCAGGTCCAAGCATCAAGCTCTTCCCAGGAGGCTTCATAGCCTCCTTTAATCCTGCAAAGCAGTGTTACTCCTAGGTCTGTAGGCAAGTAAACTGAGGCTGGGAGAAGGTTTGGAATTGACCCTAACGAATTCCCTTTGGGGTTACAGCTAGGTCAGACACTGTGGTCCGAGTATGGGACAACTGATGGCAGACAGTAGGCAAAGCTGGCTTATTTTCATGTGCTTGCAGCAATGGGGATGGAACCCAGGCTAGCCAAGCGCTCTACCACAGAGCTATAACCCATGTCAATGTGACTGTGCCACACAGGATGAGGTAACCCATACAATCTGCTAGGTCCTTTACAGGTCCTCCATGGCACAGGAAGGGACCTTGTGCAGCACTTACCTAATAGGGACTCATGAATAATCTTGTGCATTTGTATGCACCAAATTTCTTAAAATGTACATAGAAATTAAATATTTAAAATATTCTAGTAAAGGGAGCATCACCCACATAACTCTAACTTAATGACTCCATATTTTAGGACGTAAGTGATGTATCACACAAATAGAGTTGCTCTCAATATACCAAGACCTGGCACAGAGAAAAATAATGAATGAATTCTCTGACATTATTTGGTATTGCTACATAGCACTAGACTAGAGGGATTTAAAGTTACATACAATACGCTGATTTCTATTCAGACAATATAAATCCTTTACCTTTTAAAATTACCTTCAGAGGGTACAGAAGACAAATGCCCAGGATAGGCTGAGCAGAATGGACTGTTGGCAACAACCTCAGATAGGCTAGAGAGTGGAGAATGAATAAACATGGCTGCCTTCAGCTTTGGTTGGCTTTCTTGTTATGCTTTGTTTACCATCCAGCCAGCTGGACAAAGAGAAAACACCAATCAAAGCAATAACACCATTCTCTCACTGATGTGATCCTCATCCTCAGTCAAAAGCACAAAGACAAACTCCAGAGGCTGAAAACCAAATGCTGAAAACCTGAAGACACAAAGCAGTTGAGGAACAGGGTCGGAGGAGGCGAATCTCTAGAGGCAGCTCCAAGGTACACACAGTAGACAGAAGACAGACTGTGTTAAGTCGCCCTTCAGGAGAAAAATCTCAAGTGAACAAGTGTGTAGCAGCTACCTGCCCCTTTGTGTCATTTGGAAAAATTATCATAGAAAGGGGACACCTCTGTCCACACCAAGGGAGAGGCTTACACATTGGCTTAAGACACATCCTGCAGTTCAGAGCCCTGACTGCCCTTTGCCAGCATTGTGGAACTCTGTCTACCCGTGTACTCCATGGCCATTATTATCTTGAAATCAGACCACCTGTGCTTGCCTGAAACTGCAAGCAACGAGGCTGGGGCTCATTTCCATTCCGTAGTAGGAGGGGAGGGTCATTAGATCCTCACCCGAGACCGTCACAGCTCACTCATTTTAGTAGCACGTAAATAATTCTGCTCAGCTGTATATAGACCCATGGCACTAGCAAGTGTGCCCAATCTACAGTTCGGGGATACATGTATCCCAGGACATCTATGAATATGGTCCAACTTCATGTCACCATGGTCAAAGGTTAGAGACCCCTGTCCGCTAGAGTGTTTAGCAGGTAGTGGAAGGTTAGATGATGGGGGGCACTACCTATGCCGCCATGGGGCTGCCATCACCCATGGTCTCTAGGGTGGCAGTCTTCAGTGAAGCAACTGTCTGGGGGAGGGCACCCATGTTCTTCTAAATAATCTCCCATGGTCCTATATGTAAGTCCAATGAACTCATTGGTTCACCAAATCAGAGCTGTATGGGTTCAAGTGTAGACATTCACTTGTGTCTCTGCAGAAAACAAAAATCAAAAAAACAAAACAAAAAAAACCACTTAACAGTTGGTACCTAAACAGAGACAGAGCATAACCAACGAGGAGTTTTGGGAAAAGCAGTCACATTACCCCTGGTGTGGGTAGAAGGGCACGTGACGGGAGCTAAGCTACACAAGGATGAAATGGACATGGGTACAATCCCAAGACAGCCATCCCTTCCTGGGTGGTGTGGTCCACTGTCTTGATATAGAAGCTGCTGCACTGCCTCTGCTATGAGTAAAAAGACATTCACTTGAAGCTGTTGCATGCAAGGCTGAAGTGTTCACGGTGGGAATCCCACGGGGGCCATCTTCTTCCATGTTGTATAGAATGGCACATATCCTTGATGAATGTGGTCTGCCAGGACAATGTGGCAACATTTTGAGATCCCAGGAATGGCTGAGGACCAGAAAATATATTGCAATCCCTGGAAGGAGCACAAGAGGAATGGGTTCATTAGGAACTGAGGAAGAAGCAGTCCTGCCCCTGTCACGGGTGACAAGACTGCCGCTGAAGCTTAGCTGTCTGCCCACAAAGAGATTGCCCACATAAGGAAGCAATTATGAGAGAAAAAAGACCTGCTGGTGCCATCCTCCATATTAGCCTATGGTAAGTAAATTGGATAAAGGAAAGGGTGAGGTGGAGGTTCTTCTTTGCTGTTTCTCATGGCTTGGGTGTGACAAAGAAAAGGGGCTCCAAATAAATCTCTGCTAAATAGACCTCTCTAGTGTCCAAAACATTTGAGTCCGTAGGCATCAGTAGAAATGGGTAAGAGCAATAGGGAGTGAGCTAAGCAGGAGAGAGCCTCTGAATGGTGCCCAGTTCCCCGGGCCAGATAGAACTCTTTGCAGGAGAGTTAAGAAGAGAGAGACTGGTATAGGCTTCTGTGACTTTGCCAAGACCCCTAGTGGGTCATGATCTTTATGAGGTGGGAAAGGCTCTGGTGGATCTGAGTGACTTAGACCAGCATGTAAATCAGGTTTGTAAAGTACTAAAGCAATCAAGAGTGGATGAGAGAAAGAAAAAGCAGATGAAGGGGGCTGTCCAGGTCACTTGAAAGCAAATGTGGCAAGATTGGTGTGGAGCCAGGCTTCCTGGGGAAAACCTGACAGAGAGCCAAATGCTGTATTTGTGAGGTTCTGGAAGGCTTTAAAGCCTGAATAGTTCACCAAAGAAGTGCAGGTGATCCCTGCTGCCAGCTGCTGTGAAGGAAGCAGATCTCATGGGTAGGCACTGGGCCAACTGCTTCCCTAACAGGGAGGCCAAGACTGCCTGCAGGCATAACCATTCAGAGTGACCAGAGGCTCCACATCCAACTGTGGACTTATTGGTTCATTTCTAATATGCTTGGGTGGATTCAGGGTCCAGGCCCTACTTGGGTCCTGGTGGCCTGCGGAGACATAAGATTTGAGCATTAGTAGTGGATGTGCAGACAAGGGGTGCAGGTGAAGAGGGGAGAAGAGGAGGTAGAGTTCACATCCCCTCCCCCAGGACAAGTCATACAACACATGCCAATCATTACTTCATGCACCCTATCCAATTTTATAGTTTAAGCAGACTTTAATTGTGCAAAAGTCAATCACAGTCATCAGAGAGACCAATGAGATTAAACAGTTTTGGGTTTG
>CM052708.1:77951776-77994002 GCA_028551405.1 Uromys caudimaculatus | reverse complement strand
AGCCCTAATGAAATTTAGCAAGAAGCAGCGGGAGAGGTGCAAACAGTTTAGAACTGGTTTCTTGGGTTTCGAGCCCCAAATTCAAGTGGTTGAAGCTTCTTATGGAAAAAAAAAAAAAAAAAAAAAGCAGGGAGCGTGCATTTTCCAATGTCATTGGGACACCCTCTTAGGGTTCTTTCTTTCTCAGTGCCCCACCCCAAATGGTACCGAGTTTCGGTATCCATCCGCACAAGAGAAAGTATGAGTGATTTGTTTACCCAGCAATAGTTTTGGTTGGTAGAGGCCCTGGGGAAACGCAGAGAAGAAGAAAGGTGGCGAGCTTGGGCCCCAGCCTAGATTACGGACTTCAGGAAAGGCCCCAGTGGGAAAACGTACCTGCCTGCCAGGAATCCCTCCAGGAAACCATCCTGAGAGACCGGACCTGTGTTCTCTGTGCTGCAAACAGTCCGGAGATGGCAAACCTGCTGCTTCATCCTGCTCTCTACCCACCACTCAGTAACATCCCCAGATCTGCTCTCCATGGCCCATAGGTCATATGCAGTCCCTGCTTACAGATTACGATAAAAGACTTACCGCTTATAGTTTATTAAGTGAGCACCATGTCCAGACCAGTTGCCTGCACAAACCAGTTCCTGCAGAACCCCCAGGAGCCTATGCACAATGGACAGGAATTGCCCTTTTCACAGATAAGACCCAGGAAGACCAAGAAAAAGGGCCAATGCTCTGTGGGTGTTTTTGAAACTCAGAATTTCCTGATTGACGCAGGGGGTGGAGGGTGCACCCAGAAGGGCAAGGTGAGGGCAAGGCGCATGGGACAGATGGACAGAAGGACAGAGGACAGAAGGACAAAGACCAACCAATGTAGTGCAGGTTCTGTTTGCTTCATTTACCCACGTTCTGTTTCCCACCTCCAAATATGATCAGTTTATTGGGGCATGCCTTGCTGAAGGAGAAGTCAAACACTTTTGACTCTTTCTAAACCACTTATACACATGTTGAAGAATGAGGGTCCAAAGAAGGCACACATTTTGCCCAAAGTCACACAGCAAACTGGCAGACCATGGTGAGCCAGAATACAGACCAAATGGTTTGGGTCTAGGGTCTAGGGTCATGATGAGAACAATGAGTCTAGGTCTCAAGAGGTCTCCAAGAGCCCAGAGTGCTTCACTGGAGATGGAAGATCACAGGGAGAAAAACACATTCCATTCGTTACTACCTTCGGAGTCAAGGAGTCAGGCACGAGGGCACTGATGTAGACAGTCACAGCTGTTCCACAAGACCTACAACAGAGCAGCAAAATCCTCCCTCTCCATCCAGATGGACTTGGATGGAATCTTCCTCAGGTCTGTCCATGCCTCTCCTATCAGGGGTAAGCAGACATTCTTTATGACTATCCAGGAAAAGTCACTAGGGTCTCATGTCTTCTGAAGAGGGGCGACCAAGATGTTCCAGGGATTCACCTGGTCTGCATTTTCCTCTGGCTTGGGGACTCACATCAAGTCTGGGGACACAGTGATGGCCTTGGGAAGTATCAGGAGAGCCAATGCATCAGATGGATAGAATTACTAATTCCAAATCTCAGAGTCTTGCAGTTGACATTTATAAGGAAACCACCCAGAGAATGCCTGGTGGATGAGTGACCTTCCTCCGCAGGGTGAGTCAGGGACCCAGGAAGCGCTGCCTGGGGTCCCAACAACTTCCGGTGCTCAGGGTTAGTGACATGAAGACACAGAGAATTCACAGTGGCTTTTCAAAACCTCAGGCTCCAACCTCCCAATCTCTCACCCTGAAATATACAACACTCCAATTCCCCCATTGGACAGAACAAGTCCTCTGGTCATATATATGGGAACTCTGGCAAAACAGTGTCTCATTAGGTGGACAATTTCCCGTAACACCACCATATTGCTGCAGAAGAGAGACCAGGGTAGATAGAAGGACAGACTTAAGTTCTTCAAATTATCCATTCCTTCATCTACAAAGCAGAGTCAAAGTACTAACTCAGGTGGTCTTCAGGGGTCTTAAGCAAAATGAATGAAAGAAGGAACCATTAGTGCCAGACAAGAATAAATGTTGTCAGGCACAGGAGCACATAACTATGAACCTAGAATTCTGCCTTGAGAGGTGGAGGCAAGAGGACAGCAAGTTTAGGGCTAGCCCAGGCTACGTGACAGCCTATTGAGTCAGAGAAAAGAAAGAAAAGGAGAGAGAGAGAGAGAGAGAAAGGAGAGAGAGAGAGAGAGAAAGGAGAGAGAGAGAGAGAGAGAGAGAGAGAGAGAGAGAGAGAGAGAGACAAAACTTACCTTCCGATAGCACTTTAACATTTCAATTTCCAATTTGAAGAAATGAGACCAGTCCACGAAGGTGCCTCCCAGCTCGCCCAGATAACACAGGTTTCCTTCGAGCAGAAGAGACACATCCTTCCAGAAGGAACTCAGCAGCAGGCCTCTTTCCTGTCTGCACTCAGGTTACTGCTACTGTGCTGCCCATCCTACATTAATGACATCAAGAGTCCTCCAAAGAGCAAGGGTCTTTCCGGGCCAGGACACCTTCCTGCTTAGTGTCTCCAGGGTGCCTAGGCTCACACTTGGAACCTATTGGGTTAACCAGGTGTGGGAGGGGCAGGCTGCCTAGAGCAATACCCCTGGTGGTTTAAGGTCTTTGTTTTTCAACTGATTCCACCTTTTATGGTAGGTGGTGAGGCAGCCTTGGGGGTTAGATCTCATCATTTAAGTATTAACTCTAATTGGGTGGCTGCTTATGTCCCTTGTTCTATGTGAGGGCTCAGATCATCAAGACTCTAGATGATACTGCCTGTGAGTGGCAGAGCCAAATGTGGGGAGGGAGGGCCTCTTTGAACATCCGTGGAGCATTTATTGAGACGCCATGATATGTGTTTGCACACAAAGTCTTGCTTTTTGTTAATTCTCTGAAAGTGTCTCACACACTTATTAAAGACTGGCCTGGCTTTCACTCGTCTGTGCTTCCCTCCCTCCCCCCACTAGAGACCTCTAGCAATGTCTGGAGGCAACAATGTGATTGTCATACATGGGACAGTGTTATTGTCTTCTAGCCGAAACATGTCTGGAGTGGCACCAAAGTCCTACGCTGTGTAAGAGATACCCTCATAAGAGAAACACCTGGACCAAAAATGTCACCATGCTGAGGCAAAGAGCCCCTGAGGAAGGGGTAGTGGGGGGTGGGGGAGCTGGAGTGTGCTGTTCAAAACAAAACAAGCTACAAGCAATGGGATAGGCCAGGCTGGCCACAGGAATGACAGCTGCTTGGACCTGCTGTACAAGTGCCCCGCCCCCATCCTTCCAGGCCATCATCAATCCAGAAACCTAAATTTTAATGTGAAACTGTCTCTTTTAAAAGTCCACATCTAATTCGCACACCTTAAAAATCCTATGCAGGCTAAACAAAACAAATCAAGAGGCACTGAAATCAGGGCGTAGAGAGTAGGAGCCAGCACTGCTGTCTAGCTGGGAGAAAGGCCACTCCCCACAGGGGGCAAGTATTAACATTACATCTCAGAGGAACCCTTAGGCTTAGACAGTCCCTTGCCCTACCTACTCCCCTCCCAGGCAACATTTGTTGTGCTAGGAGTCTGTAATAGAATCCTGCTTGTGAGGGTTTTCCTGCACAACTCTAGGAGCTGAGTAAACTTGTGCTCTCCCATTTTGAATACAAGGGGTTCAGCATCACAAAGCCATCCCTCAACTTTTCCAGGTGGCAAAGCAAATGTCAGCGTTAGTATCTGAGCCCCACCTGTTAGCCCCATATCTGTTCTTGGTGAGGAAGCTAGTTTGCTGGATCTCTGGTGTCTACACAGAGACACCTACAAGGGGCTTATCACACTCTTGCATCCACACACAGGCAACAGAATACCTCTGAGGTCTGTTCAAGTCAGGTTCCCCCAAGTGCTCAGAACCTCAGCCCCACATTGAAAGTTGCATTCTCCCACTAGGAGTGAGGTTCCTCTCCAGGTCACTGTCTGATACTTCAACCACTGAGAGGTGGCCTTGGACATGGAGTAGGTGGAGGCCAGGAGTATTGGTAAAGCTGCACAGGGCAGATTTACTCTAGAGAGCCACCCAGCCTGAAATTCCAGTGGTGCTGAGGTGGAAGAACCCCAAGTTAAGAAGCTCGTGACAGTCTCTGTGTCATGAAATAAGCAATCAGCAGAACATTCCAGTTGATTCTCTTCATCTCAAACACTTTACTTCTCTCCCTGGCTCATTCCTTCTTTCCCCCTGACCCTGGAGTTTTAAGGTAATCCCTTTTCTCCCCTCTAAAAGTCTACAGGGGAGAATTATCTAGCACAAATCTTACATCTCAGCCACAGCAAAGCAAAGAAGAAAAAGGAACAATTAATCGGAACCTAATGAAAGACCAGCATTAATCTACAAAAGACATCCTTGAGGTTCAAACATAGTGATCTCTCATGCCAGAAATATTAGTGCCTTTTTTTTTTTTTAAATCTGTAAGTCCTATGCTGTTTTCCAAGCACACCTCAGACTCAGATGAACTCAGCCCCTCTCTGCTAAATACACACACAGGAGCATGCTGGATTTCATAAAATGATTTTAATAGAAAAGTACAAGATATGAACAAAAATAAATAATCTTTATCTCCTTTCTAGCTCAGCAAAATGAAAACTGTATAAAAATTGGTCTAAGATGGAAGTCTCTCCTTTCTTTGAAAACACCTTCATTCAACCTTTCAGGTTGGCTCACATCGACCTTTCATTACATCTGCTTTATAAAGTTCCCTAACATAGTATTTCCCTAACATAACATACCATCCCATCATCAGATTTAAGTGCAAACTCCATGTTATGTTAATGGGCAAATTAAACCCCTTTTATAAATTTTAATTCTTGGGTCTCTTAAATGTTTCTGCAATTAAAAAAAAAAAAGTCATCTTAAACCTTCACAACATGGCATCTCGTTTACCGCTCTACCAAGAGAGGGGAGACTAGAAAACGCTTTTCAAAACAGTAAATATTTTTAGAGTATGCTTTGCAGTAACAGTGCAGTGCCTTAGAGCTCGTCTCCATGTGTGTGTGCCTTAAACATGTACCGGAAGTTACAAGCGACCTTGCCATCCCCACTCTCCCTGTATTTCAGACTGAACCGTTACTGCAGGTGCCTTTCCCTGGCGATCACATTAATGCTAAGTCATACTAGTCATCCAGTTACTACAGCTCTTGTCCACAGGTTGTGTCCTCCTGCTCTTGGGCCCTATCTGAAGGTTCCAGTGACTTGAATGGGGTCACAGAAAAAGAAACATCAGAACTGGCTATTGGGGGAAAATCCTCAGGGGGAAAAAAAAAAAAAGAGTGTGGGCAGGCAGCTGTTGTCCTGGGAAGCAGACAGGAGCACAAAGAAACAGGACTGGAGCGAGATAGCCTTGCCTTCAAGTCCAACACCGACCAGTTTGGACATGGCTCTGCTTGCCACTGCCTGTATATAAATGCTTCATTGATGTTCCTGTACTGGGAAGGTCTTGAATGCTCTCCAGGATGGGAAGGAAAAAGATGCTGACATTGCTGCATCGAGTATAGCAATAAAGAACACTGGTCAATATACAACTGAAGAAAAACGGAAACAGATGTGCTCCCTAGAGCCACAAGCGTTTGAATTTGCCCAGAAATGCTATTTTAAACACTCTATATGTTGGTCTACTGTATTTTTCTCTCTCTCTCTGTGTGTGTGTGTGTGTGTGTGTGTGTGTGTGTGTGTGTGTGTAATAATGCATTCTTGGTTTCCTTTAAAGGCTTCAATATGTTACAGGGTTATCCGGAAACAAAAGGGGCGAAAAAAGCAAAAAAAAAAAAAAAAAAAAAGACAAAGGGCTAGCTAATGTATTAGTCTACAGTCCTGGCCAGGTTCTGGTCTACATTTCCAGATAGCAGGAGGCCTTCAATTCATTGCAAGTCACACAAGGAATTTTTAGTTCCTGTTCTCTGCAGACCCTTGCTTTCTTTCCATAAAGACTGCCTTCAAATGGGACATAGAGATGCTCCACAAGACCCTCGGTCAACCCGAACAGAAAGGCACAATAGTCATAGTGGCTAACACAAGAATACATACAGACATGCGTGCACACGTGCATATCACACACGTGTGCATGCGTGTGTGTGTGTGTGTGTGTGTGTGTGTGTGTGTGTGTGTGTGTGTGTGTGTGTGTAAGCTGAAAAGCTGCTCATGGGTGAGAGAGTGAGCCTTTTCTGTTCATCTCTGGGATGTTACAACAGCCACACACTCTAAAACAATTAAGTCACATGCATAATGCCAAAAGAATGTGAGCAATCCTGTGAGCAGCTTTCAGCCATCTGCTTGATTCTTTCTCTCTTTTTGAAGGAACATATACAGGAGAAGAGAATTCCACTTTTGATCCAATACATATAGAGGTTTCCCAACAGTTCGATTTTGGTTAAAAAAAAAAAAATTTGTTTGCTCTTCTGTTATTTGAACACATAACTGCCCTAAGCTGTCTCTTGTGGCTTCAACTAAAAATATTTCTCTACATGAATTAGCTGAAGGACAACTGAAACCTCTTACCAATATACAAGTAACATTTTATTTTATATTCTATCTTCCATTGGCATAAGCCTTTCGATGTTTTTTTAACCAGTGAAATATACAAATCACACAAGACAGAAATATGTACATTAAAAGTACAGAATAAAGGCCATAGGGGATATACAAAATATCTGAATGACGCGTAGAATATCTTACATTAAATAGTTTTTTTTTTAAAGCTAAGATTGTTAAACTCCACTCTGCTCATAAACATGAATCACTAAAAAAAAAAAAAAAAAAAAAAAAAAAAAAAAAAAAAAAAAAAAAAAAAAAAAAAAAAAAAGAACATAATCTGATTTAACAAATAAGAAAGAGGGAGAGAGAGCACTTCATGGTTTTTGTAGAATAAAAACCAAAAAGTGACATTTTAAACTAAATTAGTGCTTTTTTTCATTTCAAGATCTTTTGCTTGCAATTCACTGTAGCTGGGGGGAAATGAATATTGTTGGGTAATAAGTTAAGAGCCACAGGACTGAGGTGACCAGAAGGCTGCCACAGGACTGAGGTGACCAGAAGGCTACCAAGCCCATGAATGGATACATACATCTTTTCAAACCTTGAAAACGAGTATCAGGCCTGGAGAACAACACAGCAGATGTCACTTTTGAAACAGAGGTGCCCCTATTTTAAAACATTGTTTAAACTAACTATCTATGTGGTGAGCTGGTTTGCTCTGGGAACCCAGATCGGTCCTGTCAGACAGGACAGTCACAAGTCCTCCCTGGGAAAGGAGACTGTGCTCCTGGGTTCTGGGAGCCTCTCAAAGTCCAGGACTGTGACAAACCACAGTGCCCTACCCACAGAGAATACTAAAGAAAGGGTGGAGAACTGGCGGTGGGCAGGAAGCAGAAAAGCCACTTTCTAACCAACATACATTCAGGACATGAGCCCTGAGTGCTTCTTCAGAGTTTTAGCTTGCTTCCTGGTGTTCGTGACAGGGTCCTGTGGAGTCACAGGCCAATGTCAAGACTCAAAAATTTTGGAAAAATAGAAATTCCAATTGGACTGCAATGAAGGACAATACTCCAGGCAGAGAGCAAGCCCAGAGTATAAATCTAAATCCCAGACTGCACTGAGATATAATTATATCTATATTTATATATGTATATTTATATATATGTTATATACAAAAAGAACTGAGATATCAGGCACCATTAAACCACATCCCCCCCCCCCTTTATAAATGCAACTGTTCAAGTACACTAGGAACAGTTTTAGGGTACACCTGCAGGATAATAGGAAAAGCACAAATGGAAAGTCTAAACACAGAAATATAACAACCAAACAGCCGCAACACTTCTGGACTCCTTGGGCCAAATGATAACAGCAAAACACATCCAGGTCCCATACCTCCAAAGAAAAGCCTTAGAGAACAATCCCTAAGATGCTGGTTTTGAGTGTCGCTCCTCACATACATTTTCTGCCCTACCAGCAATGCGCATCCCCTGGAGCAGCCATTTGGAAGCATGGCCAGCATGTAGGAAGATGGCCACCATTATCTCCTCACAGAGGAGTTCTGCCCTTTTGCAGTGCTCAGCTACATGGGATTTTCTTGTTGCCTGTGCAGGGGGGAGGGGGGAGCAAATGGGGTTCATGGGTAATTTTTCATTTTTAAGAAAATAAGGTGGTTTTCAAAACAAGATTTTTTCTTTCTTTTCTTTTTTTTTTTTTTTTTTAAGTCAAAATCCCTTCGTGGACATAAAGTCTGGTATTCAGAATCAGCTGGGCTAATGCCACAAGATCATGGCCTCAATGTAGGAAATTTCAAGTTTTATCATTTCTGGGGGCTTCCCTTCCCCAGCCCACCAGCTTCCCGAGTTTCATGAACTGTTAGCAAAAGGCACATCCATGATGGGAGTATCTGTAAATGGGATATAGTAACACACATGATATGCCTGCTTAAGAAGATATGAGATTCTTGCTCATACCTTCTAAGAGATCATTCTAGAAATACAAAAGAACCAGGCTGGTAACCTCTGGAGTAGAGAGTGCCTCATAGTCTGTATTTTTGGCATATATGTATATTTAATATATCTGTATTTAAGATCTTTTGTCTTGTACCAGAGCACCTGCAATTCATTTTGGTCACAGGGACTGTCATTCCTAGGTCTGTACCACCTCTTTCACCTGGATACCACCCGTCCCATAGGACTCTCTGTTTGAGAAGAAAATAGTTCCTACACCTTCTAGATGTGAACCCCAACTGCATAGCTAAGTTTGAATACATGTTATTTCCCCTTTATCCTGTAGCATCAGAAGAAAGAAGTTTTGTACTAACTTTGCAAAGATCCTCAAAATAAATATTTTTCTTAGTTTCCCCCTATTAATTATAATATTAATAATAGACCGCAGAGTTCTTAGATGGTAACAGGAAAAAAAAACACATGGTTCCAGCTGCAATTCTTAGGGGGAAAAATAAAAAGAACTAGAAGCACTGTGTACTTTCTATAAATAAGTGAGTCCTGGGAGTGGGACTGGGTGATGGGCAGGCACACCACTATTTGCACACGAACTGATCCACAATCTCCGTGCACTTCTTGCATTTGACGTAGCAGCACCAGTGAAACTTGCAATGACAGCGTTCAGTCTGCACCGTCTTAAACTGGTCATAGCCACGCCCACAGCACATGAGCTCACAGCCGTCCATCCCCTCTGAGGTCTTGTTGCACAGGCGTCCCTGCGTGCCCAGCGAGCCAGTGCTTTCATTGCGCACACAGTAGTCCGGACTTGGGTCGATGTAGACCAGGTCCTGCGTGGTCGGGGAGTTGAAACGGCTGTTGACCTGCACCAGCTTGCCCCGGCTGTTCAACCTCATGGCCGCTGCGCTGTCATACTTCTCCTTGAGGGCATCGCCCACTTTTCGGAAGTCCGCCAGCTGCAGCCAGCATGTCTTGAGGCTACAGGAGCCAGACACTCCATGGCACTTACAGGCTACATCGGCCAGGTTGTAAACTGTCTGTAGGAGGAAAAGGGGAAGGTTACGGTGCTAATCCCTGGAGGAGCTGAGACGCAGGCATGAGCCTAGTGAACACTTTGTAGAGGCAGCCATGTATGTCCCTTGGCTAAATCAGGGCTGTGTTACTTCTTCATTCCCCACCACTAGAAATACTGCACTACCTCCATTGCAACTCTGCAACTTTTTATCGTTCCATTCACAACTATCTCATTCAGATGGGAACAGGAAAAGCAAAAACAAAAACAAAAAAACATCCCAGTGGCCTCCCGTTTTGTGGGAGAGAAATGTTATCAGTGCAATGAGATCTCCACATCTTGCCTATCCAATCCGAATGCATGCCCACATCCAAGCCTTTGAGGTATGTGCCACTGTCCTTCTCTTCACAGAAGGGAATGGAGGCCTAAAGAGACAAGTTCCTGCCCTACCACTGGCCAGTGGGGAGTGCCAGGATTTGAACTCAGACAGTAGGGACACCAAGCCCATGTTCAGTGACTTGGTAAGTGCTGAGTTGGGAAAGGGTCCACCCCCTGTGGGATCAGGGTTTCAATGTTCTCCCATTCTATTGTGCTCTCTCTGTTGCCTGGATACCTGCTCTGACACCTGTGACCTCATCCAATCATGCCAGCAGCTTTGTGGCATGCACAGAAACCGATAACAGTGGCATGGGAGGGAGGCTCAGGCAGGTCACACAACCAGGTTGTAGAGGAACTTGGTCTGGGCTTCAGTTATGCCCACTGCTACACCCTCTACATCCCTACTCTTCCTGTCCTAGCTTAGATCTCAAGGACCACTTGCAGCCATGGATATAGGATTTCTGACTCTGCCCTTGAACTTAGGCACCTGGCTGCTCCTTTCTAAGCCTATTTGGCACCTTCTGATGGTACCAACTTCCTACGCAGGAGGATAAATTGAATGAGCCAAGGAAGCACTTGGCACTTCAGATCCACTCAGTGAGCCTTGTCTTTCTCCAGGGTGATGGGGCCATGGCCCTGGGCTTTTGCCCAGTCACCTCAGGCCTCCCAGGAGCAGCGCTCATAAGTCTGGCCCCACAGCGCTGCGCCCAGCAGTCTGGGAGGTGGTGGTTGTCTATTTATAGTCCTGACTGCCCACAGTCCCTCATGCCAGCGACCTTTCAGAGTCATCATGGTATGGCAGCCCTGGCCAGGGCCTGTCCAGAACCCAGAGCTGCTCCTGCCTGAACAATTACCTCCCTCCTCCAAGGAATTATAAGGACTTTTCTTTTAATAGGGGCCCACAGTCCTTGCCACCAAGACTTGCCATAAAGACTTTCAGACTGAGGAAGGTTTTACAAATATATTTAACCTTTGCTCCCTTTTTAAGGAAAACCAAAAGTTAATGCCCTAAAAAGCGTTAATATGATTTTCTGGCATAGGGTACAACTTTCTAAGGTACCCAACCCCCACCTTAGAGACTAGCTGGTTTCTGTGCCTCTTACTGACCAAGATCCTTCCTTTGGCTCATCTTTCCCATGATAGAACAAAAACCAAAGACATGGCACATTAGAAGATTCAAGTGTCCAAGTATGGACATCGAGGGCAACAAAACTAGCCAAGTCACTTTTCAACTTCTCTGGGGCGGGGGTCCCTCTTGCCACTTGGAGAGGCTTGACCCTCTCCTGACAATGAACAAGCCCCTCAGGATTCCTCTCTAGGAAAGAGGAGATGAGGAAGTTCCAAAGATGCCTGAGGACATTTCTGCTTTGACGTGCCAGTTGGAGCCTACTGGATGAGGAAGATGCCCGGAGGGTGGGATCCTGGAAACGCCCCCTTGGGGGTTTTCAGAGAATAGAGCTGGACCTCTCCCCTGCAATCACAGTGGGCTTATGACAATGACAACCTGGAGAGAGGAGCAGTCCCAAAGGTGGAAATCCTGAGCCAATACGTGCTGTGCTTTCTCTGTGGCAGCTACCTGTCCCCTCAGGGAAGCATAAACAAAATCTCATTGACACCCTCAGATGTTTAACATTTGCTCTGAGAGGAAGTTAGCTGGAATTATCTCTGTGATCTGTGGCTTCCCTAGGTCCTAGTATTCTGCAGTGTTTAATCATTAACGTATCATTTATCAAGCACTGACTGCTGGCTGACTTTAAGCTACAATCTGAGATTGAACCAAAGGAAGTCTTGTTGTAAGTTGGATTTCCTATGGTGTGGCCTAATACCTGACCTCACTTTGTCTTCACAATGACCCCAAGTGGGAGTCGTTACTACAGCCACTGGAAGATGTGCAAATGTGAACATCGAAGATCTGATTTTGAGTCAGCATCTCCAGTGGCCTCTCCCCGACATTTCAGCCCTAAACTCTGATGCATCTGTTCAAAGCAAGTTAACTGAGGCTTGCAACATGGATCCACTGCTTTTCTTATGCAGCTGCTAAGTGGTTGGCCTCAGTTTCCCAATCTGTGAGACGAGGGTGTGGGGCCAGAGGCTCCTTCCAGTCCTCTGGGTTCTACTCTGTGATTATCTTCCTTTTTCCTCACCCCAAAATACAGAAGAGTGAAATCTCTGACCAGAAAGTTCCTGGCACCTACCTTGGGTTCTGTGAAAAACTAATGACCCTGGTTTTCAATGCTGCCAAAGTTAAGAAACATTTTCACCCCTTCATTTTAAAGCGGCCATAAAGTGCCATGTGTTTAACCGCAGGGGGAAAAAGGGGTCTTTTAAAATATCTTGGAGCAGCTTTTCATATCTCCACCAGGGGAAGGAAAGAGGGGGAAACCAGGAGGTTCAGGAAGGCTGGGGACAGACTGTCAGTTTCTCTTCTCTCTAGAGCCACCCTGGATTGGCCTGCTGGTCAGACTTAAGAAATGCCAAACTGCTAAAATGTCTGTCCTTTCCCTAAAAAGGGCCCTTTGGAAAAACTCTCAAGTCATCCGGTCTGCTGCATAATGCCACAAGACAGACAGGGAAAAAGAAATTGAGACTCCAAGCATGGTGCTTTCCCCAAACTGAAACCCAGCCACAAACGGTGACCTCTACTACCCATCGGTGGGGACCAGCTAAGAAGGTACACAGCATAGTCTGAGAAAACAGCTGGATCTCCGGAGTCCATTTATGGGTCATTCATTCCCTGAGGGAGAGGGCTTTCCAGCATGTGCACCTTTCTCCAAAGAGGCCCATAAATGAGGAAGTGAGTGAAGGAAACACAAACCTTTAATCCCAGCACTCACTGAGGAGGCAGAGGCAGGTGAACCTCTGAGTCCAAGGCCAGCCTGGTCTACAGAGTGAGTTCCAGGACAGCCAGGGCTACACAGAGAAACCCTGACTTGAAAGAAAGAGAGAGAGAAAGAAAGAGAGAGGGGGGGAGGGAGGAAGGGAGGGAGGGAGGGAGAGAGGGAAAAGGAAGAAATGGAGAAAAGAAAGGAAGAGAGAAAGGAAGAGGGAGAAAAGAGAAGAGAAAAAAGAAAAGAGAAGAAAAAAGAAAAGAAAGGAAAGGAAAGGAAAGGAAAGGAAAGGAAAGGAAAGGAAAGGAAAGGAAAGGAAAGGAAAGGAAAGGAAAGGAAAAGAAAAGAAAAGGCCTGAGAGGAGCAGAGCAGAGGAAGACAGAGGATGCTGAGCACACACAGACCCCAAGGTATGAGTATCCTGAGAGACCTAACTGAGCTATAGTGACAAGGGGACTAGGACCCAACTCCTGTGTGTGTGGAGGGAGGGTGGAGGGCGGGGCTGGTTGGGGATAAATGGTATGGGGGTTGGCGGTGGCATGGCACCATGGCACTCACCCTGCGGCCTGCTTCGTTGTTATGCAAGTTCATGAGGATGCGTGCACTCTCATAGGAGCCCTTGGCGTGGATTCGTTCCCTTTCTCGTGCATCCACGAATTCCTTGGCGAAGCGGTAGCCATAGTCGATGTTGTCCCCGCAGCCGCCCCACAGCCAGTCCCGAGGCAGGTCCTTAGGGCGCGCAGCGCGACTACAGCCACAGGTAGACAGCTCGCCCTCCCGGCATGCTCGGCTCATGGCATTCACTACACCAGCTGCGCTCACCGCATACGTGAAGGCCGTCTCTCGGCTGCCTGCGGTTAAGGATGAGGTGTCACTAGATTATTGCCTGCCCTACATAGAAGCCTAGATCTTGCTGGGAAGCGGGGAGAGAAGGCGGGACGCCACTAAGACCCCTAACACACTGTGAAGGCTGGAGAAAGCTGAGAGAGCCCCAATATATATATATATATATATGTTGATATATGTTGATATATATATGTTGATATATATATGTTGATATATATATCAATCTTTGGCGGGGTAGGAGTCCCTAGCACATTAGGCCTTGAACACAATTGTAGGGCTGGGGAAAACCACTCGCCAAAACACGGGAGCAAACAGTTCTTAGGCCCACTGAGGGCAGAAAAAAACTAAACAACAATCCCTGTGGAGAGAAGAGGAAGCCCTAACACATAGAAAACCTGGATTATTTGGTAAGGGAGAGAGAGCGCCCCCAACATGCCTCAGCTGCTACTTTAGTGAACAGGCAGAGATAAACCTCAAGCTGACATCCCATACAGTGCTCCACCCCAAAATGTACACCCAGGACTTGGGCCCACCTTGAGCTCAGAGGGATGGATCCAGTCACACACAGCAGCAACAAATAACTGCGTCTGCTGGGATGTTTTAGAGCCTAGGCAGGACTCCAACCGCTGCAGACTTGATTTTTCATTAACCCCTTTTGAAGATATTCAAAATGTCTTATTTCCAAAAATGCACATGAAAGAAGTCATTGAAGGAAAGCTCAGAACTGGGCTAGACTTTTTTACCCTTGTTCTAATGTTGGTATTATTTTCATCTTGAACAGAACAGAATTCGCTGGGCTTAGAAGCCTCTGTGAATCTCAGATCCCCATCCTCAGCCAGGCAATGCCTGGGGGCACAGATAGTTTTATCCTGGCACTGTCTCTCTGCAGCTATAATCTCTTCCCCACTACGGGACCCTCTGAGCTCTCCACTCTTTACTACTCCAGACAACGGTTCTCAACCTGCCCTGAAATGTTCTCATTTGAGAATGAGCAGTGAAGGCTTTTGTTGTTGTTTGGTTGTTTGTTTGTTTGTTTGTTTGTTTGTTTGGTTGGTTGGTTGGTTGGTTGGTTGGTTTTTTACTTATTGGTTTGGTTTGGTTTGGTTTCCCAAAACATAGTTTTTCTGTGTAGCCCTGGCTGTCCTGGAACTCACTCTGTAGACCAGGCTGGCCTCGAACTCAAAGATTTGCTTGCCTCCACCTTCTGAGTGCTGGAATTAAAGGTGTGTGCTGCCTCACCACCACCCCCTACACAAAAATGAGCAGTTAAGTTTAAAACAGCCTTCTGGTTCATCTTGGTCCCACATCTACTACTGCCCTGCACCACTGGACTCTCCTACCCTATGTTCTACCCATGGCCTTTGCCTGAAGTGGTGAGAAGACAACAGAAAGAAAAAGGGAACAGACTCAAAGCAAGTGGGGATTGAACCTATCATCTCCCCGTAAAACACTCATGGGAGCCCTATCCACAGACACCAACCTGAGCTCTTCTTGCATACAGAGAAGTTTCTAATATAACATGAAGCAACTTGATAAACAGCTGCACTGTGAGAGAGAACGGGTTAACATTCTGCCAGTTGAATGAAGCTGGCCCTGCATTTAGGGGAAAGACTGATATGCCTCACTTTCAAAACCAACTGTAAAATAAGGGTATTGAAATTGATGCCCACGAAATAAAGGTCCCTTCTGATGCAAAAATCCCCTGTACCAGACTGGGTTTCTCATACGGTTAGAAAGCTTGCAAGCAATCTTTATAAAGCAGGGGCAGAACAAAGACAGCTGATCTCAGTCAGACTCAGCCAGCTCCCCCCAAAAAGAAGGTCTATCCAGGAGCACAGGACAGTCCTGCTGACTCTGGTGCCTGCTCTCTCCAGGAATAGTTCTGTTCCACAGTTCACTGGGGGCCATTTGTGATCCCCAGAAGTCTTGTGGCTTCAAGTCATACAAACTCCTCTCCGGCAGACTCCCCTCCACATTTAACAAATGAAAAACTTCAGGAGTGTGCTGGTAGTTGGCAGGAAGACCGAACCAGAAAGTTCCAGTGGGGCTTTACATCTGTCTAGTTCAAATTAGACGGCAGAGTTTGTTCGCTGGGGAAGGGGAAATAAACCAGGAGAGCTGACACATTGGTGGGAGTTATTTGAAGATTAACACTGATAACATGGAAAGTGTTGTGGCCTGAGCGGAAGAGGGCTGTGGAATAAAAGTGTCGTGGGTAGAGGAAGAGGAGATAAAATGATCTTCAGAGGACCAAGGAGGTTGAGACACTGCCCTCTGGATGCACAGGCGTAAAGGGCTTTTATACAAAACACAAATCACACACAGCTCCCCCCCCCCCAGGTCTAGTCTAGCTCAATCATTTCGATTTTCATTCAGAATATAAAACCCGTAGGAGTCTCTAAGCTAATTGTTGACTGTGGAAAAACAGCAGTTTGAAGAACGCTGCTTGGCTGGGGGCAGCCTGTGTATCTCTCTATGGTTGCTCATTTGGGTAAGTCTCCCTCTGCATGAAATCTATGGGGACTTGGATCCTCACATCCCTTAAAAATGGTGCCTTCCTGACATCTTTTCACAGTATAGAAACAAAGACAGGAGAGAGACAAAAGCTGGTAGGAAAGGGGAACATGGTGAAAAATGAGAAGGCTTCCAAAATGAAGCTAGGGGCCCTTCAGAAGGCGGCTGCGCACAGTGCTCCAGGGCAACTGGCACCTTAGAAAAATGAGCCTGGAAAAGGGTCAGAGGTGGCAGCAGAAGCTTCTCAGACACTGGCCCCTCACAGGGTCAGAGTCTCACAGAGTCTCCACATCCCTGGATCCTGAGGGTTTTGGAGTGACTTGGGTACACCTTGGGCGTCAAAGGTGTTTTCAACTGTCTCAAAACTCATTGACTTCAAGCAAAGCCCCAGCTAGGAAAAAGAAGGCAAAGACTTTTTTTTTTCCATTCTTGGAGCTCAGTCTCTATTCCTTCTCATCCAGAAAATGCATTATAATTTTCCTACTCTCCTTCCTTTCTTTCAAATATTAAGGAAAAAAAAGTCTCTTGAGAGTCAAACCTAAGCTGCCAAGTGACTTTCTGCTCAAGGACAATCAGGTACTGGGGAATATCTGGCCAGGGAAGATGCATATTGTGTTTCTTGGAGCATCAGATGACCTGCCCACACAGCACTGGTCACTTTCACCTCACCAGACAATGAGAGGGTAGACCTCACACAAGCCCCACCATCCAGCCCCTACCAGGGAGTACCACACAGTCAAAGACCCAAGAGGGGACTTGCAAGGAACAACTAAATTTAGGCATTTGGAGTAGGAGCTCTTATCAGGCCTGGAGGACACTTTGAATCTTGGACCACATTTGAAATGAATTCACTCAGCAAGTGAGAGCTTATTTGGTACACTCTTGCCTAGAGCAGGCCTCCTGTCAAGGATGAGGATATTAAATCAAAGCTATGTTCAAGGGATTTCACAGTTAACGCACTTGCAACTGCCACCTTCCCCTGGCTTTTTCTAACTTCGGTCCCTGTGAGAACACAGTTGTTTTAAAGGCAGCTGAGGTGCTTATAAAGGAAACACCCAATAACACTGACATTTAGATAGAATTTTGAAAGAGGTTTTAACTTCTCTCTTGAAGTTTCAGAAGGCAGAAGTAAGTCCCTACCATATCCCCCCTTTTGGCTACCTTAAAACAGTCTATATCTAGGGACCATTCCTGGCTCCCTAGGCTTTGCCACTCCAGTCCGACTGACCCCAGGATATACATTAGCACATTTTAATCATTGACAGAAAGGACAAAGCCCCATGAACCTTGCAGGCTGGGGCTGCAGGCCTTTCCTCCACTGGTTTAGAGGAGTGTTTTCCAAACCTGTGTTATTTTAGTTTATAAAGTCCCTTGGCTCAAGCATCCACTGACAACTCCTTTTTGTTCTCAATGAATGCACTTTTTAGGGTTTTCTTTCAAAAGTATTTAATCCATCTGTGATGGATATTAAGCCAACTCTTTATCTCCAGTCAGTATAAACAGTTAATTGCCTTGATAAATTGCTTCTTACTTTTGGAGTCACTGCAGTCATATTAATTATAAGGGCTTGTTTGCATAAAACTAAAGAGACCTAAAATATTCACACTAGAAAACACACAGGGCCCATCTGTCAAGTAGGACCCTAGACTCCTGCAGAAAACCACAGGCAAACTGAGTTTTCAGACTTTTTTTCTTTTTGTCCAATATAAATGCTATCTCCTCCCCGAATGGAACAACAAACTCAACAACATATTTAAATTAAAACTCAAGCTGTACACAAAACACTTGTACGCAAAAATTGTTATTTCAAAGTTTTTAGATTGAAAGCCCAAGTGTGTATTTTTCTGCCAGTTGTCAAAAATCACACACACAAATTGTATCACTTCTTATTAAAATTCTTTCTGGGACTAAAAATAAAGCTTTTAACTTTATATATCTCTGTAGCCTCAGGAAATGTCTATATTAGGAAAATTAAAACCTTACTGCCGGCATTGCCAGGGTTCTGAAAGATGACAACTTGGGCCATTTGGATTGTGGCTTAAGACACTTATAACCATCAGAAAGGTTTTTAGATTTAAAAGGGTTTAAATGGCTCAGCTTCGTCCCATCTACTTTTGACAAATCAAAGCAAGTATCCTGCTTCTACTTTAAATAAAATGCATTTTACACAAAAAAATGAAGCGTCACAGAGAATGATGGGATCTGAGGTGCCCCCCCCCCAAATCAGTTTCAAGGAGTTAGAAACTACAATCAGAGCTGGGGATCAGAATTAATATCGTTCTGGAAAGGGACACAGTCCCCAAGCTATCACCCAAGGTCTAAATGGGACAGCTCATTAAGCCTTTGAGCAAACATAAGGCCCGTGCAGAACTAAGTTGATGGGCATCCAAATGGGTCCTACCTATTTGCATCACCCTGCCAAAGACAGAAGTATTGTCCACTGTGCTGCAGTTCCATCTCCGATGCCGGAACTGGTACTGGCATTCCTTGATGCCTGTCTTCGCACCTTCTCCAATGTACTGCATGTGGTCCTGATACAAGTGGCAGAGTTTCTTCTGTCCTTGAGAAAGTCCTGCCAGTTGGCTGCAGAGAGGCTGTGCGCCTATGATATATACTTCTGACATCTGAACAGGGTTATTCATACCTAGCGACCTGCAAAGGGGAGCGGGAGATGTTCATTCAAGATTTACGTGTACTCTAGAGGTAGCTCCCTCCTCCCCGAAAACATGTCAGCCTTAGGGGCTTGAAGCAAACAGATGCCTTTTCTCTACCGTTTGTCCGCATGACAAACTATGAGAAGGGTTTCATAGAACTTCTCTGTTTAAACTCTGCAGAAAACAGAGGTATTGTGCAGTCCCCACCCGGCCATCTGGCTCCCTCAGTCAGTGTTTTCATTGCCTTCTTCTCCAGGCACCACATACCTGAGCCAGTATTTCTGAGATTCACTGAGAAAAGGGGGAAGTGGAGGTTTTCAGAGACCAGCCACCGGCTTTAGAGAAAGTGACTCAGTGCCTACAAGGTAGATGGAGCCTCCTCAAAAATTCAGGAACATCAAAGTAGAGATAATTAGGTAGGAGATGGCAGTGCCTTCCAAGGAATGGAGGTACAGACGGAGATGTCCTATACAGACTGAAGAAAA
This sequence comes from Uromys caudimaculatus, assembly GCA_028551405.1. NCBI lineage: Eukaryota > Metazoa > Chordata > Mammalia > Rodentia > Muridae > Uromys > Uromys caudimaculatus. The sequence goes on along the minus strand of CM052708.1, from coordinate 77,974,776 downwards.
CCCCTCGTGTTTTCAGACACATTAAAAGGGATTCTTAAGTGAACATGAAGGATCCAAGCAAGGAGATCCAGTGACCTGAAGTCACATCTGACAGTCAGAAAAAAAAGAAAAAAAAAAGCTACTCCATTACCAGGGAGAAAATAATGCCATCACACACAATTCCCTGGATACATTGCAGTCCAGAGAGAAACCCTTATTTAGGGGCATTTGACTATTTCAAGTTCACCCCCCTTTGATCAAATTTCAAGTGCAAATACTCTCTATTTGGGGGTTAGATGTCTTCGAGGACTCTGCTGCTTCAGACACTGTGGGTTCCTAACCTCATACGACAGAAAAATAAAAGGGAAACTCATTTTTATTTTACCTGGGGGGTGGCAAAAGTAAACTCTATAGATAGGCTTACAATTATTAAAGAAGTGCATTTCCCTTTTAGTACACAATGTTACTGCAAGCCCACGTCTCAACAAGGGCCTCCTAGAAAAAGGCCGAGGTTTATATATTCGGATTTCCCCGTGGAACTGAGTGTATGAATTACAAAATGAGCGAGTTACAAGAAAATTCCTATTTTAAAAGCGCCTAGAACATATACCCTCTATATTAGATGAATGCACCCATGTTCACTCTCCAGATTTCAACGCTATAGCATAGTGCAAGTGTACTTTTTTTTTTAAAGGAAGAATAGGCACACAGAATCAACTTACCACCAAGAATTAGCTTCTATTACAACCTGGGCGAAGGAGAAAAATGTGGCCAAAGCCATTAGGAAGAACTTGGAAGACATGGCACCTCCAGCGGTCCCCAAAGCCACTCCCGGCCTTAATATTCCAATGGGCTTCTGGAGAGGGAAAAAAGGAGCAGACGTTTATTGCTTTCAGATAATTTTCAAGTATACAAGTTTAAACAACGGAAACATCCGAGGTCTCTTAAGTTTACTGTTGATTGACTGCGCTTCTCCTCCGTGAGGTTTTTGATGGCAAGATATAGGCAGTTTCTTTTTCCAAATTAATCCACCCACGCAACCTCACCAAGAAATCTTATTTCGCTAGAATCCTGCGCGCGGGGCACGCCAGAGATCACAAACATGTCTCAATGCTGTTGAGTCAAAGCCCGGGTACCAGGCTTCCTGCGACTTCCAGTCCCGCACCCCCTCTCTTCCCTCTAGTTTCCCGCTGCGCTCCGTCCCTCCCAGAAAATTCACTCGGGAACCCGCCGCCACCCTCGTCCTCTCCCGGACCTGGGCCGGAGCAACAAGTGGAGTCAGAATTAATTCCATGGGCGAGAGGAGCGCGAAGGCGAGTGGAGCGCACTGCCGGAGGCTGCCGAGGAGGCGGGGTGGCCAGCGCGGGGGTGGGGGTGGGGGCAGGACGCGGGAGGGAAGGGCAGGGGGTGGGGGCGAGGCCCCAGGGACCAGCGCGGCGCGCGAGTGCCCAGCTGGGAAATGCAGCTCCGAATTAACATCGTATGTTTTATAATCAGTTTACAGGGCCGATTTTTGGAAAGCCACTTCCAGATGGGGAAGAGCAGCCTGGATTTCCTTTAGGATCTGCTTCAGCCAGTTTGGGGCGGGGAGTAAATGGAGTTGGGGGGTAAGGGATAATGAATGGGAAGAGGGTCGGCTCTCCCACCCCAGGGAACCCGGAAAGCCTGCCCCCTCCTGCCAGCGGCCTCCTATCGTCTGAGAGGAGGTGTAGATCTCGAGTAAAAAGAAGTATCCAGCTTCAGTTTCTTTAGGAGAGGATCTTTCCCCTACTCTTCCCTTGAACCCCATTATTCAGACTTTTTACTCTCCCTCTGGCCCCCGCGTCCAGCAGCGGTGGGGGGCGGGGCAAAAACCACCGAGAGCCTGTTGTTTCTCTTGGAGTTGTCCCCATGTTTTCATCGCACCACTGCGGGCTTGTGTCTTGAAGTACACTGCCACCCTGCCTCCAGTCTAGCCTCTCTGGCCCAAGTCAGGCTCAGTTCATTCAGTTTCAAAAGGTTGGCAAACGGGCCGAGGCGACAGGTCCCCAAGCGGAGCCAGCTCCCAAGCATCAGCAGTGCCCCTGGCCTGCAGGGCTCAGGGAGCCGGGCGGAGAAGTTTCCTTCCTGACGATATTCGGGGGCAGCGAGTTCTCAGGCTGCTCCCACTGGTGACTTTTCCACCTGCAGGCGGCGGCGAAGAGAGACGACAGTGGGTATGAGGAGCAGATTTCCAACGTTCCCCTTTACGTCTCTGATAAGGGTAACTCTGTGATGCCCGAAGCCCTCGAGGGAGCCCCTTCTTTTGGAAAGGCAAGAAAGGTGAACCTCTTCCAGGCGAAGGCCCTGCCGAGACCAGCTCCGTAAGAGGGATGAAGGGGACCCTGCAGGCAGCAGAAACGCTAAGGGACCCTGGTGCAGGCGGTAGCTCTCCTTTCCGAGCCAACCCTTTGGCTTGGACACTTCCGAGCTCACGGTAGAAGAGCTTATGTGCTTCCCAGTGCCAGCTAACCAGTGCTCCGAGCCTCGGCTCGGCCGTCCCCAAAGCACCGCAAAGCTGGGGACGCATCCTGGAGAGAATGGAAATCTGGAGTTTCCCCAGTCTAAGAGAAAGAAGGTTCAGTCTCCTTCCCTACCCCCGCCTGAAGTGTCAAGTTTCCTCCAGGGGAGGGGTGGGCTTCAGGGGTCTTTCTTTGCGCGCGGCCCAGGCTGCAAAGGCTTAGGGTCCCCAGTGAAGGCTAAAACCGTGCACTAAAGTGCGCGCGCGTGCGCGCGCGCGCACACACACACACACACTCATACACACCCTCGTGCACACTTACACACACGTATGCACAGACACACACGTTGAGAAGGGCTCCAGCTCTCAAATCGCGGCGGGTCTCACTAACTTTTGGAGCTTCACAGCGGGCGGGGCACGCGGGGCGGGGCGCGGGTGGTGGAGAAATTGATAACAGATTCGGCGGATTACAGGGAATCTCTTTGTTAGAGCCGAAACCACACAAACCGAACCCTATCCCGGCCCGACGCCCCCGGGGCAAATCCCCCAGTTCCCAGAACTCTGGCCAACAGTGAGTGGAGGCACCGGGTTTACTCAACTTCGGTCTCCTCGGTTACAGATTAGGGGTGTCCCAAGGAGATCGACAGGAGAGCCCCGAGAGCAGCATCTGCCTTGGATCCCCTGCACTTGCCTGGAAACACATCGGTTTTCTTTCCTCTCCCGTCTGTCGCAGCCCCACAAATCTGAGCGATTCAAGGAACTCACAGCGAGCTCACTAACGAACACCTCCACTCTATAGAGTGTAAAACATCCGACCGCGTGAGTTTAGGAGAGATCCGAAGCCAAGGAGACGGTGTGGAAAAAGAACTTTCGGGAGACTGCCGCAACAGGGTTAAAACAAAAGTTCTGGTCAAAATTATCCAGAGAACGAGACAAATGTTTTCCAATAGGGGCTCGGGAAAGCAGTCTGAGAAGCCGAAGCATCTGTCCTGGCGGGGCATACAGTGGAAGATGCGGGCTTTTAAGAGGTGCAGCGCAGGGGTGGGTGAAGAGAAGGAAAAACATTTGCGGGTCTTGAAGCCAAAGCTTCCCCATAAAGGAAGCCCCAAAACCTTCAGGGTGAACTGGATGAAAGGTGCAGGCTGTAGTGCTGGGCTAAGGTGCCAACACCAGAGAGAAGTTGGTGGGAAAAGATACTTCCTGGGTAGATAGCTATAGGACACACGCAAAAGTGTTCAGCTCCCAAGTGCAGAAACAGGCGGTCCCTTAAGGCTAGAACCAGAGAGGCTAGGCATAGAGTCTTTTTCGGGGGGGGGGGGGGTCGGGTGGTAGGGGGCCGTGGCCCTACTTCCCAGTCGGGTCACTTCCTTCTGCTAGACTCTACGTTTATGGCCCGCATCTGGGAGTGGAAATGATGAGAGATGCCAACTAGGCGGAAGAAGAGAGTGAACCAGGCTCCCGGTGGCGAAAAGGAAGAAGGGAAACTCCCAGATCTCCGTTCTTGAAGAGATGGAAATCGAACAGTGTTCTCAGTCTGCTCTTTTTCTGAACCAAGAAGACGGATGGAGAAACTTGAGGGAGGGAAACTCGGTCGCTGGCACAAACCTGGTTCTCTGGCTTCAAGAAGGGCAAAGAGAAGACCTTGAAGAAATGATCAGTAGGGTGTCTGTTTAAGGGGGAGTAGACAAAAGAAGTCTTGCTCTCCATCTTTCGGGCCTGGGCCCAGCTGAGCTGTAACTGTCCCACTCCGTGTGTACGTGTGGCCAGGGCACAAGCAGCAGGCAGAAATAGCCAGGGAGATAAGCCGGAGGTTGTCTGGAGCTGCAGTCCGGTTAAGAAACCTGAAAAGTTCCCGAGTGACCCAGAACTGCCAGGAGGTCGGAGAACAGGAATAATCCAGGAGATAAACTTCTCCTTTTCCTAAGCCTCGGTGATGTACCTCAGGGCTCTCCAGGTCCCCCACACAATAACCTTGCCTAACTCAGCACAGAGTCATCTGTCTAAAACTGAGTTGTATACCCCTGAGAGAGCGAGAAATTAAAGATCAGTTCAGTCCCCAATCTTTACAGGGGATTTTTTTTTAATAGACAAAGTTTATAAGCGAAGAAGAAATCACTGTTTTTGTTTTTGTGTTTAATAGATGAAGAAGCCGAGGCTGAGAGAGGGGACCACAACAAGCATCCAGGACCACAGAAAGAATTGGTGAGACAACCAGGGCCACACCCGAGGCCTTCTCCGGTGACACTCCCTCACCAGCGACCCGAAAGGCTGGAAATCCCTCGTCCAAATTGCCCAAGGCCTCTTTGCTGGGTTACACCTATGGCTCTTTTCTATTTGAAGCTCGAGGCAACACAGATTGTCCCCTGGCGGAGATCTTAGAAGGGTCTTGGTGGGAGAGTGGAGGCTGAGTTGTCGCCAGGGGTGCAAGTTGAAGGACTGGAACTCAGAGGGGGCCTTACTTCCAGATGGCCAACAGGGGGCAGCCGGCACCGCGCGGCCAGTTAGAAAGGCCGCGTTACAGTTCAGAGTTTTGCCGGCACGTAGCGCTCCCCTAGTGCACAGGAGCGCTCTGGAAGAGAAGACCAGAGTCTTGGGCTGGGCCTCCTTCGGAGGATCTAGGACCGAACCGCCAAGAAGACTAAAGCCGGCTTATCAGAGACTGATCTCCAGCCCGCCCCCCCCCCAGCCCCCAAAGCAGAGCAAGGTTCCCAACGGGTCCACCCATACTCTACTTTCGCCATTGCCCAGTCGCTGGGTACTTACGACATTGTCCGCCCCCACCCCCCCAAAAAAAAAGCCCTCGCGTGATGAAAAATGTCTTGAAACCAAATCTGTTAGGTGTGCTAATACCGTCAAGACAGCAGAGGCTGAGGAGATGCGACCTCATCGCCGGGCCCAAGTTATTTCCCAAGAGCGAATTGTCCATTTAAAGTACCACCACGGAGCCTCGGCTCGGACAGGACATAGAGGGTAAAATAGGGCCTTAGAAGCACTAGGGTTTAAAGGCCTTTCTTTGAAGAAAGAAGGTTGTTTGCTTTTTAGGAAACTGCTTCGTTCCGATTTTCATCTTACTCCCTACTAGAAAGCTGGAAACGAGAGATAAGAAGTATAAATGGAAATTGGTATCGAGACGTGGAGGGCAACCAGAGGAAAAGTTGTTTGGAAAATTGCTAGTTATATTCCAAGACGAAACGTTAACTTTTTTGTAAAAGTGAACTCTTGGTGACCCTCAGAGTGTGTGACTCGGCTTTAACATACAACTGACAATTAAAACAAACACGAGTTCACAAACTAACCCCCGCCTGCTCACAACGCAGAGGCCCTAGAGTCTCTAAAGCACTAGACTGACTCCGCTCAGGGGGTAGGATTAAAGCCACTAGGACCACCACTCCCCGCCCCCAGTGCTGCAGTAAAGGACCTGAGCTCACCCAGAGGCCGCTAATAAAGCTAATAACGCGACCCCGCTCCCCGCGCGGGGTGCGCTCTGGCCCCCCGCCAGGCACTCTTAAAGGCACAGGGGCCGGGAACGCTCGGGTTACTCGACCTGGAGAGCCGGGAACTGGGCCCTGATCTGAGGTTGGGGGTGGGGAGTGCATTGCTCTAGGGTAGGTGGCCCCTAGTTTCCCTAGTCTCGCAGCCGTTTCTCCTCAGCCAGTCCTCATCCGGCCTCAGATCTCCAGCCACACAATCTCCGCATGCCGGTGAAATGAACGTTTGATATATACTTGATGAATCGAATCATTATCCAGTCGCTGAAATACACAGAGTAAAACTACTCTCCGGGTTCTCGAGGTAAAAAAGGAACGCCGTCTGTGATTGAACTATCTTTCCTGCCCTCGCTCTTCTTCATAGTTGAAAATGTTCGAAGAATAGCCGGTGCAAAAAGTCTCCAAGGACGCAGAGGCAGTGTCCCCAGGGTAAGGGACGAAAAGATAGGAGTCCCTGCCAGCAACACTAGAGTTTAGCTTTCTCTAGGCAGTTAGAGAAATGGAGGGGATAGGGATAGATTGAAAGAGTTCAGTTAACTTTGAAAAGAAAAAAAAAAAAAGTAAGGAGCGTCCGTGCGCACAGAACACTTACCTTCATGGCGAGGGGGAGGGGGCGCGGAGAGGAAGTCGCCACCCGAGCGAAGGCGGCCAAGGAATCCAAGCGAAGCGTCGGGGTTAAGCCTGGGGGGACGATCCAAAGTAGAGCTGCCGAGTCCTCCTGGGCGCGTCGGGTGGGCGCAGCGACCCGGAGCGGAAGCGAGCACTGGCGCCCGGGCTTGGACTGCGGAGCTGGTATAGCGTGGAAATGTGCCCAGGAACCGAGAGGGCGCCGGCGCGCGCGGGCGAGCAGCAAGCGCAGGGCCGAGCGGGGACACTGTGCTGGAGCCGCGGGTCCGACGAGGGCGCGCAGGCGACTGTTCCGCGGCGAGGCGCTCCCTCTCTAACGTCCATCAGCGACGGCGGTAATTAGGGCTTTCCAACCCCAAATGTGGGCGTGATTGTGCAAAAGACTTTACAACAAATAATAAAAAAATTCTTCACAAGAAGGTGAAAAAAATGCCCCACTACTCAACTGTGGCCCGAGGCGGGGAAGGAGGGGGGGCAGTCCCTGTGCCCAAGATGCCCCCAGTTCGTTCACACTACGAATTCTGCAGACTCCTGGCGGCTCACGCCTCCTGATTGTCAGCTCCTCCTCTCCGGGTCTGTGGCCGAAACGTCTGCTTCCAGGGGCTGCTCCTGCAGCTGAGTTAGCTAGTGGACGTCTGTGTACACACAGACTCACACCCAAACACACACACACACACACACACACACACACACACACACACACACACACACACACACACACACAGACACGGAGACACACGCGCGCGCGCGCGAGCACACACACACACACACACACACACACAACACCACACAACACACGCAGCAGCAGCAGCAGCTTTGGGGCCACAGAACAATCAGGCACACATGGTTTTTTCTCCGGGAGATGCCGCTGAAATCGCGCAAGTCGCCATCAGAGCTGCAAGAGTCAGCGCCAAATTCTGTCCTTTCATTTTAGAATCTGACAAAAAGCGGGCGCAAAAATAAATGGGTTCAAGGCAGCCCTGAACTTTCTGCCGTTTGGTGGCTTGAGCCGTTGATGGACAACTAGCCCGTGGAGAACGTTGGCTTCCCCCTTCTGGTCCCCTTCTTTCTTTTCTTTCTTTCCTTCTTTCTTTCTTTCTTCGGGTTAACCTTCTTCTTTCCAAACCCCCGCCTTTCCAGGGCGAACAGAGCGTGGAGACGGAGGACGCGGAGCTCCGCGGCGGCGACTCAACTCCAGAGGTCCATGGCTGCCGAGGCTGCCCACCTCCTCGGTCGCGCCCGGGGTCCGAGGGGCGATCGTGGGGCCCGGCGGAGGCTGCGGAAAGAGCTCGCGAAGCGGCGGCCGAACGAACCGGACTCCGGACGGCGGAGGCGGTGCCTCGGAGCCTGCAGCAACTTTCCACGCGATGCGGTGCCCCACAGACTGACTGCCCCAGCGTGGGGATCGCGTGCCCCCCACCCCCGGCCCTCCTGACCAGCTCCCTCACTTTCGCCCTCCCTCTCTCCACACTCCTCTTTCCCTTGGTGTTCTCAGCGGAAAAAAAAAAAAATATTTTTAAAGTTGCAGAACCGAACGCGGCTGGAGAGGCAAAGGGGGGTGGGGGGGAGAGAAAAAAGTCAACTTTGCCTATGCGCATGCGTGGTGAGACTGTCCTATGACAAACTTCGCAGGATTTTAAAGCTGTACTACGGGCTGGGGTGCCGGGAGGCGGGGTACGCTCCCCCTTGGGCCCCCTCCTCAAGGTTCCCCATCCCCCAGGCATCTGTTGAACGAGGTCCATTCCGCTCAGCCCGCCTCCAGACTGCCTCAGCTTCTTCCAAAGTCGTTGACCCGTTTGGGAGGCTGAACCCCAACTTTTCCACTTAGCTCAACTATCCCAAACTGCATTTCCTGGGGCCTCTACAGAAACGACCTCACTAGCATGGATCCTCGGTGGGATGTCTCCTTCTTTCGCCCTGGGGAGAGTAGATAGGGCGAGGGCTTGGAGGGTAGGGTGGGCTCGCACATCCTGCAAAGTCCCTGGTGTCCTAGAAGTTTGCTAGACAAGATTGCTCCTCACACCAACACTGCCAGACAAGAGTAGAGGTCTGCTGCCAGTATGGATCTAGGTGGCTGCTCTCAGGTGAGAAGACTCTGAAGTTTAGGTGAACCGGGGGATCCAGACTCCGGAACTTCTAGACACTTTCAGATAGCTGAAATTGTTAAGCTGTCGATTGGACAGAGTTGATGGAGATGCATGCACCACACCGTCCTCCAGCAGGACACGGGTGCCGTGCTCAAACCCTGTCTCGTGGAATAGTGCGATGCTTTCTTCCATCTTTCCCATCTTCCAACGTTCAAGGGTAGAAGATAAACACACACACACACACACACACACACACACATACACACACACACACATACACATGATATAACACATACTACAAACATACACCGCCACTCCTCAGTCCCAACTCCGCAATATCACATATACACTACACACACACCACATGTACACAACACACACACACCAAATACACACTACACACATACACACTACACACATACACACTACACACACACATACACCACACACACCACACCACATACACCAATCACCACATACACTCACATACACCACACATGTACCACACCACACACACATACCACACACACTACATCACACACACACACACACACACACACACACACACACACACACACAGTCACTCACGCGCTGACGGTTTGGGTTTGCTACCTTGTGCCTCCCCCCATTCCCAGCTGCCCACCCTAGAGCATCCATAAGCCACAAGTTCAGCTCTAGAGATGTGACTGCACCGCCATTGACCCAGCCACATAGGCACTCACTGACTGATAGCCTCCTGTCACTGTATCCCTGGTCCTTCTGCTGGAAGTGCAAACTGGGACAGATGGATGGATTTGGGCCATTTCCCCACTGGATTTCTTTTGCTAAGGATGCTTGTAGTCCCAAGGAAAGCCAGAGGTTCTCAAAACCTTGGACCTCTTTCCCTCCAGCCGTCTCTAGGCTTACATCCCTTATCGATCTCTGGCATTTCACAATTTTCCATGTAGCTTCAGATCTGCACACTTAGGGGGAAAGTGAGGGTTGTTTTCTTTCTTTTTTGTTTTTTTTTTTCAACCAGGAGAATTGCTTCCAGGCTCTCTCTCCTCTCTTTGCTTCCTTTCCAGCTATTCAGCTCTGTAGCTGCAGCTGCAAAGAAATTCCCATGCCCTCCACCCCCAGCCCAGGTGTCCCCATGCCGGCATCCCAGCTCTGCCCTGGGCTAGCACATCTCCAGGATACAACTCACCAGTGGCTGTTGAAAACAAGCAGGGAGTAGCTGTGAACAGGGCCCCACAAAGGGCAGAGAAGCCACCTGGCTCCCAAGTGCCCTGGATTCCAGAGGCAGGCCACATAAATGAACAGGACAGAAGACAAAAATCCCTTTCCACTTAGAGTCAAAGCAAAAAGGCTGAGCATTTCCCTTATTTCACTTAGCTATTGCCTGAGTTACCTGAAGAACTGCTTGCTTCTCTACAGTTGCCTTTCCGGGTTAGATCTAGCCTTAATGGTTCACCCTTGATCCTCTAGTGGAAGATGGTACCTAGAATCCCAGTTCCTCCCCTGCTACTTTGTAGATGTTCACAAGACCCCTCTGCACTTCCATATCTTCTGAAACACACACACACACACACACACCACAAACAAAACCAAACAGAAAGTAGACGGCATACCCAGGAGGGCACTTAAAGGGGAATAGAATGACTTTTACAACTAGAGAGGGGTAAGACTGCACCAAGCTGACCACAGAAACACTGGGTCTGGGCTATGCACTCAATGTTGCTAGACACTGACTTTTCTAGAAAAAAAAAATCAGCTCTGAAAATTGAGGTTTTTTTGCAAACCCCCTTTGTGGCATGCAAATTATGACTGGACCAGTTCTAGCTGTCCTTTATTTCACTGCCAGAGAACATTCGTCCTTCCAACTGAAGAAATACAACATATTTGATTATTAGCTATTTCCCCAGACATCAGGATTGCTATTTGAATCATATACTATATTTTATCATCCAAGAAAAAAAAATTGGCAAGATTTCCAGCAAGCCTATCTGGTCCCAATGACTTCAGAGAAAGGGATGAGAGCTTTGTTCCTGGTGGTTTTAACAATAGTTGCACAGAGCTATGCCACTGGAACCCTGAGCTCTAAGTACTAAAGACCTCAGTCCAGTCCTTCAGACCTGAACAAATGGGAAATCCCCTCCGAGTTTTTAGTGAAGGGCCAAGGGCGAGTGCCCTGGAAAACTAGACTGCATTTAAGAAGCAGTCCCACTGTGGGTGCTGGCTGGTTTAATTGGGAAACTGACAGATGGAAAGGGGGAAAATCAATGCCTCTCCACTTGGGAAGGCTCCCAAAGGAGAGTCTCCAGTCTGTGGAAGTCCCTCAACTCCTGGCAAACTATGACTGCACTGGGGCATTTGCTCTGTGATTAAGTCATCTGAAGACACACGGGCAGGGCATTGCCATGCTTCTCTCATTAAAAATGCTTTGGACTCCAAGGAACAAATAAATCAATATTTTTTGGCTGCTTTCCCAACAGGGTTCTTTTCCTAAAGCACAGTGCAAGATAAGGAATTTATGAACGACAGCATCCCTGTGCCGCCTTTCCCAGCGGGAGAAAGCAGGGTCTGGGTTGTCATTCTGGGAAAATCTACCCTCTTTTTATGCCTGGCAAATAATGTTTTATGGCCCTGGGTTTATGGTGGGTGTTTTAATGATCTGCTGTAGAAAGGGGGGTTTTCTCTCCAGTCACTAGAATTTGTCAAGAGGGCCTGGAGGCCATAAAAGAGGGCTGGGCCCTAGGGACAAACAGGCTCCATCTTCTGAAATAAACTAATAAAGCGCCCCAAGATGTTTACCTCTTTGCTTCAGAGTCAAGAGCAGCAGGGCTGTGTGAGGGCCCTGCAGATGGAACACTAGAAAAGGGACAAAGAGGCCGGAAGGGGTTGGAGGGGCTTCCCCAGCACCACATGGCCATAGTCAAAGTAATCCCATCACAGAATATTGCCACTGGCCACTAGCTTGTGGGGGACAAAGGCTCCCTTGAGGTTAGAGGACATTTTTGGTCTCTGGGTCCCTTAAGGCAGACTCAAGGAAGTGCCTTAAGAATCTCAAGCTCAGCTGGGCATGGTGGCCATGGTGGCACACACATTTAGTCTCAGCACTCGGAGGCAGAGGCAGGCAGATCTCCGAGTTTGAGGCCAGCCTTGTCTCCAGAGTTCCAGCACAGCCAGGGCTGCACAGAAAGACCCTGTCTCCAAAAAGAAAACAACCAAACAAAGATAATCTCAAACTCTATGTGCCCAGGGCCTGATCTCAGCCCAGTTCCTTCTCTTCTTTGACTCAGTGGTCCTTTCTGATGGTCCTGAGTGGATATTTTGATCCAGTATCAATTGTTATTTGTTTGTTATTGTTGGTCTTAAAAGGATAGCAGAGTCAGAAAGAAAAAAAAGGTGATTTGGGGGCGGGGCTGGTCCTGGCTCTGGTTGGATGAGTGACTCTGCAGTAGCCTCATGTCCCTCCCTGGGAGTCTCAGTGTCCTCATGTAAAGCAGAACTAAGCAAAGCATTAAAGTGAGGCTGTTGTAGTCACTGACAGTGTATGGAAGGCCTCGGTCCAACTTCTGCCAGTGGTGGTTGCTCAAAGACGGCAGATGCTGTGATTTCAGCACTGGTGGTGGCAAGGTCGCTGGGTGACATTCTGAAGAAGATGGGACGGGATGCTGGCAAGGAACACATGTGGCAGGCAATTTCAGCATTACGCGGCCTGCCGCGCAGTGGGGGATTCTATAAGGACGGGACAGGTGGGTAAAGGCCAGGATAATGGCAAGGAGTGGATGAGAATCCTCTCAGGGGACATTCCCCAGCTCCTACTACAGACCCATTGTCTTACCTCGGTCCCCACCCCACCCCCCCACGAAGCAGACGGTATTAGCTGTGGAAGGAGAAGGGGAAAGCTAAAGGAGATCACAGAGCCCCAAGGCCCAAGTTTTAGTGATAGGACTTGGAATCTTAGCTAGCAGCTTCCGATTCACTCTACACTGAACAGGGACTATCAAATCAGCTGCCCCAGAAAAGCCCGGATGCCAGTTGAGTTTTATGGTGGTGTCTATCAGGAATTGCCTGACTTAGAAGCCAGACCTGTCTTGTCCTTCTACCCTCAAGAGTAACACATCCCGATCCAGACACCCTGCCCCACCTCAGTTCTCACCTTACTTTCAGGACACAGCTTGAAATGGGGGTCCTTCACACAACCATGAGTGCCTGTTCTCACCATGTGGCTCTGGCCATGGCTCTACCTTGCTTAAAGTTCTTTAGGGTATCCCCAGACCTTATGGACAAGTTTACAAGACTCCTTGGGATGTCCTCTTTGTGTCTGCTCTGCCACAGGCATGAGATACTGTTCCCTTCCTATCTGGATGACCTCAGTCTCTTGCAGTCACCTCCTTCCTCCATGGACACACTGATCTGAAGCAGTCTCTGTCTCTGTCTCCATGACTCTCCACCCCTGTCCCTGCTATGGGGATGATATTCCCCCTTCTTTCAGATTGAAAATGACTTTATTTAATTCACATGTATATTTGACTGCTTTCGGTTTGCCTGCACTAGAATGTAAATGCAGGAAGGCAGAGGTCTTTGTCTTGCTCAGGGCTGTGATCTCCCATGACTGACAAGATGAACACGCTCTGAAGTATGAATGAAGGACTGCTCTCACCATGATGTTGGCCCGAGTGTCAAGAAGTAACCATTACAGTTCATCTACTTGTAGCATCATAGACAAGGCTAGCCCCTAGAAGGTGTCTCCCCAGCTCCCACGTGTTTTCCCAGTTTTTCTCTCAGTCCCTTTCCCTGAACTGGAGAGAGTCCAATAAGAGAAATAATTTTCTGCTACAGATAAGTGACATTCCACTTTATCGGCTCATCACCATGGTCTATGAGTTTGTCCTCTGGGCTGGCATTAGCTTCTGAAAGGCAAACATCATGGCTGGTTCTGGAAGGCCACTCAGCTCTGTATTTAATGGGGCTACCAAGCAGTTACTGACTGGGTTGAGAAAAGCCCAGACTGACCATTCCAGGGAGCAGGTGGCCCTTTACTCCACGAGAGAGAATCTGGATTTCTGAGAGAGAGAGAGAGAGAGAGAGAGAGAGAGAGAGAGAGAGAGCAAGCAAAAGGCTGGGGTTTTCTTTTGTTCTATTTTATTTGATTTTTATTTTTTTTTAAGATTTATTTATTTTATTTATATGAGTACACTTTAGCTGTCTTCAGATACACCAGAAGAGGGCATCAGATCCCACTACAGATGGTTGTGAGCCACCATGTGGTTGCTGGGAATTGAACTCAGGACCTCTAGAAGAGCAGCCAGTGCTCTTAACCACTGAGCCATCTCTCCAGTCCTTTTGTTCTATTTTATTATTAACCTGTTTTGCAGTTGTTAGTATTGCGGGTCTAAATCTGTGCTAAGGCTTTGGAAGTCAGGGTTAGCTTCCTCATCAAGTCCATTAGTTTTCCTCCAAACCCAACACAGAGCTACTCCCGGGTATGTAGTAGCAAGCTGCTCTACCATTTAGCTAAGCTCCTCTCTCTAGAAGGGAAATCGAGACACACAGAGTTTATTTCCCATTTATTGAACTTGGACACACTGTGGTACCAGTTGCAAAAAGCATCAGAACCCTTTAGGGAAGAGCTGGCACAGGGAAGACTTGGTTCTAACTAGATTTTCATACAGATCAAATCTGTCCCTTCCAATGCAGCCTTCTCAGGACTACCTGTCATGCTGACAACTGACCTGGAGACACCCTGAAGTGAACGCTAAAACAGGCTCTCTCGGCCTGAGAAAGACAAGACACTTCCCAGTGCTGATGAATGCAAGCTACTCCCCTCGCCAGTCCCACCCCTAAGATATTACCTTTAAATATTAGGCATACATTTTACTCATTTTTAATCGACCAAATTTTAAGTTGGTGTCTCTTTTACAATAAGAGAAAAGTAACTGCACACAAGTTGTGGTGTACAAATGTGTTATGGCTAAATCAAGCTACTCAACAGTCACATAGCTACCATTCTTTCCGATGCAGAGAACACCTTTGTTTCCTTTTGTGTCTGCTGGGGACCTAACCAGGGCCTTAGTCATGCAAGGCAGGTGTTCTCCACCATGCTATAATCTCAGCCAAAGAACTCTAACATAATCTGTCCTCATCAATTCTCAAGAGTAAAATACGTTATTAACTATAATCAACACATTATACAGTACATCCCTTGAATTTTTCTCTTGTATAATTGAAATTCTGTATCCTTTGACTGACATCTCCCCAGGTTCCTCTCTCCTCAACCCTGATATGTTAGTCAATGTTTCATTGTTTGGATGAACTTTCTGAAAACTAAGGAGAGTCCAGTTTGGCTATCTGGATGGGTGGATTGCTTTAGGCCTGGGGTGAGGTAGAACATCGTCACGGGGAGGGCGTGGCCATGTAGAGCTGCTAGGGAGGGGGGCTGGACAATAGTCAAGGGCGGACCACTGATGGCCTACTTCCTCCCTTAAGACCTCACCTCTCCCAGTTTCCACGATTTAGTGTACTCAGCTGTGAACCTGAGAGATTAATACACTGGTGGGGTCACAGCTCTCAAGAGTCTACCCACCTCAGAACACTACTGCATAGGAGATCATGTCTTCAACTCACGAACCTTTGAAGACCTTCCAGACCCAAACTGTAAGAACCTATAACCATTATTCTCTACAGTACTTCTAGAAATCTGATTTTTAAAAAAAAACAATACATATGTAATTAAGATCATGGACTACTTGTCTTTTTGTGGCTGGCTTATTTCAGTTCACACAATGTCCTCTAGGTTCATCTTGTACTAAATGGCAATATTTCTTAAGATGGAAAGGCGTTTCATTGTGTGCATGTGCCATAGTTTCTTCCTTCCTTATGTAGTTATTGCACAATGGTGGGAATTAGACTCAGAGCCTCACACGTACTAAGCAAGTGCTTTATCATTGCAGTACTTCGCCAGCCTATACGACATTTTCTTTTACAATTTATCTGCTGATGACTACCTAGATTAATTCTGTACCTTGGCTACTTTTGCTGCTCTGAACATTGAGTCCAGTCATTGATTTCAGTGTGTGTACACGTGTGCATGTGCATGCATGCATGTGTATGTGTGTGTGATTACTGAATCATATGTGTGGTGGTCTGAGTGAGAATAACTCCCATAGGCTCATAAATTTGAATAGTTCAGTGTCAGTTGGTGGAACTGTTTCCGAAGGATTAGGATGTGTGACCTTGTTGGAAGAAGTGTGCCATTGGGGGACAGTGTTGAGATCTCAAAACCCCACACCATCCCCAGTTAGCTCTTTCTGCTTCCTACTTGCAAATGGGGATGTAAGTCTAGTGGTACTGCTCCAACTCAATGCCTGTCTGCCTGTGGACATGTTCCCACCATGACACTGTCTGAAGCTCTAAGCTCCAGTAAACCCTGTCTTCTGTAAGTTGCTTCAGTTATAGTGTCTCTTCATAGTAATAAAAAAGTAACTAAGATAATATGGTTGTTTTTTTATTAGTTTTTTCTCAGAAACATCCATATTGCTGTCTGTACTGTACTGGTCATACCAATTTACAGTCCTATCAACAGATGTGACATTCATTTTTTTTAAAAAAAATGATTTTTATTTATAAGTATTTGTGTGAACCTGCACGAGTTTATGTTTTCACCCTGTATGTAGAAGTGCCTAGGAGGCATCGGATCCTCTGGAACTGAAGTTCTAGGCAGTTATGAGCTGCCTGATGTGCTGGGAACAGAACCCAGGACCTCTTTGAGAGCAGGAAGTGCTCCTACCCCTGAGCTATCTGATGGAAGTTGTACATTTTTAAAGGGTGTACGTGGTGCAGTATAAGCAGCTGTGTTGTGTGGATGTGGATTTGGGTCCAGTCATGCAGAGGCCAGAGATAATAGGTGTCTTCTTCAATCACTTTTCACCTTAGTGTTTGAGAAAGGGTCTCTCATTGAACCTAGAGCTTGCCTAGTAGGCTAGGCCGGCTGGCCAGTGGACCCCAGGGCCCGCCTATCTCTACTTCTTCAGTGCTAGGATTCTAGGTGCCTGGTGCCTGGCTTTTAAATGGGCTTTGGAGACTGAACTCAACTTCTCATGTTCCCATGAGCATCTCTCCAGACATGACCTTTAATTTTGGTTACCAAATCAATAGTACAAAAAAATATTAAAAGAGGGCCACATACTAACAACATTTCTGTCAGATATCCGGTCTTCTTGATATCACCATTATGCAAAGTATCCAGGAAGTTGGCTGTATTTTAAAATGTGTCCAGGATGTTGTGATTTACCACCTCAATTGCATAGTAAACCAAATTTTAACTTGAGTTATTCTATCTTAGTCCATGTGAATTCTTAGTCTATGAATATTCCCAGCCTCCTTTTGGGGACCTTCACATAGTTCTAAGTAGATTACTGTATTGTGAGTCGTTTTACTTTGCATATTTTACCATTGTCCTACTCAAAAACGTGACTCTGTTATGACTTTCCAAACATCAATATCAATAAACAACTGGATTTTGAGTAAAAGCTGCTTTTCTTCACTCACTTTAACTCCAAATCGCAGTGATCTATACATGTCCATTAAGGTCAAGTGACAAGTCATTGATTTTGAAAAGCATGAATAACATGCTCTCTTGCAGAAGATCCCCGTGTAGCTGCATGTATTTAATGTAAGTGGTTTTGAATTAAGCAAAGATTTCCACTTCACCCAGAAGAAAACCAGTTGCTCCTTGGTAATACCACAGAACTCAAGGAAGTGAAGTGAAAAATTGCAAAGGATTAGATTTACCTAGTCCAGTGGGTACATATATCTACCAAGTATATACAGGAACTCGATGGCTCCAGTCATGTGTCATCTGTGGACAACTCTCTTCTCCTCAGCCGAGGGGCAGGTCCTACCCCCATGGCCCTCACTCCTTAGTCATCAGATTTGTCATAACAGAGATTAGCTGGTACATAAGCGCCATCCCTCTCTTGTCTTGCCTACACCACTCAGGGAGGTTTGAAAATATTCCTTAACTTTGAAAACGGGATTCAAAGCACAACATGTCAGCCTCTATTTCAAAAGTCACCAGCAGAACATAAAAGCAAATCATAAATTTAGAGTCAGTTTGTTGGGACTGTATTATGGCTACAAAAAATAAATCAAAGGGCAGCTTAAAACACATAGACAGAAATATCCATAGGCGCCACAGGTAGCCATTCACTATTCATTCATGTCTTTAGTGTTGGCTAATTCAACATGTACTTCATAGCTTCACCCACTCACTTACCAAGCACTGATGGGACACCATTCATCCCTGTGTTGTGTTAGGACTGGCTTGGCCAGATCCTGATGGTCTGTCTGTCCATTTTAGTCCATCAGTAATGATTGAGAACTGGAGAGATGGCTTAGCAGTTAAGAGCACTGACTGCTCTTCCATAGGACCTAGGTTTAATTCCCAGCATCCACCTGGGAGCGCACATTTGTCAAAACTCATATTCTAGGGGATCTGTCACCCTCACACAGACACACGTGCCAGCAAAACACCAACGCACATGAAAACATAACCATGAAGTGATTAGACGCCAAGGTGGGATTGCAGAAGGATATCTCAGACGCATGATGGGACTAAAGCTCACCGAAGTGGGCACATGCAAGCACTCTGAATGCTCCTGTGGATTGGTTATTCCACTGGGTTGAGGTCCTAACTAGACAGCAGTGCTGAAAGGTACATGGCTAAAAAGGCTTATAGTGCAAGTTCAACATTAGGGTCCTCCTTGGCTGGTTGGAAAACCCTAGAAATTTTCCAAAGAGAGTCCATCTAGACAGTGTGTCTGACAGCCTTAGAAATTCTTTATGGTGAGTCTTTTATTGTTACTCTTCCAAGAGGAGGCTCAGAGAAAGCACAAGTAATCTACCTTGAGAGAATAACTTATAGCTAAGTGCGCTCTCTCTCTCTCTCTCTCTCTCTCTCTCTCTCTCTCTCTCTCTCTCTCTCTCTCATCTGTCTGTCTCATTAAGATTTAGTCCCATGTAATAAAAATAGGTTTGTCTCCCACTTTTTTCTGAAACCCTTTTATCTGTGAGGAGCATTTTACCTACAGAATGTTTTTGACCCCCTTCCTTCCCCCCCAACCATTGAAATCAGCAAGAGGCTTGGTCATTCTGACATGTCAGGGGAGCAAAGCAAGTTGAAAGAAATGACGAAAGCAACTCACTTAAGGAGCTGCAAGAGCTGTAACTCAAGAGTCCTGATTCCTCAGGGCTAAAGCAGTGGGCAAACCCAGAAGGAGATGGAGAGAAAGGGGGGAAAGGAAGAGAACGGTGAGGAGAGGGGGAATGGTTACACCAAGAGGGTTAGAAAGGATAGATGAATGGGAGGAAGGAGGGAGGTCAGTACCAAGGCAATCATCCGAGAAGAGTAATGGAAAGAAAGTCCATCTGTTGCCTTCTCTATGGCTATAGATGGGAAGCACTGATATCTGGCAAACCAGAGCCGGGTGTGTCTTGCTTCCACCTGACAATGTATTCGCCGCAGTGCTAGAATTAGACCATCTTCTTTGGGTGCCAGGCGTGTGGTAGCATCGTGGAACACTATTTTTCAGTTTTCTTCTGCTTGCCACGCTTTCACGACATGGGTCACCACCTACGGTGTAGAATCTTCATCTGTATCTATGGCTCGGACAAGTGCCACCCAAAGTAGAACCTTAATTTGAGGTTGTTCATCCTTTATCTGCTACACATGAGGATAGCAATAAATACTGGTGGTGCAGAGAAACAGACCAGTGTTCTCTTCTCCAGGGCTCAAAGTAAAGTGACTAACCAGGCACACACGATAATGATGACGGGAATGAGACGCTCTGATGCCACGCAGTGAGGTGTGTGGGTGACAATGCAAAGAGGGGAAGCTGATTTGCTCCTAATGGGGGATGAAGAGTAACTTATTGTGATACTGAGGAAGACAGAGCATCTAGCCTGGACAACTTCACATATCATTCCTCCCTCTCCTGAATGGAGTTCCCAGAGAGTCCCTTCCTCCCAGCCAGGTGATGGGGGAGAAGGATCCATCAAGCTCAAGGCGTTAGCATTTGAGTTAGACTTGGCCCATAATTCAAGCCTCATTGGTAGCTGATTAGATCAGGAGAGAGAGACAGAGAGACAGAGAGACAGAGAGAGACAGAGACAGAGAGAGACAGAGAGAGACACAGAGAGTCAGAGACAGACAGAGACAGAGACAGAGAGACTCAGTAGTTTGGGGTCTGGCAATAGTGGAATGGGAACCACCTCTACTTTGAGGCCTGGCTAACTGTAGACGAGGAGACCCTGAGTAAGGCACTGAAGAACACTGCAAGATGAAAGGTAGCTTCGGAGGTGAACACAGTGTGTCCATCCAGATGTGTAAAGAAAACGAGACCTTGCCTTTGACATGTTACAGCCTATGGATCCAACTGTGCTAAGACAACGAAGTTGGTTTGAGTTGACTTTAACATCTGAACTAGACATGTTCTCACCGTGTTAGTTTGTCTTAGGGACATTACCATAGGCTGAATCAGGTTTAGGGTTAAATGAAAGCTAGCTGTTTCCTCTGAGGGTTCAGACTAGCCTCATAGACAGACACTAAAGGGGATTTTCTTCATATGTGGCTGTTAGCACATTATCTTGAGGTAGAACATAGCCTGGAAGAAACTACATCCAGTGACCACTAACGCACACACCAGCAGAGCTGAATGGGAGGAGATGCTACGTGTGCCAGGAAGGTCTACAAACTCAAGTAAAAATCAGTACAACACAAGCCCTTCTGGGATTTACACATCTTCCCTGCCTAAGAGACCTTCTTCCCCTCTGGTAGAGAACATATTCACACATTCATCTATTTGCTCGGAGCATATATAAATATACATGCCATATGTGATAGAATGAAATCTCCAACTACAGAATGTTCAAGAAATGGGATCTTTGAGGGCAAACTCTTTGGCAAATCAAAAATCTAAATGATAAGCTTCCAGCACATACCTTTGGAATTCATTACCTTTGCCAAACTTGCATACACTCTTTACTTTCGTCATGGCTGTGACATAATGCCTGATGTGAACAACTTAAGGGAGATAAGATTGGCTTTAGTTCCTGGTTTTTAGGGTTTGGTCCATGTGCTTGGGGTCATTACAGCAGTAAGACCATGGTGAAGAGAAAGGAAATGGAGAGCAGTGGAATACAAGAAGGAGCAGAGTGTGATATAGTCCCCAAAGATATACCTTCAAAGTGACCCCTTTCTTCCAACTAAGCCACGCCTACAACCTTTCACCATTTCTCCACAATGTCCACCCAGGGTTAATCCATTCATTAAGTCAAAGCCTTTCTGAGCTAACTGTCTCTGAACTAAAAGGCATAAAATATGATATAAAATACACAGATGATGTGGGTTTTTTTCTATCAGACAGCAGTACATATAGTAGAACTCTGTGGCCAGGTAAAGCCTGGGATCCAGGCTCTCCTTGAAATCACTGGATGGCACTGGGTGGCTTCTTTAACCTCACCAAACCTTGGCTCTGTAAATGGGATTACTCAAGGTACCCAGCTCGTTGGGCTTTTGTAAGGATGGAACAAGAAAGCATACTCTCAGTGTTTAGCATAATACTTGGCATGGATCTTGTTCTTAGTCAATGTAGAACTGCATCTGGAAAGTCAAGAGATCCGGCTTAAATCAGTCACGATAGAAAAATGGACTGTGGAAATTTGCACAACTCCCCGACACAAAGTTTTTGTTTTGTTTTGTTTTCCTTTTGATTTGTAATTTTCATAAATCTGGAAGGCTCACAAAAAGAGGCTGTTGTCAGTGGATGGCTGCAGGGTAGCCAGGCTTTTGATAAGCACAAGTTCGGATGGTGTGGGGGGGGCTTGGATTGAGTAAGGACCAACCAGTGATCATCACACCTGCTAAGAGAGAGATGCAGAGACTGTTACAGTCTATGACTGTGCTAATATCTCCTGACAGATTGGCACGTGCCCTTGCTTGGTGTCAAAGAGGTACAGGGAGATCAAGTGATATGCTTGGGGTCACCCACCCAGGAAATAGCAGAGACAGGTCTCAGTCCTGGTCTATGTAACACCCCCCTCCATCCCAAGTCAGCCTATGCATTGCTAGGGCAGAAAGGCTTTGAGGAATTGTGTGTATTGTTGAAACAGGCACAAGTGTGGCTTACCGCAGCAGTTCCCTCTTGTTGCACCAACAAACACACTAGAGGTTTCAGGGTGATGAAAACCCTACTTTCAGAAGGAGCCATTCCTTAGCTATGAGGATGAAGACTCTACATCCCTCTGTAGAAATGGCTCACTGAGCTCAGCCCTATCCAGCCTAGAATATTACCAATCAGAGTTGCCAAAGTGCAGGGACATTTTCTTTCTTAAGAGTTTCCCAGGACTTTGCAAACATGACCCTATTAATCCACTCAGTACCCGGATGAGATAGGTAGTTGGAAGTTATTATTATTCTCACTTTCAAAGCAGAAGATCTGAAGCCAAGAGAGATTAAGCAATTAGTCTGAGGTCAAATGGTGAGCCAGGGACAGACCTGGGAATGAAACAATTATCTTCTGAAATTCCAATCGAATGCACAGACTGACTGGCTTTTCATCAGGACGTCTATGGTTGCAGCTGCCTGCATTTGTACGGCTTGCTTTAATACCAATATCCAAACCGACGTAAGGTTTTCCTAAAGGATCGGCTGAAAGCAAAGCAGAGAAGCAGGCAAATTCCCTAAACAATGTCTTACCCTAATGGGGGATCCGCTTCGCCTAGATCTGAAATCTTTTATTTCACCCGCTAATAGTTTTGGAAGACTAGGGGCCAGGGGGCATAGAGAACTCCTTCCTGCTTGTGGGTTCCCCCTCCACCCTTTTGTTGGAACCAGGGTCTCTTTCCCTCTCCCTCTCTCACCCCTCTCCCTATTACTTTACTTCTTCCTTCCCTTTTCTCTCCCCTCCCCCTCCCTCTCTCCCTCTCTCTCTTCCCCTCTTCCTCCCTCCTTCTCCATTTTAAACTATTTTCATTTACTTCTTTGAGAATTTCATATCGTATATTTTGATTATTGCCTTTCCTCTCCCCAGCTCCCTTTCAGATCGTCACCTGCACACTGAACCTCATCTTCTTTGTTCGCAGCCCCATGGAGGGAGCCACAGCACCAATGGACCTGACCCCCCTCCCCCGGTCGTCCTGGAGTTTGGACCACCAACCAAAGAATACACATCTATGGACCCATGGTTCGGACCACATGTGAGGCAGAGGACGACCTCGATGGCCATCAGGGAGAGAGGGGAGGCCCTTGGGCCTGAGGGTGTTAGAGGCCCCAGTAAAGGGGAATGTCAAGGTGGG
>CM052708.1:77793655-77951676 GCA_028551405.1 Uromys caudimaculatus | reverse complement strand
ACATTCCACTGGAGAAAACCGAGTTCCTCTCTCCTAGTGGCTATCAATTGCAAGCAGCTTCTTGGTGAGGGGTGGGATTTCGTATCCACTTTCTTTTTTAGTCCTGGGATTGTGTCTGGGTTGAACCTGTGCAGGCCTTGTGCATGCGGCCACAGTCTCTGTGAGTGCATTTGTGTTATCAGTCCTGTTGTATCCGGAAGACGCTGTTTCCTTGGAGTCAAACACCAACTCTGGCCCCGACGTTCTTTCTCCTTCTATGTAGATCCCTGAGCCTTGTGGGGAAGGGGTTTGACAAGGGGAGAGCGCTCCAGAGACTCTCACTCTCTGTACACTACCCAGTGTGGGTCTCTATGTTAATTACCATGCCCTACAGGAAGACGATTCTTTGATGAGTATTGGTCAATTTGATGATTTGAAGTTCTGGTTGAAACTCCAGGCTCAGAGTCCAAGCAGTCTCAAGACAGGGTATTCTAAGGAACCCCTACTGACTTCAACTTGTGATCATCCTGCTTCAGCCTCCTGAGTGGCAGGATTACGGGAATAAACTAGCACGCCATGTTCTTTTCTTTGGGGTATGTGTACTTGCATGTGTGCATGCATGTGCATGCTCATAAATGTGTGAGTGGTGTGTATGTGCTTGTGTGTGAAGGTCAGAGGTCAACTTAGGGTGTTATTTGTTCTTCAGGACCACCTTGGGGTTTTTGTTTGTTTGCTTGGTTGGTTGGTTTTTTGGTTTTTGGGGTTTTGTTTTTGTTTTTGTTTTTTTGTTTTTGTTTTGTTGGTTTTTTTTTGGGTTGGTTTGTTTGTTTGTTTTGTTGGTTGGTTAGTTAGTTTGTTGTTACTGTTATTTTGTTTTGAGAAAAGTCTCTCACTGGGATCTGAGGCTAGTTGATTCTTCTAGACTAGGCAGCAGTGAGTCCCAGAGTTCTAAATCAACCACTCTGTTTTGACTTCATCTAGTTTGAGTTTGTCTAGTTTGTCTAGTGAGATTTCAATGAGCTCATTTCTGTTGGTGAGAAAATACGGCCCTATTTGGTTCACTAGGTGGGGGACTCTCTCTTTGTAAGTGGCTACATGCTGTGCTCAAGGGATTGTTTTCAGAGTTCATGGTGGCCACTCCTGGATCTGCTGAATTTCAGTCTCTGAAAATCCTCAGCAGACTTTTGGAGAATTCTCCTGTGCCTTCCACAACTTAAAGTGCTAGAATCCTCCAACTTGTCACCCAAAGACATTCTACTTCTGTTCTTATCACTTTCTTACCCCTCCTTGTTTTTGTCAGATATACATGCATGCGCACTCGCGCACACACACGCACACACATGCACATACACACATACTCACATACACACACTCACACACACGCACACACACACTTCACACGCACACACACAGGCGCACACACACACACACGCGCACATGCACACTCACATACACATACTCACACACATGCACACGCATACACACACATACACTCACATACACACACACGCACACACATACACACACTCACATACACACTCATACACACACCCGCGCACATATGCACACACACAGACGCCTGAATGCAAGGAAGAAAACAACTTTCTAACTTATACAGCATAGCCATTGTCTTCTTTCCAGGAAATGAAACTCTGGGGAAGTCCTGAGGCAGGAGGATTCCTTCCATGTGTGCCTCAAACTTCTTTTCTTCTAAACTAACAATAGGGTGGTCAGAAGCCAGATCATCACCAGACAGGGTTTGGGGCTCAAGTTCAGAACCTTGCCAAGGATGCCCGTGAGCATTTCCACATGGAGCTGAGGTGTCAAAATATCACACAGGTCTTAACCACTCTTCTGGGCTCTTTCAGTGGAATACTTAAGAGTAGCTTGTGTGAAGGGTGTCACACAGTATGGTACCATGTACAAGCAACTATGCTTGAAACTTTCCCAGCTCCTAGGCTCAGGGCAACTCAACTATAAAATCAACCTATCACATCACAGATTATGGCTGCAGGTACTGGTTGCCAAGCAACCCAGAACTAATCTTACAGATGTGTGAACATCTGTGCAGGAGAAAGGAAGTGTGCAGTACCCAACACTGTACGTAGCACCCCACTGTCAAGCCTACTACCATTTTTTCCCTAAGCAAGCCCACATTTCTTATCACGTAAGTCGAGCAGATCCCCCCCCCACTTGTTTCAACCTCAGTGTTTTATTGTCCCAAATCCTTGCTCTTGACTTGAGTTCATGTGCTCCGTGGTAGTACAAGTGGTAATTACACAAGTCTTTCCTTCCCTGTCATTGGCAACAGTCACCAGGGAAATTTACAGCCCCCAATATCCAGATCTGGAAACTGGTTATTAGCATGGTTGGGGAAAACCCTGACGTGGCAAATGGCACGTGAACAAGGACCAGCTCCAGCAGCTCTTGGGAGAGAACGGCTGGGAGCGAGCCAGTGACCAGCAACGTAATTTCACTGCATGCTTATTATTTATGATCTATTACTGCTAATAATAGCTATTATCTCCATCTTTGTTCATGACCTAGCATTGTAGCTGGCATTGTGTGAACTGTTCATTTGGCTCTTTTATTATTATGCTTTTTGTAATAAAACAACTGATAGGTCTGAGTGATAATTTTAGAAAATGAGAAAAGAAAAAAACAAAACAAAACCAAAATGGGGGAAAAAAAAAAAAAAAAGCAAACTAGCAGCTACTAAGCAGGCCAGTGCTGAATTGTTTGGCACGCAGTAGAATTGGATTCGAAAGAGGGTTGTAAACTCAGGCCCACTCAGATGCAGGCGGCAACACAATGGGTGGGCTTGGCCAGGTGTCAAATTCTAGAGGACAGGAAGGACTATGGAAGGATGGACATGGCTTCCCACCCTCCTAGACTCAAACTGCAAAGATGTCGGAGTGTACAAGCAGCATCGATGTGTCCCCTCGAATGTCACTGCATCAGATCTTTAGGCTTTCTCTCTTTTATGTCAGTATATAAATCCGTTATTACCAATTCCTCTGAGCTATGAAACCACAAGCTACCAAACACTCTAAACTCCCTAGCATACAGTTCTCCTAAACAAGACCATCTCTGTGTCACAGTAATTTTCAAATAAGGAAGCCATCCTGCCATCCAATCGCAAATCCTCTTCAAATTCGGATGCCTGTCTCAATAGGTGGTCCACAGTCGCACCGAGAATCATACATGATGCTGTTGTCAGGCCTCTTTAATTCTGTTTAATCTGGTAATTTCTCAGGTTTTCAAGTCCTGGGAACTGAACCTAGGGTCTCATGCTCACCGTCCATCACTCTACCAGAAGATGCATCTTTAATTCCTCATTCTTCACGTTTTAAGTTGAGACTCTGTAGGTCAAACAAGAAATGCTTGAAACTTAGATTTACTACCTGCTTTTCTGACATCTGTGTCGTGAAAACTGGTGCATACTGGCGTTAGTATTTCTTAGGGCAAACCTTTGAAATAAAGAAGAACATACTCAAAAGGTGGGTAAGTATGTTGCTTGATGAATTTTCACAAAATGAACCTAACTTCATAAGTGATTTCCAGGCTAAGGATTCAAATTCGTATGCCCACAGGTGGATCTTGTCTTTTTCTGAGCTTTAACCTGAGTAGAATCAGATGGAAAGTTCTTTTCTGTCCAGGATTATATGAGAGGTTGTCATGTTAGACAACAGTTTCCTCTGTAGAGCAGATCTCAAGTCAACTGCTTGCTACAGTTCCTCTGATGGTGGGTAGATACCTCAGAAGCTCCTTAACAACTAAACAGCCCTACTACTCCAACACACCCCTAGCACTGTTTGGCGTACTCCCTTCATACTTCATGACTGGGGGCTAGGAGTTACATTGTTCCTGTTGGCTCTGACCAGAACAGAGGCTACATTCAGTCATAATGTGACATACTTTCTCCCAAAGAGAAAAAAAATGCTACACAGTAGAGACTCCAGAGAAGAGATCCAGTTTGCTGGTCTCATGCTGTTTAACTGAGCTGTGGTCTTCTTTGGAGGTCGCAGTCTAATGCAATGTAGCTTCACTGTGAACTTTCCTCTTCACTATTTGCATCTGATGTCTGCCTCCCAGCACTCAGTGCTGGTTCTTATTTGGGGTTTATTAGATCTTTTCAATAGGTCTATTCCTTGAGCAGGGGACTCCATCCTTAGCAAGGAGATAATAAATCTTCTCCCCTTCACAGACATGTATAATATCTGAGGTCTTACCTATAGGGCTGAGTGAGCCCAAAAAACCTTGTATTATATGCATGCGTGCGTGTGCGTATGAGTGTGCGTATGCGTGTTTGTTTAATTATGTAGCCCATGCTTGGCTTGAGCTTACAAATTCCCTGTCTCAGCATTCTGAGCACCTTGGGTACAGGTGTGCACCACAATGCTCGCTTGTGCATTTACTGTTATTAATGACACTTTTTCTGTCCTTTTAGAAGAGGAGGAGGAGGAGGAGGAGGAGGAAGAGGAGGAGGAGGAGGAGAAGGAGGAGGAAGAGGAGGAGAGTTCTAGCAGATGCGGTGCTTTTAAACTAGAAATCTTGGCTCTACTCGGTACTCAGAAAGGGGTTTACTCCTCTTCTACTGGCTGTTTCTGTCATAGATGCTCACATGATCTAAGTGGAGAGAGGACTGGAGGTAGGAGGTGTGCTTTCTCTCAAAAGCGAAAACCTAGCCAAGGCATGAAGCTGTTGGTTGAAAGATTTTGCTCCTAAAACCCTGGGATTTAAAAAATAATCCTCTAGCCCCAGTAAAGGGGAATGTCAAGGTGGGAATACGGGAGTGGGTGGGTGGGTGGGTGGGAGGTGGAATTCCCTCATAGAGGCGGGGGAGGGGGGATAGGTGGTTTCCAAAGAGGAGACCTAGAAAGGGGGAAACATTGGAAATGTAAATAAAGTATCAAAAAAATAATAATCCTCTAGCTACTGCATCTTCCACATTGCCACCAGAACATTCTCAGGTAGACAGTTAATCATTTACCGCTGTACCTTGCACATGTGGTCCGTGTGTATTTTCATGTGGCTATGCATAAACCTGTAAGGAGGCCATAGGTCACACTCAGGCCTCTTCCTCTCTATCACTCTCTGTTTTGTTTTGTTTTATTTTATTTTGTTTTATTTTATTTTATTCTATTTTATTTTATTTTTGAGGCAGGGTCTCTAACTGAATGCAGAGCTCATAGATGGCTAGAACTGAGGGGCAGCAAGGCCTGAGAACCTTGTTTCTGCTTCCCAGTGCTCGTGTTAAGGTGAGTGTCATAACATCCCACTTTTTACCTGGTTGCTGGGGACCCAAACTCAGGTCTCCATGCTTATCTAGCTGTTTCCCAGGCCTCTAATTCAATGCTTTAAAAGTCCAACACAGTGGGAGGACAAAAATGACCTTGGTGGCCAAAACTGACAAACACTGACCTAGCCAAAAGGGCAAGGCCAGTATCTATCAACTGTGTTAAGTAATGTTGCAAGTATGGGCCCTCCTTGATAATGTGCTCAAAGCTGGCCGTTTATCAACTCTGTGGCCTTCCTCCCAGGAGCCCTGGAGTTCTCCAGGCTTAGCCTGGACAAAAGAGAGCAACTAAACCCCAACAGAAAGGGCCCTACTATATACCCAACTGGTGACCTCCAAAGCAGTCAAGGTCATAAAGAAAGGTCAGTCTCAGTGATAGGAACTTAGGTGGCATGACAGTTAAATTAACGTGGTGTCCTAGATGAAAATAGAAAAGAGACATGAGGCTAACACCAAGGGAATCTGAAAAAAGCATGCCCTTCATCTTGAACTTGTAATATTTTTGCAAGGAGTGAGATATGCGTCACTAATTTATCATCTTAACAATCAAGAAAACCGAATATGGGGCCATGGGTAAGCTCTGTGTAGTGGGGTCTCTTACAAATTGGTCTCTTACAAACACAATTTATGCTACACTCCACCTCTGCTGTGAGGGCTTCCTAAAAGCCAGAGGCAAAAGAGGATTCCAGAAATGGTTTGTGGATAGGACTTGTTATTGGGGATAATTTAGAAGCCTTCCAAATCAGAACAAAAGGGACCCTAGGTTTAGGCTTAGGCTCCTGCTGAGCATTTTCAGTTTCTCTTTCTGATAGAGACTTGATGTGGGGCTCAATATACCCCCTCCTAAGCAGGGGCTCTTGCTAGCACTGTGTTCAAGCCTGGGGAATCCTGAGCACATTAGCTCTGCAGCTTTTTACTAGTCTCTAAAATGGAATCATAAAAGCACCTGCCTTGTGGAAATGTGGTAAGGGTAAGTAAGTTCACATAGGCATAGCATTTAGCACAATGTGGCAGTAAGTAATAAGTACTCTATAAGTCCTGCATCTGGTCATGTCTGCAGCCCCTCTTCTGTCAGTAAGGTGAAATGTGGATCGGGATAGTACTTACCTCACAGAGCTATGGCCAGGGTGGGTCAGAATAAATGTTCAGCCCTGATCCCAGCAAATCCTCAGTATGGTGCAATTATTTACTACCTATGTTTCCTATCATCAGTGGGACTGCAGTTCTGGATCCAGGATTAGGCTGTCCTCTCTGGTCTTCTGTAAGAGCAGTTCACAGATGGTCATGGGCAACTTGGAGGCCCAACTACAAGTGTTCCCAAATCTAGAGGCCCCTGGGAGCTGGAGATTCAGACTCCCCTCCAACAACTTGTGGGCTACTGTCTTTCTCACCCAGGGGCTGGGTTCACTGGTTAAGATGTAGGGGGTTGCCGCTGGTCAGCTGGACCATAGCAGTCTTGAATAAGTGCTGATTGTTTCAGCAAGTCTATGATGTAAGAAATTATTTTCTGACAGAAATTCTCTTTCTACAAAGACAATAAAATGCAAAGAACAAATAGGCCCCCCAATGAACCTGACTGTCAAACCCATCAACTCAAAGTGTGGAGGCCAAAGGTATCTCTCATGTTGTCAAGGATCAACTGGAAGAAGACCTTCGTCCCCTTTTCTCCTTCCCAAACAGCCTTCCAGGGTACAAATTCCTGTCTTGGATGGCTATAAGCTTACCACATCTTCTTGGACCAGTCATTTATGACCCAGCCTCAGTTTCTCCATCTGGTAAAACACAGCTTTTTCTAGCAACCACTCAATGATTTCACTCTTGGTAAGAACTGGAATGTTCATTGTGATAATGTAATCCAAAGCTTTAAAAGGAGCAGGACCTGGTTCTGCAGGCTTAAAATGGAGACACAGCAAGAAGTCATCATTCTGAAGGGGCATGGTCTGTCTATGGCCCAACTCAAGCTAAGAAGGGCACCGCATCTACACGTGGGTGACTGTGTACATCCAAGTGGTGGCAGTGCTGGTCATTATTTTTTTCCTACATTTTCCATCTCTCTTTCCTAGAGTGGAATTCATGTTTTCCCATTAGGAACTTGCTTCCTACAAGCAATGAGGCTGACTGTCCACTGCATGGTGTCACCCTCTCAGCTTCCACAAAAAGGAGGGATTCAAGGTCCAAACAGAGCTGAAGTATCTTTCCTTCTTGGGGACATCGTGGATACTGAAAAGGTAAAGGTCTCTTCTCTTGAAACCCCAAATATTCAGAGACATCTTTGCCACCAAGGGGAAGAATTCAGCAGACACTAAAGCCACCAGTGCAATAAGGTGTATAAAGGGGGAAAGCAGATGAAAGGGAAGAGGAGGAGGGAGAGGGGGAGGAGGAGGGGCAGGAGAAGGGAGGGGGGAGGAGGAGGGAGAGGAGGGGGAGGAAGAAGAGGAAAGACAGGGACAATGAAGAGTGTAGGTAAAAATACAGGAATGGGAGAGGGAATGAGATGGAAGAGATGGCCCATGATCTAACTTCCTGAACTGAACCTGTATGACCAGTTGTCCATCTTGGCCTTTCCAGTTAAGAAAGACAATGACTTTCCTTCATCCTTCCCCCCTCTCTCTTTCTTCTTTTGATCTGTATGTTCTTCAAATGGTGACCAATGCCTCCCACCCCCAAGAGTTAGAAACAGTTACATAGCATATTTGTGAAAGATAAGATGAACTCACTTCGGAAAGAAACAAGGTTTATTTGATGAATATAAATAAGACAATCGGCACAAAGTACTCCTCATACACACAATAACAAAGTTATGAGCTGTACATACCTTGCACATGGTTATTTCTACTAGACACAAAGTTACAATGACTGGCTGATACATGCCCGTTGGTAGTTTCGAGGGTTCCTTAATTTTATTTATTTGTTTTTTTTTTTTTTAATTTTTTCATATCGATGTCCATAATCACATGGATCAATATCACAACCCACATGCCACTCACTTGAAGAAATATTACAAGAAGCACTATCAAACAAGGGTCTCGGGGAATTAGATACACGGACCCTTGGCAGCATTCAAACGGCGCTCTACACAAAGACGGCGCAGCTAGAGCTTATGTCAATACGCTTGAGGGTTCATCATAAACACTGTTTAAAAAATAAAACCCACTTCCAAATGAAAGTTGACACGCTGTTAACGTGCATACTTATACACAAAAATCATTAAATACAAAATTGAGACTGTATATAGAAATCAAATAGGGTATAAATACAAGCCTGCTTTTGCACAAGGTAAGACTTAGACCAACTTCTCCTAAATGTTAGCCCAAACTTTTTTGTTTGTTTGTTTAATTTCGACTACGCTATGATTAGAAGGGAACCTGCTAAAGTTTTCACAAAGGAAATATCTTCTGAACAACACAGTGTTTGTTGTAAACCCAGACACTATTTTCAATGCATGGAAAGGGATATTTTTGTTGTAACTCCCAAATCTCAGAGAGTATTACACAACATGGGGAAAGATGCTGTCTTAGAATTTGATTTTACAGGGACTGAATGATCTGCTTGCACGAAAGTAAGATCAATGATACTTTCAGCCAACAAAAGTGGGGTGAAGAAATGATCCCCATACATTAGCTGTGTCAAAATTGGCACAAATGTAGAGATAGCTAACTACACAGAGCTGATCACTTTGTTGCTACTTCAAGGACCCTGCTTACCATCCTGGTCCTTCTACTTCCAATTTCAAGTATTTAGTTGCAGAGTTCAGGCCAGGACCTGGTGGTAGGAAGCTATGAGGACTTCTCTGACAACACCTAAACCGTACCGAGGGACTGGTCTGTGGCTTGGGTTTTCACTGCAACTCTCTGCCAAGATGTACTAAATAAACAAAGAACTGCAAAGAACTCTGTTCCCTTCTGTAACAAAGACCTCAATCCTTTTGATAGTTAAAGGACAAACTTTTTAAACATGAATGTATTTGGATCATTTATGTTAACACTTAAGCTTTACACAGGTCGCTATGTACTGACGAGAATGAAGCCCAAAGCAAGAAACCGGCTTGAATGTATTACCCCCGGTGCACCAGGAATAAAGGGTGCAGCCCAGGGACAGTTTCCTTTCCCCAGCAAGAAGGGGTTTGTCTTTTAAATGTCTCTATGGCTCATGAGAGAGGTCCAGAGTTAATTGCACCAACATTTTGGAAAGTTATGATGATTCGAGTCAATGCAAGATTTCAGCAACTTCTGCTTAGAACCCTTTCCACAGCAGCAAAGAAAGACAATGGTATTTATTAAGGCCACTCATGCTTAAATTCATTGTTTGTCCTTTAGGAATGCAGGTGGGAGGGTTTCTCCCATTGACAAGAAAATGGGTCAGTACAAGAGCTGCACACGTACCAGGCTCAGGTGTGTGTTTTACGAAGTCGTAAGGACTAATACTTTTTTAATCTTCAGAGGAAGCAGCAGGAGTTGAATTCTCCTTAGTACCTTGTCACTGTATGCAAAAGACCTTGGAGTGCTGTCTCTTTCCCTGGCATGTGCTTTAAGATAAGGACTCTGTATCCACACAGGTTGTATAATGCTATTTACAGACAGACAACTTTTGTGATTGCTCCTCATTCATCAATGTTTTTGTGTTGGATGCTGAAAATGCTTTGGAATTCATGTTGGAGACATTTTCTTAAAACAAACAAACAAACAAAAAAAATGAGAAATGACCCTTCCTTTACAGAAGACCCAAGCTCACATTGCCTGCACGGCACTTGGATCTTGAAACCTGAATGAACCTCAGCTTCGGCGTGAAGACCTGCACGTATGAGAAGGAGAAGAGCCTGGGGCCAGGTCATGTCCCAGCCGAGGGTTCAAGGAGCATGTGGAGTGGATATGCAGGTGCCTCAGGCTCTTGTCATTCTCTGGTACATGAGTAGGACAATAAAATTATGAATGACCAATTTAGATGTGCCATGCACTGTCAGAGACACACACCATGTTCTCATAAGGCGATTTCTTGGCAAGTTATTAGTGGTTTAAAAAAATTGATTTCACTTCCAACCTGGCCCAGAGGTAACTACTGATAATACCATTCAATGTGGTTCCTTGACCGGCAGATTAAAGAAATGGAGGAGGGTAAAGGCTCTCGAGTTTTGGTCTTTTGGTTTCTCTGTCAAACACTCTATGCACCGTGGTATACAAACCCCAGCAGCAGCACTCGTTCACAGCAAGCTTAGATTGTCTGATAATCTAATGTGTTAGGACCACTTAGACTGACCAGCAGGACAACGGGAGACGGAGCTAGCTGTCCAACAGAAGCTGAATCCGCTCTTGGAATCCCGTGCAGTGCCCATGTCTCCAAGAGGCAAAGCAACAGGAATAAAACGCGCGTTCCGCAGCCTTCTGCACAGATGCTCCCTTTGTAAAGGTCCAAATCCTTGACAGAACATGAAGGGGTTGCTGTCTTTTCTCCTTCTTCATACTGTACTCTGTCTTTCCAATGTACCCAAATCCAGACAATTGCGGAGAACAGAATCAAGCAGGAAAGTGCCAGCAAAAATTCCCCTTTGTTTCGGACCTGCTGCTGCTGCAGCCGCTGGTGGACAATGAAGAGAGCCAGGCTGCAATAGATTATCAGGATACTGCTGCAGTGCTGAGCTATCCTTTTAGCCAACCCTTCTGACAGCTGCAACGAGAGAGCACATGATTTAACGGGAAAGACACTGGTGGCGATATCTGCCATCCCAGGGCAGAGGCTCCCCTACCCTCTTCCTACCCTCTCCCTCCCCTGTCTTTGGTTGGGGTCACTTTTTCCACAATGATTATGGTTTTATTTTTTAAAACCCCACTCAGAGAGATTAGAATTTGAAAGGCAGTCAATGTGCCAAAAGCTTTACCAGTCACTTATAAACACGTGACAGCAACAATTTCGAAGAACTGTAAAGCATGCCAGGACTGTTGGAGCTGGCAGTTCCGTTCATATGTATACAAGCAAAGGAACCCAAAAATCTAGGCCCAAACAGACTCTGAGCACAAGCACTCTAAGTGTCATTATTCACAAGAGCCCACAGTGTCTGTCAACAAATGAGTGGATAAGCAAAATGTGGCATATATCACACGGCTACCGAAGCTGCAGCTATGACCGTCTTCTCCATGCATGCTCGACTGTGTCATTACCATTCAGACGCCCTTGGAATGCTGGGTGTTTCCAATGTACAGACATAGTGTGTCTATCTGGAGACTGTGGCAGGGACAGGAGAGTGCAAGCGTGCACCAGGCACGCGCGCAGACACACACACACACACACACACACACACACACACACACACACACGCACTCACGCATGCAGGCGCCCAAGCACGCAGGCACGCGCGTCCACACTTTTTGTTTCGTTTTTACTTTTTTGAGACAGGTTCTTGCATTATGGCCTGGGCTGACTTTGAATTTATGATCCCTGATCCTCTTGCCTCAGTTTCCCAAGTGCTGGGACTATGAGTGTGCTCCACCATGGCTTGCATTACACATCACTTTTTACATCTACCCTTGTATGTCTGATTTGGCAGTTCATGAGCAGGTCTGCCCAAGTCCCACCAGCTGATGAGAAAGTCAAAGATCTCTTGATGTGCTCAGATAAGCATTTCAGGGCATCCTTAAGCAGTGTCAATGGAACATAGGGCTTGGATGAACTCAGTTAATTCAGACTTTGAGGAGTCTGGTGTAACTCTGGTTAAGAAACTTGAATCAGGGCACACATACACACACAAAAATGACTTTTGCAGAGCCAGAAATTTAGGGAGTTTCTAGGGCAGATCATATTACACACTCTGGCACATAAAATCTCTGCAAACTTTGTATGAAAATTGTAAGTCTGAGCACGCTTTCTGTTTCATGAGCTCTGCATAGCTCTCATTCTTTCGTGTGCTAAGCATTCCTTAATCATCCCTTTAAAGGACTGACCAATATATTAAAAGGCCATATAACGAAAAGAGAAAGGGAAACCTGAGGTAGTATTAAAATGCACAGGTTGTTTTCTTTACAGATGGGGAACTAAGTGAATAATAATTATGGCTGATGCCCAATGTCCTTGATACTTTTCCAAGATAAAGTAGCAGAGAACAATTGTTTATTCAGTTGTGAGGTAGGTTTCCAGCTGGGTACCAGGTCACAGAGCAGAACACAGGTCTCACAACCACAATGTTCTGCTTGGGGAAAGATAATAATTGTTTACAGATAATTTAATTAAATTTTAATGACTTAATTAATGTTAATTTGCTATTTATCAATTCCATAATATAAACGTAGAACATGTCAATTATTTATTAATTATGATAATTAATAATGAAACCATCCCTGGTGGCTTAAATACTGATTTTAAAATGCCAAAAAAGATGTAAACACCAGAAAGAACAAGTCGCATACCTGTTAACATTTAGTGAGGACCACCTCAGAGTCCTTATGCCATCTACATCTTCAGCTACATCTTTGAGGCCCTGCAATGCCTTCTTGATTTTTTATCCCCCATTGGAAAACAACAGAAATAACAAGTCCCATGGATAGTCAGAGAACTGTCTTTAACAGTCTACCATGTAAGTCTAGCTGGCAAATAAAATGATTATTTTTAAAATGTTACCACCCTTCAACAAAGTAACCCATTCACCAAGAGGCTTGGATGAGTCTATAGGAAATAAGTCAAACCAAACTTGACAGGACATTGCTAGCAGTTACAAATAGAGATCACCACTCCTTGAGGCACAAGCCAGAATACACTTTTAAGACACTTAAAAATGGGATCCATCCTTCCAACAATGGTAACCAGGGCCGCTCCCCACTGTAAGACTTTACCAACCTTGGCAGGTCCTCCCTCACATGGATGCTCCAAGTAGCTGACCCTAATCTCCCCAGTAATCTCTTGCAAGTCCCAGCTCTGTGCTCTGGGGCAGTTGACAGCTCCACTGTCATGGTGATTGCCACTCCAACACTCAGCTGTTTCTGTTGTGCCGACCTTGTGCACAGCTCTTTGCAATCCTGTGGCACTTGACAAGATGGAGGACCTGTGGACTCTTGGCCAGGCTGGCAGGCTCTCCTCTAGGTACCATCTGCCCTGCTGCTTTCAGTCTCTCCATGCTGTACCCTTTGGTGTCACCTCATGGCTCTTCATTATCCACATACACTCAGATCGTTTCGCCAGTGGATTGACTCCTCTTTATCCCTCATTCTCAGCTTAGATGGTGTGCAAGCAAGGAGTCTCCTGTGTGCTCCCCTTATTGTGACTTGTCTAGACTTGCCCTGCCCAATATGGTAGCAGCTGGCCTCATGTGGCCACTGAACGCTCAAAACATGTCAAATTCAAATTGAGACATGCTTAAAGTGTGAAATGCATACCAGATTTTGAAGATTTCATATGGAAAAAAAAGAATGTACACTGTCTCAGGAACAATTTTAGATACTGACTTCATGTCAGAATACTTTGGATGTTCTGATTCCAATAAAATCCACTGCTCTAAACTCCACCCACTTCTTATCACTTTAAACACGGGACTGCTAGGAAACTCAGTGTTACAAATGTGGTTTGCCACTTTGTTTCCCTGGAACTCCTATAGTAAGTTTGGTGAAGGCAAGGGCAGGCTGCTCTTGTTCACTCTGCATCCCCTGAGCCTTGTGCAGTGCCTGCAACAGGGTAGTTTCTTCTTTCATTCCACAGATACTAAAGATTAGAATAAGTAGAGTCCTAAAATTTCCTCCCTACCCAGCCTCCCCGGAAACAAGCCGTTCCATCCCAACCCCTGGGTTTTGGAGTGAGTGGCAGTAGACCATGATTACATTAACCCAAATAGGGCTACTAAACAGTTTGTTTTAAACTAATATTCAGGAAGCTTGTCCAAACAGAGGTAGCTTCAGGACAGGGGCCCTTCCTTAGCAGATCTCTTTCTCCTGTCATCCTTACAAAAGAGAAATTCACTTGTAAAAGCTCTGAGGCCTCCTTGTGCTGAGAGAAGAGAGCCATAGGCCTGAGGAATGACAGCTTTCTTTAAGAGTGGTTCTCAACCTACCCGATGCTGTGACCCTTTGCTATAGTTCTTCACGTTGTGGTGACCCCCAGCGGTAAAATTATTTCGTTGCTACTTCCTAACTGTAATTTTGCTCCTGTTATGAATTGTAATGTAAATATCTGATATGCAGAATCTCTGATTATGTGACCCCTGTGAAAGTGTCACTTAACCCCTAAAAGGGGTCATGACCCACAGGTTGAGAACTGATGCCTTAGGCAGTGAGCTTCTCCACAGCACAAGCAAGCAAGCAAGCAAGCAGTAAGAAGCTCAGTCCTAGGCCCACAAGCAAGTGAGTCTGCTGGCAAGCTGAAGGAGCCTGGAGCCTACTGCTGCAAGAACCTTTCTAGGCCTCTAAAGACTGCTTTGACTTGGGTTGTCTGAAAGGCTATACAGAAAGCAGAAGGGACCTTCTGGACTTCAGTCGGGGAGCTTATTAACATACCAAAGCGCATGCTGGCATCCTGGCTCTTTACCACGCCCCCTACCCAGAGTTCTCCAGCTCAGAGCTTCCCTCCCCCAGCTTCTCACTCCTATATAACCCTGCTACTTTGGCCACATGCTGTTTTTTTGCTCTGTCTCTCTCTGTCTTTCTCTCACTATCTCTCTGTCTGTGTCTCTCTCTTTCCTCTCCCCCTTCCTCGCCCCAGCGTCCACCCACCCACCATGGCCCAGTCCATTATGCTGGCCCGTATTTAGCCTACTTCTTTCTCTCTCTGCTCCAGACTCTTCTACACGCCTCTCTCTGTACGTGACGTCATATCTACAATACAAACCTTCCCCCTCAACCGTAGCTTGGGGTGATCCTGTCCTCACTTTCTCTATGGACCTCTCGCAGAGGTGCGGAGGCAGTGTGCCTGGCGCTGATGACAGTGATAAAAAAGAACACAGACACAGCCCATCTGCTCAGTGAACCTGTACTCTTATGTGGAGACAGACATATGCAGACATACAAATTGACACATGAGGGAGGTTTTCAATCTGTGCCCTGAGGGAACAAGCATCTATGGTCAGGCGATATACATTTTATTCATTGATTATGGACAACCAGGAAGCAGATATCTCTGATTTTGAATGGGGGAAGATGCCTAAAATTTCTAGTGGAAGAGGAAAAAAAAAAAGTCAGATTGACATCTTATTTATATAATTTGACCTCATTTTTGCACCTAAACAGAAGTAAATATAAACAATTGCAAGTGTATACACAGCAGAATTATTAAGCATCAATATTATTGATGCTTCTTATAGAAGGTATTTACATTTTTTCTCTATTAAAATTTTTTTTTTGCATTTTTAGGACATTTTTAACTGAAGAATGTGGAATTGGTATCATATTAGAATGCAAAGCTAGTTCCTTCTTGGGAAGGAAAACCCGTTTGGTAGCACAGCAGTCTTTGGTCTGACTCTAGGTAGGGTGCAGGAAAGAAAGGGGACAGCCAGGCACAG
The DNA here is from genome assembly GCA_028551405.1 of Uromys caudimaculatus. Taxonomy (NCBI): domain Eukaryota; kingdom Metazoa; phylum Chordata; class Mammalia; order Rodentia; family Muridae; genus Uromys; species Uromys caudimaculatus. Next base: position 77,935,930 of record CM052708.1, on the reverse strand, counting down.
CAGGGAGATTCTGGCCCAGGACAGATACCCCCAGGACAGCCAGCTATAAATGTGCCTTCAGACTGTTTTTCTTAGGAATAAAGACACCTGCCTGGTTATGGCTTTCTTCTCCTGCCCTCTCAGTAGTGATTTGCAGAAACAGGCTGGGAGAAAGGGGTCTTTGGTAAACACAGAGGGGTTAAAGGGGAAACTGTTTAATAACAGTAGTAAAATGCAGGCTATTTTTGACATCTGGGTTAATGTCCACTCCGTTCCATGTGCGTCCCAAATGTGTGCAGTGTGTCCCAGGTACAAAAACAGACACCCATTCACATCAGCCACGGATGCCCTAACGTGTTACACATGGTGCCCACATAAAAGGCCAGCCCCTGATAGACTAATTAACCATGGCAGAGCAGAGGGCTCCTTCAGGGCCGTGGGCATCCTACAGAATAGCTCCTCTGAGTGACTGTGCACAGGAAAGCCCAACACAGTCGTTTCTACATATATATATACATCTGTGTTATAACTTAACATCTTTTAAAATGGGACGGAATGGGTTTCCCGTTTTCTTCATGAAGATTTATTTATTATTGTTGTGATCAAAGTGGCAACAAATTATGTTGAATCATTTAATTTTCTTGATAGGAGCAAACCACCTTGAAGCCATAACTCAAAAATATGAGTGGAAAGCAACATTTTACCCTGAGAGTGGCTTCCTACAGCTCCACAGGGCAATAAAATGTAACACTTCAGGGCCTAGAGGGCGGTAAGGGTGGGGGCAGGGCCAGCCTGCCTGCCCCATTTTGAAGCTCTTAGGATGGCAGAGCTGCAGGAGGCATCAGCAGAGGGACTCTGCGTTTCATCTCTGCCCTCTTCCCGCTGGGTGTGACTCACCCATATTTTAAAGGAAGGGATTCAGACTGCTATGCAACCTATACCTGGAAACGGCCCGCATACAGGGCTGTGTCTCCTTAGGATTTATTTTTGTAATTATTACTGTGGTCAGGAGTATTAATGGCTCATGTTCGGAGCAGGCTGCCTGTTCCAGGATCTCTGAATTAATTATCTGAGGGTACCACACATTGACTTGCTTGGGAAGCAGACCCTTCCTTCGAGAAAACTGAGCTGAGGGGAACTGAGTGTTTGGGTCAAATTCCCTCCTTTGAACTTACATCTTTTTGACTCTTCAGTATTTTTTTTTTCTTCTTAGGCCAGAATTTCTAAAACCTTGATCTTTGTCTCTTATCATTCCAGCTTGTGTAATCTCTCTCTAACTTTGGTAGAATTTAACCAATATCTCTCTGTTGTAAGTGATCTCTAAATACATCTATATCTATGAATATATGCATATATATTGCTTCAGAAAGCTTTATTTTAATACTTTAATGGAACCAACTCTATTACACATGTTGATAAATGCCTGGCCATTGTAACATGAGGCCTTACCCCCAAAATCAGGTGGGCAACACCATGACACATAGTAGCCTTGCCTTGGGCCTGAGATCCAGCAATGGTCTTTTCTCAGGAGGCCTGCTGGGTGGGATACTTCACCAGCAAGTTCTGATGCCACCATGGTTTACATTTGGGGTCAGAGTATTGTGGACTGAGTTACCTCCTTCACAAAAGCAGGCAAGCAGACAGGATGAGAAGGAAAACGCCAAAGTCCCCCCTTCAGTACCAGCCAGAGGTGCTCCATCTAATCTTTAACACACTGGTTGAATAGTAATGAGCTCTGTTGTCATTTATTTTTTCCTTAAAAAAACAGAGTCTTAGTCTGCCTACATTTGAAAGACTGTAGCCCAGGTCTCTTCAGTCTCAAAACTATGGACATTTGTGGCTGACCAGTTCTTTGCCATGGGACACTGACCTCAACGGAGGATGGCTTGCAGTCTCCCTGGCCTCTCACAGTTAGACACCAAGAGCACATCCGCACACCCAGTCATGGCCATGAAAAGACTGCAGATATTACTGAAATATCTCAAGGAAAAGTACAGTGAGTCCCAGGTGAGAATCCCTGATATTGGCTGACTGTGGATTTTAAACCTAGAAATATATTGGTTGAAACATATGTGCACACATGCATTTACCAACCCACCATAGAAGATGTGAAAAATTTTACAGAAATAAAGATTTATTTCTATGCTGCTTCATGTGATTTAACATACAGCTGCCTAGGCTTAAAAGTCCCTGGAAGTAGGGAAAACCCGAGTACCAAACATAATGAAAACATACAGCCATCCGACATGAAATAGACAGGCTGCTGTGCAGAGATAGCAAGGCACCTAAGACACTTGCTGAGCTAAGTGAAAAGGTAAAATCTAGTTTAAATTTATAGCATTCCTCCAGTGTCACTCTAGGAGTTTGGCATTTTGCCAAGGTTCCTTGTTAAAAATTTGTTAAACGTGTTTGGCATTAACGCAAACACAAAGTGGTCATTTGTTACAAATTCTATTGGAATGCATTCATTTAAGGCAATGAAGTAGTTACTAGAAAAGAAAAAAAAAGTTCATTAAGTACATTTCAAAAATACAATGATGTATGCAGTGTGTAACTGTGGCGCCCCTGTGGCTATATAAATCGCCCACAGAATAACCACACATTGTGTTCAGTTTCAAACTGGAATCTTTTAAACATAACAGATAGAACAAAACCTCGTTTTGTTTGTTGTCAAAACTGATGGGAGCCTTTCTTTTCTGAACTAGTTTAAATAACCCAGAGTTTGGCATGGATTTTCTAACATCTCCAATCAGGAAAACACACAGGTCAAAACAATGCTTTGGGAGTCTTTGAGGGGTGCTGCCAATAACATTGGAGATGAGGGGCTGATTCAGCAGATACAATTCTTGTGCTCTGGAGAGAAGCGAACTGTCCCTGGGAATCCTGGAGAAGTCTGTTTGGGTGGGGCCATTCTTCCCCACCCTCCTAGTTGCAGGAAGCTATTAAGTTACCATAGAGGGGAAACCATAAGCTTTCATCACCGAGCATGGAATCCTATGTGCAAATATCCTAAGCCTGTGTACAGAACTACCATCTTCCTGCCCCGCCCGGCCTATTCACAACCAAGGCATTACTGCTGAGCAATAGTTCTTGGCTGGCCGTCCCGGACTTGAGCTTCAGGAGAAAATGGTTATGGATCCTGCTACAACCCATGGCCCTGTGACATAGCTTGTTGAGGGTGTTAACATGAAACCTGTCTTTTCAGGACCCACTGAAGCTTACTTGTGGATCTTAAAACTGAGTTAAAATGTTAGACTTGGTAATCTTAAGAAAGTCTGACTCAAGTACTCTTGTTTCTGAATAACAGAACCAGAACTGGAGAGTGGCGCAGAACCAGGATCCCAGATCTTATAAGACACTGACATAAGCCTACATACATAGAGCTCCCAGGCCTCTCCGGTTTGGCTTTTTTGGCTCTCTGAGCTTGGTGTAACCTGGGCTACCCTTAAAGAGGATAGAGCCAGGATTTCCTGGTCCCAAGCTCTTAAAGCATCCTCTCAGTTCAAGTGTGAATTGAGAGGAAACATAGAATTCTGTGTGTGGTCTGGATGAGTCTGTTTTTCCATCTACAAGTGCCAAGTAGGACCCAGAGACAAGATTGAGCAGAGGGTATGTATCTCCAAAAGAGGCAAGAACATGAGATTCAAAATGGACCAAACAAAATACAAGAATATTCATTTTGTGTGTTCCAAAGTTCATGCTATTTGGGAAGCCCCTTTTAAAGAACACACACACACACACACACACACACACACACACACACACACACACACACACAAATAATAGAGGGTTTCAAACTTGACAAAAATATACAGCCATAAGGAGACAACATTAGGGCCCCTCTTGGAGTCTCAGCAACATCTGTACACTTAGCAGGCTCTAAAACGGAAGACTTGCTATACATTCACCATAAAGACTTCATGATAAATCCCCACTCCCTCCAGTACAGGCTTGCTCTTGAGATAGAGTTTTTCAAAGTTGGATGAGAATAAAGTAAGACATGTTTTAACTCCCTTACAAGGATTCTATGTTAAGATGAGCTTGTCATAGGTACACATGGGAGACCTTTCCCTAAACTAGACAGAAAGATGGTTGTCACGTTCAGCCAGGAAGTAGGAGGGCTGGAGCAGCAGTTTGGAGAATTTAAAATATGGAGGAACAGTTTGATAGCTTAGGTTTACCGACCAGAAGTGGTCCAAATGACAAGTGTTTCCAGCAGGATCCTCATGGAGCCACTCATGGCAATTAGTTTCTGGGATTTGAAAGCGCCCTTCCCACCTTGCTGAGGTGGAGTGCCATTTACTCTTGGGCTAGAGACTAATTAGGGGTCTCCTTTGAAGATCAAGGTTTTGCTATCCCTGCTTCTTAATAACATGGTTTGCCTGTTGGCCACCTGGGTCCAGGCAAGACCTCCTTGTCCCCCTCCCAAAACTACCAAGCACTGCCTTAGGCCAGAACAAGTGTGGGCAGGAAGCCACAGATCCAGCCTTTTGAGTAATTTAACCTCTTCATCACCAACATCCTGCCATCCTGTACTTATTTGATTGAGCTGTCCCGAGATGAGAAGTCTGAGCTTGCTTCTAAGACAGAGTGAAAGGCTTTGCTTCAATGCAAAGGAAACCCTTGAAGGTGCAAACCCTGTGTGGCATGTTTTCTCGATGGAGGAAGGAGTCAGGGGAGATCTCCACTTTTCCAGATGAGCAGCGAATCAAGAGGTTCTTTGCGTTTACTTGGAGTTGGGTCATTTCCGGAACATACTAGTGATTAGCTAAAGCAGGAGAGACAGGGGACTGAAGCTGCACCGCATACATTTCACCTGGGCTCAGTGGCCATACAGACTGAGCCTGGGAGGGCTGCTACCATCTTTAAGACAGGGCAGGAGAGAGGCCAAAACAACAGGACAGCTTAGCTGCAAAGCATGAAGCTCTAACTCGGGCAGAGCACAAAGAACCCTGAGGTTGGCTCTTTGGCTGTTGACATACTCTGGTCTGGGTAGGTTGTGGTCAGTAAGCCCATTAGCATTCCGATGTGGCAACAGCTAATGCAGCAAGTTCAATCTGGTTCTGTTTAATTTCTAAATGCTCATGCATGCCGCCAGGGGCGGCCAGCTGAAGGCAGGCAAGCCCACCACTCTGAACACAGCCATCATTGTCACTGGTGTGAAATTCATCTTAAGAATTATTCACTTTGGGCAGATAGAAGTTTCACATTTGATTAATTGGACTTTGATTTCAATTTACTGCAAATTGCTTTGTGTTTTCTAAGCGCCCATCAAGAGTTTCCTCCAACAAAAGGAAGTAGTCTTCCCTGGAGGAGGAGAAGCTCTTTGGTAGGTGGGAAGAAAAGAGAAATAAATACAGGCCAGTAACAAGCCAGGGGGCCAGACTTTAAAGGTATTCTCTAAGCACTTCTAATCTTCACCTTCAACAACTACAGGGACAGGACAAATGCTATCTCCATCTGGTGTGTAGAGGTGAAAGTGAAACATATTCTGGAATGAGCTACAAAAGCAAACTCAATCTGGATTTTATATTGTCTATTAGCTGTGTTTATGAAAAGCACAAAACATAACCTCTGACCTTTTTCCCTCCTTTCCTTCTCTCTCCTTCACTTCCCTCCTTTTTGCCTGTGGGAATCCTCCCTTTCCCATATGTGGGGTCCTCCCTTTCCCATATGTGGGGTCCTCCCTTTCCCATATGTGGGAGTCCTCCCTTTCCCATATGTAGGGTCCTCCTGTTTCTCTATCCATTTACAGTGCCATGCTAAAACACCTTCAACATCACGCAATCTGAATTTAGAGGCATGCCAGCCACTACTTTAAGCAAACCATTATAGGGAACACGTGATTATGTCATTAAAGTCATGCTAAGTGTCAAGGTTGACAATGAGCCACTCATTCAGCCTGATTTTTAGCAGCCCTTACACTCTGAAGAGACTGATATCGTTAACCTATTCTTTGTCTCCTACCCACTCTCAATGCAGAAAAAAGCACTGCTAACAGGAGGTAGGATGGTGCTGTGAGCTTTGTTCTCAGCCATGGCAACCACCCCTCCTGGCATAAAGTAGCACCCCCAGCCTCTGAACTGATCTGCAAGGAAGGTGGGAAGAGTTTTCAAGGAGAAAGTAAGCCTTTGGTCCCTCCTCGTGCGTACTGGAAACGCAGGAATCCTGTTTTGGTATGGTGCTGATGGACAAGAACTGTGAATTTCTCTGTTTCCAGGGTTTTTGCCTGGACACTGCTTTCAGGCAGATTTTAATCAGTAAGTAGTCTTAGTGTCACAGGTCACCTAGAGCATCCTTTAAAAGCCTCTGCTGTAGGGGATCAAGGCATAGGTCTCTGCCTTTCCCCACAGGACTCTGCATTATGGTCTTCTGACTTCATGGCATCATGGATGATTAATCACTTTTAGACATGAAAAAAATGAACACGTCAGAAGTGCTCTTCCAAACCGTCAAGTGTTTTACCTTAGCATAGATCCTGTGTCTCCCTTTCCCAGAGAGTCCGAAGCAATACATTTTCTGTTGGAAAGTCAACTCTTGAAATCCCATGCAGAAGCCCCGAGCAATATATCTTAACATCTTAATTTCATTTAGGAGGAATGCAATGATTGATCATTTATCATCCAGGATTGAATGAACTATCTGGAGCATTCCAGTCTATTGCTTCCACACAATTGATGGGATATCCACATGTCTTCTGGCTGCATGGGGGCTTTGGGGTCCAAGTTATCTTTGAAGGAGTAGGATGCTAAAAAGATTACCGAGGGAGGGAGGGTCTGCCTTTAAAGATGCAGTGTAGCTCCAAAGCTTGACTTGTTCTACTCTAGAACCTCCCTCAGCTACGACCAGGATGTCTGCTGCTGGATTCCTCCCTCTCTTTCACCCCTTATGCAGAATCCTGTCTTCCTCCCCTTATCCCTTCATAGACAACCTAGAAATGCTTAGGGAAAACATCAAGAAACCCATTGGTGTTCATGGGATTTCCCGTCCATTACGTGTCTATTTAATACATAGCTACTTTGTCTGAAAGGAATTTGACTACAGTAGAAACAGAATGGCACCTTTCTGGGACACTGTGTTGAGGCCACTGGCATTACTGCTGCCATCTGGTTCCCACACAATGTCTTTATGTTCATAGGCAGAACTGGCCAAGATGCTATAGAATAATGCTTTGGAGGCAGGCATTCGCAGTGTTCCAGATCTTGTGCTCCAGGCATGGATAGGAGCAAGAAATAGTATCCTCAAGTCTAGGAGCTCCACAAGAGTGTTTCTGGAGTACCATAGGCAACAACATTGTATGAAATGCACAAAGAAGCTGGTGGTTCCAGACAGCTCTGAAAAGTCTTACATACAGAGACTTCCTTCATACTGGGACCCACTCACTGCCCAGAGGGCCACTAAGAAGGAAAACAATAGCGCCCCACCACACACAGAAGAATGGGGGGTGCGATGAAGGCAGAAGTTATTTCAGAGGTACTCTAAGACCAGTCACACTCTCTTGGTGCCAAAAAGCAGGCATGCTCTCTGGTTTGAATTTACATTTAAGTCCCGTGACAAAGTCTGACCTTGGAGGTCTGCACAAGAAACACAGAGACCCAGGGCTGTAGCCTTCCATCTCCCATCTCTACTTCAGGTCAGGAATCTAAGTGAACTCTAGAATTGTCCTGGGACTTCAAGGCTCCAAGCATAACGAAAGCACATTAACAACGGGCCTCTTGGATGGGCCTTTTCTCTCATCATTATTGGGCTTCCTGTAATCACAAATGTTTGTCACTTAGATCTGGAGGTTCTCTGAGAGGGAATTTCTACACAGCTCTTGTCGTTGGTCACTTTGAAGAGCAAAGAAGAGGAAGTTGTATATTCATAATGAACAAATTAACTAGAAGGTTCCTTATTAAATTCTAATGCCCTGGTGGGCAGGGGTTTGGCGTTATTCTTCTAAGACAGGCTTGGCATCCAGGATGGAAATCACCAGAGACTAAGGGGATGAAGCCTGGCAGAGTGGTGGCCTGATACCAGCAATTTGTAAGAGTAACCTTACAGCCCTTGCTGTCCGGGGCAGCTGGATGCTGATGTCCTCAGCAGCCCCTTCCTTCGAAGCCAGCCCTGAGAGTGGGCGGTATTTCCACCCCCAATCCTCTGCTTGGACACCAGTCAATGAACAGGGGGCCCATTGGGCCTTTGCACACAGTTCCTCCGGACTTGAGTATTATGACCCTGGCCCTTTACTTGGCCACTCTCTACTTATCCACAGAGGTCATCTTCAGTGCCATTTCTTTAAAGTCCTTCCTTCCCCGTGGTTCCTGGTCTCTTCCAAACCCTTTCCTAGCCTTCCCTTCCCAATTTCTGCTCAGCAACTCCTAGTTTACAGGGGGAAAAGACACCACACATCTGTTATTGTTTGGTTGATGCCTGCCTGCCCAAGGTGGCCTTCCTGGAGACAGGCTGGGTGTGTGTCAATCACTGCAGTGCTTCTAATATACCTACAAAACACAGAGTTGAGAGAGAGAGTTGAGTCCATTGGTGATAACAACTGTTTGATGACTGCTCACCATGTCCCAGGTAGTATTAATGCTGAGTGCCATGGCTTTCAATATTTTGACCTGGAAATTTTGCTGTTGCTCTGGTCCTTAAATGTAACAGTGTGACACAGGGTCCGACTGTGTCTGTGCTCCTCCTGTTATCTCTTCCCCTTTCTAGTTTGGGTGAGAAGATAAACAAATGGGTCCTTCTAGCACGGTGTCTCAGTCAGGGTTTCTATTCCTGCACAGACATCATGACCAAGATGCAAGTTGGGGAGGAAAGGGTTTATTGAGCTTACACTTCCATGCTGTTCATCACCAAAGGAAGTCAGGACTGGAACTCAAGCAGGTCAGGAAGCAGGAGCTGATGCAGAAGCCATGGAGGGATGTTCCTTATTGGCTTGCTTGCTTCTCCCGGCTTGCTCAGCCTGCTTTCTTATAGACCCCAAGACTACCAGTCCACAGATGGCACCACCCACAAGGGGCCCTCCCCCCTTGATCACTAATTGAGAAAATGCCTTACTGCTGGATCTCATGGAGGCATTTTCTCAACTGAAACTCCTTTCTCTGTGATAACTTCAGCTTGTGTCAAGTTGACACACAAAACTAGCCAGTAAACATGGCTAATATTGTCCATCTGACAGACTCTAGAGTCACCACGAAGGCAAGCTTCTGAGCATGCCTGTGAGGGAATAACTGTGATGGGAAGACATACTCTTAATGTGGCGAGTCTGTTCTGTGGGCTGGAATCCAGGATTGCATAAAAATAAAAGGGAGCTGAGCACCAGCGTCCAATGCTCACTGCTTCCTGACTCTGATACAGTGTGGCCAGCTGCCTCCCACTCCTGCCTTACCCACCATGATGGACTTGTATTCTTCAAACTGTAAACCAATATAACCTTTCTTCCCTTTATGTGCTTATAGTCAGGCATTTTGTCATAGCAATGAAACAAGCAACTAATATACTTGTTTATATATAGCCTCCTGCTGGCAATATAAGCCCAGTTAGCAGTAATCCTTACAACCTTGGCCTCTGCACTAACCATATGGACCGGCTTGATCAGAACATAGGAAGCATCAGCCTGGATTAGGATATCTATGGGATGGTTATGAACCTTGTCGTCTTCATGGAAGTGTGTGCAGGGTAGAGGGGCCAGGAAGGACAGGGGCAGAAGAAGCACGAGCTTCCTTCCAACAGTCAATTATGTGCCTCCCACCTTGGGCACTCCACAGGCAGCTCTGTTGGCAGCTTTCTGCTCTCTCTTGGGCTCTTTCTATTGGCACAGGTCACTTTGCTTCACAAAGTTTCAAGGGCTGGGAGTCATGGCTCCAGCTGTTAGGTAAACTTTCAAGGGTATTTCTGTGCCAGGTACAAAAAGGATGCCTCAGGAAGAAATCTTAAGTTAATTATACGTAGACATTTAAGCCACAAGAAGGAGCAGTTGTCCTAAGTTTTTGGAAGGTTGGCCTCCAGGTTTAGTTGTAAACTGGAACAAGCTCACTGACTCACAAGGGAACGGTGTCAAGAAAATGATATATTTTTACATTATTTCACAGCTTGTTTTGGCTAAACACAATGAAAAAAGGGGGGGGATTACAGCTTTTAATTCTTTAGTGGGTAAGGCATTCCATCACACATGCGCCAAAGCACAAGGTCTTAGGTGAGGTGGCCCATGTTCTCAGTCTTTAAGAAAGAAATGGAGCTGAAAACTCAGAAGGAGGGCACAGGCTTTGCCTCAAGTCTTCAGTGTGGCCTGTACTAGACATGCCTGATGGGAAATAAGACTTCTCCAGCAACTGCCTTACTGCCCTGCCCACCTCAGTTCCAGCCAAGCCCTATTGCCTGGACCATCTCTGAACAATGTTTTCTAGGAGTGTGTCACTGGTTGAGCTGGGTGGTAAGGAACTTTAGTAAAGAGGCAGAAAAGTCCCCAGTTTCCACAAGATTAGGAAGACAGCAAGAGTCCTGGTGGTGTTTTTACTTTCTACTTTTGAAAATGTCCTGCTCCCTCCCTGTCCATTTAAATACAAGTGATTATTCAATGCACCAGGTATTGTTTTTCCAGCCATGAAGCAGGGCTAGGGAATCAGTAATCCAGAACCCCTAATATTCAAGGTTTGCAGAAATTGGGGCCAAAGAGGAATATATAAGAAACTGTCATACTGCATGAAATATGAGCTAACTGGGTGAGTGGGCACACAGATGGGTGCCGCAGAAATGGGTTGCTATAGCCAGAGAGACGGAAAAGACTCTGGCCAAACACCTAGGCTGACATGAAAGAGTTAATGAGCTGGAGCCCTGAGGAAAGGAAAGAAAGGCTGGAAGCAACACAGAGTAAAGGCAGGACCAGAGACACTGGGCAGGGGAGTCTTCTCACTGATGTGGTAGACAAGGAGTAGAGGCACCCAAAGCAAGTCCCCATAAGGCCTTTTGGCTGCATTATGAAGGTGGGATGCTTCCTTTAGGGCAGAGGGACTTAAGAAGGTCTATCCAGGCCATATGGAGATTGAATCAAAGAGCTAGGAGGCTAGATATCTTCTCCCTAAGGGACAAACAACATACTTCAAGTCTTTTCAGTATATATTCTAGTGTCCCAGCATGCACTCCATTGAGTGGTAGTGGTAAACAATCACTTACTTCTTGTTTTCTGCTGACTTTCTCATTCACTGGTTCCTCCCTCCAGTTATCTAATTCAATAGGCATTGATCTTTGTTGACCATGAATCTATGCATATGACATTATTTAGAAATAGGGATACATACACAGAGGTCATTCCATATTGTCATGCTAAATTAGGACAAATCTTAAACAACTGGGGCAGATAAGAAGGGACAGGGAATATGAACAGAGACACAGGATTCTTGCCACACCAAGCAGTGAGCTAACTGGAATGAGGCACCTGCAACACAGGGCACACTAAAAAGTGCCAGGAAGGGTCTTCCTCCGGAGCCTTCAACGAAAGCCTAGCCATGCTTGCACCTCCATATTGGACTCTGATCCCCACAGATGCATGAGAAAATAGATTTTGGCATTTTGTGTGCTGGTTAGATTTTGTTAACTGACACAAACCTAGATATACCTCGGTAGAGGGACTCAGACTGGCCTGTGAGCATGTCTAAGGGATATTCTCTTGATAGGTAATTTGTAGAAAGGCCTAGCCCACTGTGAGCTGTGCCAGGCCTGGACAGGTAGCCAGGGCTGTATAAGATGGTAACTGAGCAAACCAGGAGATCAAGCTAGTAAGCACTGCCCCTACTTCAGTTCCTGCTTTGGACTCTCTAGATGATGAACTTGTAAGCCACATAACCCTTTTCTCCCCAAGTTGCTTTTGGTTATGGTATTTATCTCAGCAACAGGAAAGTGAAGTAGGATGAGCGTGTGAAGCCATGTGGCCTGTAGTGTGCTGTTATGACTGCTCTAGGGAACCTCCACGGAAGTCCATGGGTTCTTGTTACTCTGTCCCCCAACAAGACCACTGAAACTTCAAGGTGCTTAGATGCTGGTATTGCTGGAGTCCCGGTGGCTAAGGGTCATCTTGGAGTCAAGAGGCATCTCCCCTTGTCCCACACTCCAGTTACCCAGTTACACAGCATGTGCTCAAGAGGCCTGGGTCAGGGCTCTCTCAAGAATAGCCATCTGTGAGAGAATTTGTACCCAAAGTCAATATTTGTTACAGGCAGCTGTTGTGTTTGCAATATGAAAGCTCCAACAGGTTTTGTCTTAAGATATCAGCCCGGGTGGTCTCTAAACCATAAAGTACCCTTGTCCTTAGGAAACCCCTGAAGATAAGCCAACAGGACAATATCCTACACAGTGGATTCTGGCAAGCAGCAATTCATGAGGCTTGAGGGGACAGCCGGGACATGGTCTTCAGGGAAGCTGGGCACACAATTGAGGTACTTGTACTGCTGGGGGGTGTAGTTGGAGCCTCCCTGGCCTCCCTTGGTGCTTATCAGCTGTTCCCAGCTGGAAGCAGTAAGGTCATCCTCTTCCCAGGGACACTAGCTGACACAGCTGAAGTACTTGGGGCCAGCAAGAGCACACATGTCACTATCCCTCCCAGGAGGAAGAGATTTTGGTCACCACGGTTCTGTCCTGGATGTGGTGTGGCCAGGCAGTACTGTCCAGGCTTGAGGGTGAGCTCTGTCTGGGGCTTGCTGATGGTTAGCTGTATAACCTTGAACCAGAATCTGGCCTTCTCTGGGCTTCAAGAGCTTTATATGTGAGACAAACATAGAAAAGTATAGTTAACACACAGAGGACTTGAAAGCAGTAGGGGACACTGAACATGTTAGTGACTTTCATGGATAGGTTTGAGAGTAAAAGAGCCTTAAAAATATAAGTTTATGATATGTTTGTTTCTATCATAAATTCATGTGTCACTATCTCAGAATAAAAGTGCCAATTTGCCAACTCTAGACTTGGGAATTGGGGAAGGAAATGGGAAGGAGAGGTAGTTAAATTCTCATAGGAACCCTGCTCAACAACCTCAGTTGTTTCCTTGATCTTTAGTGGTCATTGTGACAATACTGTGTCACCTCCAATTCTGATGGTGAAAGCCATGGAGGGATGCAATGATTAGAAAAAGAATAAGACTCCAGCCAGGGATCTCCCCTTGACCTCACTACAGAATATAAACCCTTCCCTAAGTGGCTTCAGAACAGATTCAATTGCAAATGATTTTCAGGCACTGGAGAAAATCTAGCCTGGTAGGCTTTGGAAAGCCTTTCTTTGACCTCCATCCCTAAACTTTCCAAAATCTAGGAGACCCATAAGGCACAGCCAGAAGCGTCTGACTCACTCCCTGGAAATTATTTTGCTGAGCCTCAGTTTCCTTATCTGTCAAATGGAGATGATAGCTCGCCCACCCACAGACTTCCTGAGGCTTGAGGGTAATATGTACATGAAAGGGTCCTGTCAGCAGTTGGGATATTGAAGGGACGCTGCCCAAAATTATGGCGGATTGGAATTAAAAAAGACCTGAAAGGAAGTGGCCCAAGATGAAACTGCATTAATATTAACCAACAGGTTTCTTCAGAACAACAAAGCAACGAAACAATAATTTTAGCGAAACAAAACCCTGCCTAAGAGAAGTCTGCCAGAGGAAAGGAAATGAAGGCACAAGCAAGTGGCCCTTGGCTTACCTATTTGAAAAACACAAGATGAAACAGATTCTTTGTAAACCAATATTTGTAAAAGCCCCACTGGGCTTTTTGCCTGACAGACTGCCTATTATCTTGGCAAAAGATGAAAACAAGTGAATTCTTATTTAAAATGAGCATGAAGCAAAGTCAGGTGAATTTCCTGGCATGGCTCTGAGCTACCATTCTGAGTCCTACTGTGTGCTGAGCACAGTGCTAGGCACTGGGCACACATAGTTCATTTGACAAAGAAATAAAAGCACTTCTGATAGGAGGGTGCGTAAAATCCAGTTATTCAGTCATCATTCATTATTTGCCCCACAGATGTTTGTTGAGCGTATTAACATTGTGCAGACTTGGTACTATATAGTATAGTATAAGTCTGGTTCCTTGTAGTCAAGTAGGGTTCACAGCCTCAGCACTTCTGATTTGGAGGAGAGATGAGAGTTCTTTGCTTGATAATTCTTTTTAAGTTTTTACATTCACTTTGTGTGTGTGTGTGTGTGTGTGTGTGTGTGTGTAGGGGGAGTGTGTGGGTGACCAGCTAGTGTGAAGGTTAGCGTGCAGGTTGATCCTCTCTTTCTATGGGGACCTAGGGTTTGAACTCTGGTCCCCTGGTTTAGCAATCAACCATCTTATTTGCTGAGCCAACTCACTGCTTCTGCTTTATAACTCTTTGTATAGTAAGGGACTATTCTGTGAATGGCGGGGTATTTAACAATGCTCTGAGCCTCTAACCACATAGATATCACCCTGCTGTAATTACCAAAAATGTCTCCAGATCTTATTACATGTCCCTGGTGACTGGAGTGGGGATGAGACAGAGCCTGCTGAGAACTGCTGCTTTTGGTTAAGAGATGAGAGAAGTGAGTCTTGGAGGGGCGGCATCCAAGGCCGCACTTGAAGTAAGGGAGTCATACGAATGGAGCAGAAGCCAGAGCTGATCTTTGAAGTCTATAAGCCTGGTGTCTGCATGATGAGGTCGACCAGAAGGTGGGAGTTCCTGGGCCTGAGCCAGCAGGATCCTATCTCCTTTACAATCAAGGCATGTCTACCCTTCAATTATACATTTGGATTCTCTGGCTTTTTTTCCCCCTTTCTGTCTCTGCCAGATCACATCAGCCACAAACATTTCATTCTTGAAAACAGGAGGAAACTCGAGCTCATCTGTGTTCTGGACCCCAGATAGCCTGCATCTTGCTATGACATGTGAGTGGACCCCCAGTGAGCTGCTAGCTTGCCTTTGTAGCATAATTCATGTTTTGACTCCTTAAACAGTAAGTCAGTTGGGGCTTATGGAAAGTCCTCAAGGAAAGAGAATTGGGCTTATTATATTTTCTCTGCCTAGCCCTGGCTCAAATATCTTAGAAGTCTTAAGCCTCAAGGTTGTGTTCCAATCCCAGGCGTGGCCTAACTAACTTCTGCAAAGGTTGCTCAGCAAATATATGGAAGATAAAAGATTCCTCGGTAGAATGTCTGCCAGGCTCCTAAGCCTGCATTCATATCTAATTTATAATCACCCTTTGAAAAACAAAACAGGTTCCTCTTTCAAGGAGATCGAGTTACCCAGGCCTGGCATTGTGCAGGGGAGCGACAGGTGTAATTTATGTGAATAATCACCCACAATCAGCTGCACTTAAGAACCAACAAGGAACATGCTCTTTAGAGGGCGAAACTGCTGAGTCACATGCTCCCTTGCTGCTCCCCAGTGGGTGCCAAGGCCACTGACTACTGGCATACAGTAAGCAACTTGGCTGTCTATTATGATCCAAGTACCCTGGCCTTGAAGGCTGAGTTCATGCCAATATGGCTATGAGCTCATTGTGTGATCTGGGAGAACTCTCTCTTCATTGGGCCTCAGTTTCCTTTTTTGTAAAGTCGGGTCTAGGCTATCTTAGATGAGAGGAGTCCTGCTTTAAAGGCCAGTGTTGAAATGCCAGCAGTAGCATCTTCTCTGCAGGAATTGCCTGAGCCTATGAGTTTCTGGGTGAAGAGACCATCATCCCCTGTAGGCGCTCCACTCCAGGAATTACTGCGTTAACAGGAGTGTGCCTTTCCTTCAACTAACACCCTGCACTGCCTCTACCATCTAAGTGGATCCAAAGCCAGCTAGTCTGGGATGGGAGAGACTACAAACCAGAGCTCAGAAAGCTAGTAAAGGGCCCGAGAGCCACCACTCCCGTTTCTGCAGATGTTAGAATCTCTGTCACAGCTCTGTCCTGCCATGGCAGCTCGAAAGGAGCCACAGCTACCTTGTGAATAAGTGCAGCACAAGCTTATAAAATAAAAGAGGTTGACAACCCAAACTGGGTTGTGGCCTGCTATGTGGTTCCAACCACCTGACCTGGGTCTTTCAGTTTCTGCAAACTCCAGTACTCTGGGCTTGGAGAAAGACACAGGTGCTACCTAAGAGTCATGTGCGTGCTAGAACAGCTCCATCTCTCCCTGGGTTTATCTTCCTGCAGTCAGAGCCTAGGGGGGAAACATTCAAGAAGTATGTGTACATTTGAGGAGCAAAGACCTTCAGGATAATTGCCACCAAAACCCACACCATCTATCTCCCTTCACCAGATGGGGGCCCCAACTCCAGGAGAACCAGGAGGAAAGGATGCTGGAAACAGCACTTCTCACAGGGACTTGGCTCATCCTCTCTGGAAAATCAAATCCAAGTGGGAGGAGAGGTCCGGAACCTAATTGCTGCAGGCAGCACCTGGAGGAGGGGCAGGCTTTCCTCCCACCAGAACACCTTTCTGGCACACACGTGTGCACAATTTGGATTAGAAGGGTGCGCTGAAGGAATAGTTTGATTGTGAGGTCATTGCTTGAGGCTCCAGAGCCTGACTGACCTTTTGAAGTCTGTGCTCGGGAACTTCATTAGGCTGCATTTCTGACTCGATCCTGTCTCTGATTTTTCCCAAGTCCCTGCCCAGTGTTCCTTTGATGATGAGATTTTTGCCTTGATAGAGAGGCATAGGCAGAGGGAAGAGAGGGAAAGAGGGAGCGAGAGAAGAGAAGAGAGAGAGAGAGAGAGGGAGAGAGAGAGAGAGAGAGAGAGAGAGTCAGACAGACAGACAGATGCAGGGAAGCAGGAGGAAAGACCTGCTTATTACGCGGATAATCCGCATCGGGGCTGCTGGCAAAGATGTCTTTAAGGATCTGTGATTCTCCAGAGGATGGGATTCTCGTGGGATACTAGCATGGCTTCCAGAGAACAGAAGGGAGCTTCAGGTCATGTAGGAACCTGTGCCACCTCAAGCATGTAGTCCCCAGAGAGCCTATAAAGCTGTAACTGGGAGCCACTTCTAGAGAGGTAAAAGTTGGTCCCTCCCTGTGTCAAGCCATTGTGCCCTTGTCACCTGAGCATTGATATTTGTTCAGCCCACTGTCTTTGCCTGAGGTACATTTGAGTCCTTGCTACCATTTTAATGCTAATTTCCTGCTAGCAGAGGGTCATAGCACAGAGAGCTCTCCACTAGAAAAAGGGTGGCCCATTACAAAACCACACACACACACACACACACACACACACACACACACACACACACACACACACACACAAATCCTTTGCTCACCATTGAGTCATGGAAGGAGGTAACTCACTTCGATTGATTGTGACTTGTTAATGGAAGGTTCAACAGAGCTCAGGACCCCCCTGTATGGCTGCCTTCCCTTGTGTGGTGGCGGCCCTCTCCCAAGCCACCAAGGTAAGGATGAGAGGCAATTTCTTCTCTATCATTCCATCTTCAACCTACTTGAAGAGTTTCGGGGTATATAGCACTCTGGTGAAAGGAGTGTTTCTTGTCCATTTGAAAGGTTTGGGAATTTCAGTAATCAATCATGATAGTAAAGGGGCTGGGCAGATAAGATGTTGTCCTCAGCTTTGCACACTGATAGTCTGTATCCAGGGTAGCTTTACGCCCTGATGCCAGGGCCACAGGAGACCTTTGGTTTGTCCGCTATCATCCTATGTTTCTCTGGCTCTCCATAGCTCCTTTGTGGTTGAAAAATAATGAGGGTCGTTTCAAAGTAACTGGCTAGGAGAGCCCCCACATGAAAGGGAAGACCGGGGCTGATTTCCCACCCTGCCTGGACCTGTGTCCTGTCCTAGCATTCACAGTAACATATAGAGTGATCTGAGGAAGTTGCTTAATTTTTCGGTGCCTTAATCAGGGCCCCTGCAGCTCTACCTCTAAGCTTTGTGACCAGACAATCTGATAGGGAGCTTTCATCCTTCCCCTCATTGCCTAAAATAAAGGATCTTAGTGTATGTCAGGTGTGGGCCAGTCCTGGGGTACAAAACCCAGAGCACCCTTCCTGGCCCTGAAACAAGCAAAGAACCCCTTCTGTCTAAGGCTATCTCAAGGCTGTGATGCTAATGACAGACAATATTACATGAGCTTAAGCTAAGTGTCGAGTGTGGTTGCTGAGGCTTTCTGTAGACGTGGACTAATTCAGTCCTTCCCAATGCTAAGAACATACTACATACACTCTCTCTGTCCTCACTGGAGACATTAGAGCATGCAGGGCCTAAAAGATGGTGACAGTGGTTCAAAGACATGGGAGGTGGCCAGTATCCAACTCACATGCTGGGCCCTTGAAAGCTGGGCTCTTATCTCCAGGCAAGAAAAGGTATCAGACTCCTCCTGCCTCACTACAGCCACATTGTCAGTTAACAGATTCATTTCCCCAGTTATGCTAAAACACTTCAATTAACTTCTTGTAGGATCCCCACCCAAAATGAAGTCCTGGGATCCCAAGAGCAGCAGAGGAAGACAGCAACCCTGTTGACACAGGGCTCCCTACATCACCTTCCTAAATCCTAAATCCTCTCTGCCTGGAGCAAAGTCCTGGGAGTCCTGGGGTAAGAGTCAGAGCATCCTGCCCACCACTGATGCTGGCCAGCCTTCAATGACAGGAAGGACTCAGGGTAACTGAAGTGTCCTCCTCACATTAGAGGAGGTTGTTTGTAAGCATCCAGTCATCTCTCACAGGAAAAACAGTAAGCTGCGCACATGTATTATAGACAGGAGTGGCCAGATTAAAGCTTCTGGCAATGGAGGCTGTCTAAGAGGGGTATGGCACTGGGTCGTTCTGGAGTCAAGAACTCATCTCTTGAAAGGCTCGCTCAGTACCCTTTCACATCTAACAGTACTTGTTAAGTATCATCTGGGGAGCAACAGGTTGCTGAGTTCCCACCACCAAGCATGAAGCTGCCCTCCTGATACATTCAATGACATCAAATCCTCGCCACTGTCCTCTATGACAAGATCACTTCATCCCCATCCCAACCCATGCACCTGATGCCCCAGGCAAGAAGAGGCAAAGGAGCCAAAAGTAGACGGTTGAAAAAAAAAAAAAAAGAGGGAAAGAGGAGGTGAGCAGAGAAACTGGAGTGGTAAGAAAGTGGTGGGTAAGGTAGAGGCCAGGATTGTGTGCAGAGAGCGGTGTGAGATGGCCACACCTCTTCCACAGAGCCCTTCCCTATTGGCTACCTAAGTTCAGAGACCCTTGCCCTTCCCACTATCCCTCAAACCTATCATCTTGGCGCTTCCCTGATAGAGCTATCTATGAATTCCCAGCTAGAATGACTGTGTACTGCATGAGAACAGGAACCCTTCTCAGGCCACCACTGTGCCCGAACCGGTATGTGTGCACATGAGAAATATATGCTAATCTCTTGAACTAAGTTGATGTGGGGTCTAGAATCGGACCGAGGCCGGGGTATGCTGAAGGCCTTTAAGTCATAGGCTGAGAAGGTATACAATATAAAAGCTGCAATTTGCTGCAAGAGTTTGCCAGTACTGAATATGGAGTTCTTGCCAGTGACGGGCCATGCTATACAGGGGATTATGGGAAATGGCTATGTGGGAGTCCACTATTGTCTTACTCAGACACTAACAGACCCTGTTAGAAGTGGGGATAGCCCTAGATGTTGAGGCATGCTGATGGCCACCCCCACCCAGCCCTTCTGCACAACAGGAAGGGCCTGTGAAGACTCACACTCTTGCCTTGAAACTAGAGGCATCTTGATCCATTGCTTAAGAACTTTTGCCACATATAATTATTGACCTGAAATAGCAGTCACTCTCAAGAATTCTATGCTGACAGAGGGCAAAAGAGAAGCGTCTAGAATATCAAAAGGCAAAGAGTCCAGATTAAAAAGAGAGATGTGAGATGGGCTGTTCTCAAGTCAAGCCTCTAATTGAGTCCAGTCTCTACACTGCACTCTGGCCCCTCTGTCCCCATGCTGGAGGGCAGCTGGGCCCCGCTGATGCAGTAACTCACTGCAGACCCTGGGGCCGGTTGGTCACATCTCCTGGAGAAATCGCTCCTTACTGCCATTCTGAGTGCCATTAACAATCAGCGTCTGGGAGTGACAAGGCCGTTGAAAGAACAGAGGTGGAGGTAGACGGGTGCCCCCTGAAGGGACAGACTCCAGAAAGCATCTAGAATATCAAAAAGAGCAATACTAGCCTGAGATGAGACTGTGTCTGGGGTGGTGATGCTTTTAACTGAGGACAATAGATTGAGTAATTCTCAAAAGAAGCTAGCTCCTCTGTCTGGACCCTTGTTTGCCAATCTGAAGGCTTCTAGAAGGTGATTGCTATCTCTGTCCCCTGCACCCATTCTAGAGCTAAGTCATGCTTTAAATACTGAGGAGAATTTGGGGTAACACTAACAGTCTTGGGGAGCAATGCCTAACTCCGGATAAAGGCAAGGTTGTTCCCTCTCAGATATAAAGAAATCACAGGCTGCCTTGTAAGGAAATTAAACAGAAAGAGCAATTTCCATAGAAAGCCTTGGAAACCAAAGTCTGAGGCGAACACAGGCCTTGGGGACAAATGTCTCCGTCCCCCTCCCTCCACCCTGCCTGCTCTTAGCCTCATTAGCATTTTACTTTTCTGCAAAACAGTCCAAATGCCCAGACCAAAGGGCTTTTGAACCACAAATGTAGGCGGGGCTTCTGGTCCATCAGAACATGGTCTCCTCCCACAGTGTGGGGAACCTCCACCAACCTGCTTGTCCCTTTGGGGGATTGGGGGAGACAGTGAAAGGACATGCTCTGTATGGTCAGTGTGCCAAATCCTTTAAGGTTATTTAGGATGGAAAAGGCGTCAGGGAGGAAATCTAAACAAGCCCACTGTTGAGCAGCTGAGAGCCATCGCCTCTTCTTCTTTGGGTTTTTGTCTTTAGTCTTTCTTCCTTTCTGAATTCCCCACCAGTCCATGAGACCGCTGAGCAAACCTCAGCTCTTGCCGTGTCACCAGGCTGGTGCTTATTAAATGTGGGTGAATGTCAATGTCACCCAGCTCATTAATAATTGATTTCCAGCCCTGTCTCTATTTGCAGAGCAGAAGCCACTTACAGAGTCTATTATTCCAACTCTGTGTGGGGGTCATGAGGCCAAAGAGGTTCCACCAGGGGTAACCTTTGTTGTCAGCAGTCACCATGACAACACCACACATCTCCAGTCTCAACCCTGCCGGCCTGGAAGGTGCTGGGCCAGCCTCCCCCCCCCCCCCCCCACACACACACACTGTGGACTGGGTTAGTTTGCTGAGCTAACGAGCTGTATATATGAGCGATGCAGCTGGCAAAATGGGATTTTTCCGTTTTAATTTTGGTCTTTGTTGAATAGCTTTGCATTCTTTAATGAACATTTTTGGAAGCTATCATGGAAAAGAGCATTTTCTAATTCAGAAAAACAAGACCCTGTTTTTCTTCCTGCCTCCTTGGGCCAAAAATAAAGAGAAGGTAGTGAGCCCATCCCTGGCTACTTGTGGGTCATTTTAAGTCCGTGAAACCTATATAATCCCAGAATAACTGTTTGTGTCTCTTCTACCTCAGCAAGGGCAGCAAGCTTAGACAGAACTAATGTTTTGCATTACCTACTAATATTTTGTCGTATCAGTTATGCTTCCTTCTATTCCATCTTTGAAGAGTTCCTCAACACTAAATTAATGTTTAACGATTAAATGAAGCCGACAGAGTTTTAAAAGATCCATACAGGTACAGATGGAGAGCTGTGAGGAGTCTTTAAGTAGGAAATGTCTCTCAAATTATGACCCGGGACCTCAGAGCTAATTATGTAATTTTCTGCATCTGAAAAAGAAAACCCAATATAATCAGGAAAAAAAAATCAAAAAAAAAAAAAAAACAAAAAAAAAACAAAAAAACAAAAAACATGTGAAGAATCCCACTGAAAATGAGAGTGGAAAGTCTAGAGGTGGGTCTATCCACCATCCCAGAAAATGGACCTACTGAGGCTATACAATACTTAGTAAGCAAGCACACACTTACAAATGTGATGGGAGCCAGTATCTGCCCTATGCTTGACCAGCTGAAGGAGAGTTTCATCAAACAAGGTCCTCATGGGTAAATGCACTGAGAAAACTGTCTATTTCAACCCCACACTATGGATTTTCCTGAGTGTAGTTTTATATGTAGGGTTTCCTAAGCTCTGCAACAAACCCGTATGGTTAATTTTGTTTAGTATAGAATGGACCAAATGTATGTGATTATAGTTTTGTTGTTTGTTTATTTTAAGAACAACAAATTCTTGAGGTTCGGGTGTATTTCTGCTTCAGAGTGTCTAGCCTGCGCAAAGTCTGGGTTCAATCCCCAGGACTAGAATTCATTTCTTTAAAAAGAGATTAAAAAATAATTTGTAGTTAAGGAATGTTTATTTGGATAATAAAGATCACTTACTACAAATAATACTGATTTAATATGCCCTGTGCAAATATTTGCTTGTGGTTAAGTTCTTCCTGGTAAGAACCTGTGTTTTCTGGAATATTCTTCTGGAAAGATTGGTTGAATTCTGTGACTTAGAAACAAAGACACTCAGGTACAGAAAGAGAAGATTTGATTAGGATCCCCAGATAGTGTTGGGGGGGTCTCAGCTACTTTTCCAAGTGTGTGCTTTGTGGGGTAGACCTCATTGCGGCCTACCTGAAGTCATGTCCTATCCTACTCGGTGTTCTTGGAGCCCAGGGTTGAGATAGGCTGATTCTCGTGTCTGTGATGATGTCTTTAAAGTATCCATGAGGACTTGGATTGTGGTTCATCAAAGCCCACTGAGTGAGGCCCCAAGTCAATCAATCATTTCATACTTTGCTTGTGGCTGGCAACTTGATGTGGGGAGAATGATTCAGACTGGAAGCTAGGGAACTGGACTGATGGAGCCTAAGATAGACAGTTGGATGGGAGGTAGAGCCTTTCTGCTTTAAGAAGGAACTCAGATAAAGGCTTGGTCACTGATTGTGCATGAGCCCAGAACGGGTTTTCTTAGAATCTTCAACTCCCCATCTGGAGAAGGGGGAGTCGGCTGGAGCATCCTGAAGGCACCCCTGGCTTTGCCATTCTTTATCCCTTTCTCCTGGGAGTGACACTCCAAGCTGAACTCACACAATGAGCATACCCTGAATAGCTGCTTTTAAAATCAGAATCCTCTTCTCTGGGAAAGACATGTCTTTGTTCCTTTAAGAACTGGATCAGTTGGGCCTGGCACCCCACAGTCTACTTGCTTATGCAAAGCTAATGCCATTCCTGGGAGATACCCAGGGCAGTACTGGAAGAGTTGACTGTCTCTTTTCCTCAAAGACTGCCAGACCTTCAAATAACAGCCACCCTAGGCATCATCTCTGTTATAGATTTCTACTCCCTATGGAGCAAGCTAGAGGTGCATGTGTGCAGACTTTTTTTTTTTTTTTTTCCTAATGGGAATTTCAGAAACCCTGAAAAATTAGGTTCAGAGTTTGGGTTCTGCTCAGGTCTTCCTACTTAATAAAGCTGTCCATTCCTAAAACAGTATGTGTGTGTGTGTGTGTGTGTGTGTGTGTGTGTGTGTGTGTGTGTGTGTGTGTGAGAGAGAGAGAGAGAGAGAGAGAGAGAGAGAGAGAGAGAGAGAGAGAGAGAGAATGTATTCAGGAATGTATCAGCTGTGAAATCATCCAGTTTTCAAAATATCAACTTCCCAGACCCACCACCCATTATGCAAGCTATGTGCAATTGGTTGTGTGTTTTTTTTTTTTTTTGGCTAAAACCTTAAATTTCGTGTTTTTAAAAGCAAGATGGCAAAGAATTTGCCTTTTCCAAAGGCTTGGAGCCAGCCATAAGACAGCCTGGCCATTCTTAGGACCCAGCAACATCACAGCATCGATGGGAGACCTTACACAGTCAAGTCGTACCACTGGTTCCTGCAGGGGACTGGAGGGCCACCATGCATGATAAGAGTCCAGTGGGACCTCAGAGGAGAAGCCACCGGCTTCCCATCACAGTCACAGCTAAGAATGACCTCTCCAATTCTTACTGCTTATCTCGCTTGTGCATCTGATTATCTTTGGCAGAGAAAGTTCATGGGACAGTTTAACATCTCATCAACAGTGGCTTGCACAACTTTTACATTGCCTTCTCCAACATGAAACTCTCCATTTCTCAGCACACACTATCCACACAGTCCAAAAACTGTGAGCCCGAGTGTCTACATAAGATGAGTTGTCTAGAGAGCCAGACGGGACTGTCATTAGATTCCCTGTAACAATCCAAGCAGGAATCTCTTTTGCCCTGGTTAGTTTCACAAATGTTGAAAATAGATAAGCCTTTGTGGTCATGTGCCAAGTCAATGTGCTTGAATCGCCTCAGCCCAAGACATTCGAGGTCGAGTGACCAGACTTGAAAGAATCTTAAGGACGTTTGCAAATTCTGCCAAAATACTCTTTATCAAATATCTCCCATGCTCCAGGCACTGTGAAAATGGATGGAACACACCGTCTTTAACCCTCTGAGCAACTCTGCCTAGTTAATATTGTGAAAACCCATTTTAGAATCTGGGAAATTGAGGCTTAAAAAAAAAAATCTGAGAATTTAATCCAGGATCAAGTTTTAAATAGAGACTTGGATTAAGACCAGGGCTTGTCTGCAGTGGAGCCAAGATATGAAACCAAATGTGCAAAGCCTGGCTCCTTCCCTGGACCCTGGAGATGTGAGTTTGTTATTCTTTTCTTTAAGGCTGTAGCAGAGGTCACCACTCCTTGAGCTCCAATTCTGAGATCGTCCTACAGAAGCTCGTTGGAGGTTCTGTGGAGAAAGCTGGGAGGTCAGGGTGCTGGAGTGCAGGGGATCTGTAGCTAGTTTCTCACTCTACCTGTAAGATTGTGGAGTTCATCTTGACTTCCAACTGGATTGAGTCGATACACACTTAGACAATTAAAGGCTCACTTTTGGAGGTTCCTGCAAGGCAGACATCTCTGGATATGTCTGTGAAGGTGGTTTAAGATCAGATTAATGAAAGAGTAGGGGAACTGCCCTTTGTCTCATAGACTGGGTGAGGGGGTAGAATAAAAATGGAAAGAAAGAACAAGTGAGCACATACATTCTCTCTCACTGTGTTTCCTGGCTGCTATTAGCTGAGTGGCTCTATTATACCCTCTCCCCATGCCAGACAGAAACCTCTGAAGCTGTGGGTCAAGACCAACTCTTCCTGCTTTAAAACTGCTTCCTTTGTATGCCACAGCAATGGAGTGTTTAGTTATAGATACTAATATTATCAGGATCCCCAACTCCCTCCGTTTCCCACATTTTGAAGATGCAACTCTGTTAACGCCTACCCTGAATTTCCTTCAAGGACCTCCACCTGCCAAGGTGGTGCAACTATCCTCTCAAGGGAGAAGGAAGAGTCTGGAAGGCTTCCCGCCATGGTTTTCCCTTTTGATCTTTCTCATTGCCAGACATTTTGGGCCATGTTTTCCATTCAAGTTTGTGTATACTTCAAGGAGATCTACAAAGATGCCCTAGAGTAGACCAGATGTCTCTACTTGATATGCAGAGGGATGCCAAGATTCCTCAGCCACGCTTTCTCATAGACTCCACTGTCGCCAGGATCTCCTCTCTCCTCTTTATGACTTGCACCTAGAACGTTGCAGTCCTCTCACACAGTATTCAGATTCTGGTTCTCAGAGAAGGAGATTCTTCATAGGGATCCCTCCTGGCCTGGGCCATAGGGCTGGTTTTCTAGAACATACGTTTGCTCAAAGCTTCTGTTGTTTTTCTACCAACCCAAGAGTCCAGTCTTCTGGCTGTCCTCCCCCTTCCTGGACCCACTGTGTCTAATGAATTCTTGCATCTGTCCCTGAGGTCCCTGAGGTCCCTTCTTTGCGAGGAGTGGAAGAGCAAGGCTGAAACAACAACAGGGCCTTGGGGGAGTGACCTAGGAGGAAGACAGCAGCAAAAGGCTGGCCACACTTAAGCAGTCCAGTGTCTGACCTGGGAGGGAGAGCTGCAGCCAGACAGGGTTTATATCAGCCAGAGATAGAGAAGGCTGGAGTGGGGACTCATAGGAAGAAATAAAAAAAAAGGGAATGTTCGGCGGGACATCAAGAAAAACATCCTGATGATGAGAAAAGGCTCCCACGAGGGGGAATGTTCTCATAAAGAGGAGCAAGTGTCCAGGTCATCCCAGCTCCAGCGGCACAAACAAGGCCTGGCTGCCTCAGTGGCTATGGGCTGACCTCCCTCCAGGTCCCCTTTCCTGGTTAAGATGATGGAGGTGGGTCACGCAGACGATAGAGCAGAGAGGGTGGTTAACTGTTCCCTGTCTCCTTGGTCGTGAAAACTGAGCTGGTGCTTAGGCTTGATCACGACAGTGGTGGTCTTGGGGAGCGTTTGGCAGTCCTTAAGGGGTTGGACAAGTGTTAGGAGGTTGGCCAGCAAGAGAGTCCTTGTCCCCGATTGTGATTGTTGGCTCTGCGTGCTGTTGGCTTCTCCCTGTGGAACCTCTTCTGGTTCATGCTTGCTGCTTACTCATGACTTCAGCCTTTAAGTTGTGTGTGGCTGCTTGGTTACCCTTCTCAACTCTGGCAACCCACCTCTCACAGCCAATCCGATCTACTCCTGTTCCTTCACTTCTAATCCCAGGGACAAGAGCATGGCTCCCCAGTCCATCTGCTATGGAGGTGACGTCACAGGGCTCATCCAGGAGACTGGTTGCCAAAGAGTGATTCACGTACCAGCCTAATGTAATGGTGGTGACCAGGACAGGACAGGGTGGTACTCATCTGCCTGCCTGAGCAACAGGTATCATAAATGGGAAATTTCTTTAGAACGATATGAGCCCTTAGGTCTCACCTTCCTGTCTGGGGCTTTTATTTCCCATGTTCCAAGCACTTAAGACAGTCTTCCAAACTTCAAGTCTCAGTTTCCCCTTTATCAGCTCTTCTCCCCTCTGAGCTCCAAGGTGGTCCTGTGTGGGTGGGTGACTGCTCACCAGACAGAAGAAAGGCCACCTTCACACTCCGCATAACTGTCCACTGGGTTTATTAGGCCTCAACGACAGTCTTTTATTGGTGACTGATGTGCCGTTTGTCCCTCCCTCCCTGACCCCATGCCAGATTCTACACATTTCCACCCTTTGCTCTGGCTGTAAAAAGGACAATCTTCCCCCATCGATTATGCCACTGGCTCCCCCACCTCAGTACCAATGGTGGGGGAAGGGACATCCTTCTGTAACTTGTCCCCTGAGATAGATTTGTTTTCCTCCCATTTGTCAGAGTCATTTAAGATAAAGCTGAATTCTGGACTATAGAAGAATGCTAGTTCCCTGTATTTCTTAAAGACTTCAGTGTAATGTGAAATAGCTTAAATAAAGCAGTCACTTCTGAGGCTCATACCAAGGAAGGAAGAAGGAAGGAGGGAAGAAGGAAGGAAGCAAGGAATGAAGGAAGGAAAGGAGGGAGGGAGAAAGGGAGGGAGAGAGGGAGGGAAGGAAGGCTACTCCCAGTTATAGTGTTAGACAAATCGCCATGGTAGTGGATGCTGCCCATCATATGTCAGATAACATGCTGAGGTGAGCACCTCACTTCAATCTCAAACGACCCTGGGAGCTCGGACTCTTCAGTAAAAAGATGAAGAAACATCTCATAGAGTTTTGCTTTCTTATCCGGAGACTTATGGCCGTGAATATCAGCTATGAAATTTGATATCCATTTAAGTCCTAAATCATGTATACTGGTGCTGTTACTTTCATGTCACTTGTAGCCCCTGCTCTTCTCAGGTGTAAGATGACACCTTTACCTGTAAGGTAGATAGTTTTCTCTTGGCCATCTGAGTGCTTCTGCCTCTTCCTCAGAATCAGTAATACCAGGTCCTGCTCTGTCTCTCTGTCTGTCTCTCTGTCTCTCTCTGTGCATCTGATGTAAATACATGTGTATTAGCAGGTGTATACTCTTATGCCTGTGCCAAGACTAGAAGAGACTGTTGGGAATCTGCTCTATCATTCTCTACCTTATTACTTTAAGACACAGTCTCTCACTGAACCTGGGACTGGGCTGGAAGCCAGTAAACCTTCGTAATCCTCGTGTCTCCATTCCCAACAGCGCTAGGGTTATAGACACAGGCGCAGTCATGCCCAGCTTTCTAGATGGGTGCCAAAGATTGATCCCTTGCTTGCACAGCGAGTACTGGTAGCCCCTGAATCATCTCTCTAGTCTATGCTTCTATCTTTAGAGTATCTTTGCAAACCTAGGAGGAGCCAGCAGCCTAGCTTCACAAGCACAATGGCCACATCTCTCTCCTGGGCTCCTTCCAGGGTTTCTTAGCAAGACCTATTGCATCAGAGTCTTCCCTATCCGCACAGCAAACAGCCAGAGGGCTTCTTCTAAGAGGCAGATCCAGTTACTCTGTAATGGGGGAATTAGGATGGAGCAGTGAGACAGTTCCTGCAGCACCACAGGAGGCCTAGGCTGCTGGATGAAGTCCCAGGTGGCACTTGGGCTGATCAGATGCGGGGGGCAGAGTAATGTCTGCCAGAGAATTCTAACCAGAGAAGTCTGGTCCCTGAGCATCTCAGGAGGGCTCCTCCTCCAGGTGGACTCCGAGGTAACAGCTCTCTGCGGTAGCTGCTCAAGAAGCACTTGCATCATACACTGCTACCTTTCAGGAAGGTGTTACATGGAGCAGAACCAGAGCCCAATGCTACAGAGACCAGGGTAGGGGAAGATGTCAAGAGCAGCAGCAAGCAGCACTCAGCTGGGGCACTGAGGTGTGCCCCTGGGCTGGGCTGCCTGCCAGGGTTAGAAGAAGTTCAGCCCAGAGTTCCTCCTGTGATTTGGCCATGGCTGGGTTGGGTACCTGAGACCCCCTACTGTTGCCAGAGAAGCTCAAAGGGCAGAGGAGCTAGAGAATCCTTTGAGGCCCCTAAGACCCACGACCCTGTTTTTTGGTACCTTCCCTGAACACAGGGGCACTCAGTAGGTATCTGAGAAAGAACAGGTAGACAGTCCTGAGGCAAAGGTGAGCCTGGGAAAAGCTTCTGCTTCGGGAGAGGCATTTGCTCCATTGTTAATACAAAGCAAAAATTACAGCAGAAGCTACTGAGAGCCAAGTGCCATGCAGGGCACTTTACAGTGGCCTCCACCTAGCCGGCCTCACCACGGGTTCCCTCATGGCTCAGGTTTACTCCTCACTGTGGTTCCTTCTTAGACCAGGCTTATTGACAAGGGTTCCAGCTCTCCCCACCCTTCTCCAAGAGCACCTTGCCCTTGACCCTGCTAAATCCAGCCTCCCAGTCTCCTGGGAGGGGTCGCCTGTGATCCTCAGGTCACTCTGCCCTACCCTTTATTCTAGGCTTCATTTTTCCCACAGAGGCTCACATTTTCTGGAACATAGTGTCATTCCTCTCTGACTTTTGTTTGTTTGTTATCCGCTTCTTCCAAGGGAATCCAGGGCCTATAGGAGAAAGGTTGTAATGTCTGGTTTTCTGCCACATTTCCAAGGTTCACTTCAGTACCTGGTACACAGAAGTTATTCAGAGTGTGTGTCACTTAACCATCACAGTGCTGAGAATCAACATGGTGTGCAGTGACTCTTTTTGTTTCACAAGGGGGGAAACTGAGGCTCAACAAAGAACCACTGGGGATAGCAGGGGAAGACTGAATGGGGAAGCGGTACAGGGAGTGAAGTCCTGCCCTGGCTCTGCCATCTCGGCTGATGTAGAATACAGGGATCTAGGTTCTAATTCTGATTCACTTCCAAAGCACTCTCTCCTGAAGTCTGGCACTCATTTCCTCACAAGAGGAAGAGCTGCAGGTGGTTTGGGATACTTCCCTCCAAACAGAGTTTGAAATGGACTTGGGGTGCTTCTTAAGGGCTGGTAATAGCACCCTGCTTATAAGGATGCTAGCTGTGAAGGCCATGTCTGTCTGCTGATTGTCCAGGAGAGCGCCCCGCTCCCCAGGACTGAGCCTCTATGGCTATTCCTCCTGGCCTTGGAAGCTGCTGGTTCCTTTATTGCCTTAGCCCAGCTTGCTTTGGACTGTGCAGCCTCTGAGAGGCAGGGCAGGACCTGGTGGGCCACGCTTACAGCCCAGCAAATGTTCCTGGAGCCTTGTTTTTTTGTTCTGTTGCTGGGCCATTTGTTTTTATAGCTTATCATTGCTGCAGGGGGCTTTGAAAAGCTGCCATTGCTCAATGGATGTTTCCGGTTCGCCTCCGTCAAGCCACATTTAATGAAAACCAGTTTAAGGTCGTCTTTCTCATAAAATGTCTCAGTCCTGCTCCGGCAGCTCCTCTTCGAGAATAATGAAGATGAACGCTCCCTTCCTCCTCTGGCTTCTTCTCCCCAGGGCAGCATACAAAACCCCAGCCACTGGAGGAAAGAAAGCAAACCCACCCTCTAAGAGTGAAGGAGCTAGGCTCCAGAATCTCAAATGTTCCACACCAAGGAGCAATTTGGCTTCTTCAGACGACTTGAGGAGTTGGCAAATCACAAATAAATGTTTTTAAGCTCCTCAAAAACCCTTGAGAGTCAGATTAGTGAACTCAAGACTTAGGGTCACAGAGCGGGCCTGGCTTCTCTGGGGTGAGTTGAAAAGAAAGATAGTTGGCTCACCTGGGTCCCATCCAGAGCTTCCTCTGCTCTGGAGGCCCCACAAAGCAGCCAGGGACTTCTCTTCAGCGTCTTGGCCAACATGGGAGATGCCTGAGGAGTAGTAAGTATGAGTGGCCTGCAGCTGAGGAAGCTGCTGGTGGCTGGTTTCACCAGCAGAACGAGGTTCCTCTGATTCTTCACACAATGCCTGGGAGCCAGCACCCCCAGAAAGAGCATCTGCACAACAGCCCAAGGTTTCCCTTTGCCCCTGGGTGTGTCCAGCCAATGTGTATGGCTGTGCCCACCTGGGTTCTCCCTTCCTATATCACACAGTTTGAATAGGACCTGTGCTGTCTTCCTAGACACAGTCGCTTTTTGGTTTTCTTTTTCTATTTTAAGATGATTTCTGTGTACTCCTGGAATTGTAGCAGGGAGCAGTAGAGGCAGGAAGATCAGAAGTTTAAGGTCATCCTGTGCTACACAGCTAGTGTGAGGCCTGCCTGGTTACACAAGACCCTGTCTCAAAAAACCAAAGCCAAACCAAATTCCAAATGGTCCTTGTGATACGGAGGCCTTTTAGCATTTTGCTCCTGTTGGCTGGTTTGCAGTGGCTGTAGGGGATTAAGGGTGCTGACTGCAGTGGGCCAATCTGGGTTCTCTGCCTTGGAGATGGGTTCTCTTCTTCAGTGTGTGTCTCCCTAGTCAGCCCTAGTTTGCCTGTCGCTCCACCTACTCCACATGCTCCATGCTGTACCTTTGAGCCAGGAAACAGAGGCCGAGGAGAGATGGCCACTTTGATGATGCCTTAGTTGTTGTAAACATGACGTTTGGTTGTTCATGGAGAGGAGTGTGGGCCTGCCGAGAGTGGGCAAGGGCTGAGCCAGGAAGGACATTATCTCAAATCAGTCTACCCTAGTTCTGGCATTGAAAAGCTGTGCATCTTCTGGCTTTTCTGGAACTTGTTTTTTTTTCTCCCCCCCACCTTCAAACAAGGTGGCCAGCCCACTTTGTCCTGCCTACTTGGATGGCAGGCAGGCAAGAGTCAAGCAGGGAGAGGAAGCAAAATTGTCATTCCTAGAGGGACAATCACCTTTCCCTCCTGTCAACATTGTTTCAAAACTGGAGTTTCACAGACTCCACATTTTCTGAAGAGAAATGGAAAGTTGATGTTTATACAGGCAGACAAACTCTTAGTGTTTGGCCACAAACTCAGATGTGTAAGACACCCAGCATGCTGCGGGTGCGTCAAAACATGGGTTGATCTAAAAAATAACAGTGGTTTAAAAACTCTTCAGTAGGGATGACAAGATGGCCAGCCCAGTGACTGAAGGTCTCTGACACCAAGCTTGATGACCTGAGTATAATCCCCAAGCTGTCTTCTAACCTCTACATATGTCCTGTGGTATGCATATAGCCAATGTAAAAAACTTAAATGTAGTAAAGAAAAACCAAAACAATTCTAGAGTGTGAATTAAACACATAATTGACGTTGCTTACTCAAAGAATGGGCAACGTCTAGTTCCAAGGCTCCAGGAAGGGGGCTCCGTGCCTCGCCTATGGTCATATCCGTGTGGGATGGGATGAAAAAAGTCCCTTTGTGAGAGTACTTGGTGAAGGGCAGAGAACTGTGCCCTGGTTATTCTCACTATCTAAAGATGCTTGTCTGCACTACTGAGACCCCGAGCCCCGACCTGGAGCTCTGCAGCTCGCCGAGGCGGCCCTCCTGAAGCAAGATGCCTGAGACAATATGGAAACCAGATGCGTGCACCGCCTTACCTCCTTTTTTTTTTTTTTTTTTTCTTTTTCCCTGTGCTTTTGTAACTTTCAAAGCTGTTCCACATTCATAAGCTCTGATATCACTAAGCTCCCAGCTGCCCTGCCAAGCAGGCTGTTAGACCGGTTATTACCTTCCAGATGGGGAAACTGAGGCTCGGGCAATAGTAGGAGGTTAAAGAGGGTCAGAGAGAGTAAGTGGCCTGAAACAGAAGGCCTGTGACCTAGATGCGGTCCTCTCCAGAAGGCTATGAAAGACCTACCGTCCTCAGGCGCTTTCCTTACGCATGTGCAGCACTAAAGGAAACTGAAGCATCCTAGTAAATATTACTATGACAGCGGGAAAGAGAATGGAAAAGCAGCAGCTGCTTCTGAGCAGTCTTCTCCCTCCCCCTCCCCTCCCCCTCCCCTCCCCCTCCCCCTCCCTTCCTCTCCCTCCCTCCCTCCTTGCCCTCTTCCCTCCTTCTTACCCTCCTTTTCTTCTCCCTCTCCCAAGTGCTAATAGAAAACCTGTGCCCATGATTGCTTATGATTTAGACCACAGACTTCAACTTGACTTCCAGCCTAGCCCAACCTGGTCTCTGCACTTCTGCCCTCTGCCGCCCTCCCTGGCCTTATGCATGCATGCATGCTCCTTCCTTCCTCGCCAAGGCCTTTAAGTAAAGACTAGCCTTCCCTCCTTCTTATAGGCCTCTGTGCTACCCTTTCCCTTGCAGTTTACGTGTTCCAGCACCCAGGGGGCCTTCCTGACATCTCTATTCTTGGTCACTGTCATCTTTCATAAAATGGTGGTCCTTTCTCTCTGGGTTCTTATCTGAATGATTTCACTTAGCTTCATCTCTTCCACTGGAATTGAAACTGCTAGAAGTCAGGGGTCTCAGAAGGTCATAGTCCAATAGCAAGGATAGCTATGCTATCCCTTTAATTCTCAAGACTGGTGGGCTCTATAGGATACCCCGTGCTACAGAAAGATAGTCTGTGACTGACTCCTACAAGGTCATTCATTGCCCAAGGTCCCACAGCCGGGTGGAGGCTGTCTCCGCCACAAGTCTGCCTGATTGCCAAATGCTCACGCTAACACAATACAAAAAGCTGTGAAGCACCTTGTGTCAGTCAGGGATCTCCAGAGAAGCAGACCTTGGCCATGTTAATGTAGAGAAAAGAGCCATTTCAGGAAGGTGTTCAGGTTTGGAGACAAGTCCCAAATCTAAGAGGCCAAGCTGCTGGAGCCCCGAAAGAGTCTGACTCCTAAGTGGGGGAACAGTAGAAGGCAAGTTCTCTCTTAGTTCTGCCAGGGCCTCTACTAATTGTAAGAGGCCCAGTCCCATCGCAGAAGGCAAATTTGCTTTGACCAAAGCCCACCAATTTAAATTTCCAACTCATTCCAAACATACCCCCAGAGAAACATCCACAATAATGCTTCAGCAAAAATCCAGGCATGGTAGCCCAGGCAAAAAGGACACAAAATTAAGCAGCAAAACCTCTGGATAGTCATTGCTCCAAGTCAACCCTTACTAATAAGTCACTACATTTGCCCCATCTTGCTCTTCTCTTTTTCCTGCTGGTGAACTATTTGGATATTCCCAAGTCCTCACTGCTTTCTAAGTCTAGCTGCTGAGATTCCCATAGCAGCCAGAGGCCTGCCTGCAGACAGGGCCTCCCTATGCAGAGTAGGTTCCCTGGCACTTAGGCCTGGCAGTGCCACCTGAACTGGGGTAGCAATGCACCTTGGCCACCACAAATAGGGAGTCAGTTCTCCCATTTTCCATGGATACCCGCTGCCTTCATTTCCATGTTGGGGCTGCCTGCTCCCATTCATTGCTCTCTCAACTCTCTTCTCCCGCCCCTCACCCCTATCCCTGCCATTTCCTCCTCCTCATTCTTCTCTGCCTTTGAGGTGTCTGGACTCATGCACACCAAAGAAAGGGACCTATTTAATCTACCATATTTACAAGCTCTGTAAACAAGATCTAGCAGCTGAATCATGGAAAATGTTCCTTATATGAAAAAAGGTCATTTATGACTTTGTTCTATTAAAACTGTCTTGTATAACTAACCCCATCCAGCAAATTAGGGAGAAAAGAAAAGAGGAAAAAGATGCCTTAGTGTGCCCCTGTGGTATTCATATGTCACTCTTAGACAGCCATAGTCATGTCATTTCCAATGATTTAGGTCTCCCTGAATGGAGTTCTCCTCTAGGGAGAAGATAAAGGGTCCGTTTCATGTTGCTTTCAAATAATCTCTTCCTTTAAAAACAAAACTACATTACGATTTTGTCCAAATGGACTTAAAATAAGAGGTTAAAAATCTGACCAGCTTAATTCTGTTCTGGAGTAGCTGAATAATTTATAAACATTATTCTCACGGAGACTCATGCTGTTTGGCCTCTGCAAGTTAATAATTGTGCTTCTGTGTTATTATTACTGTGGGGCTTCCAGCTTTTACTATTTTCCTTGTGCTGACAACAATAAATTATTAAAATGTGCTCAATGTCCTGTATTAATAACTGCTGAATCCTCTGGGGAGCTCCGTGAAGAACCAGAGCTTTGGAGGGTTCAGTAAGTGGCCCTAGGTCACAGCTAGAAAATGGTGGCTTGAGACTCAAACCTCGTTGTCAGATCTCCACCCTGAACTTCAGCTGTCACAGAAGGGGTGGGCACCCATGACTATGACTCTAGTCACAAGACTGAGCCGGAGGGGACAGGAAGGAAGATGCCTGCAGGTTGTTCTTGGGCGTGTACTACAATGTCCTCATGGTCCAAGGGGAAGAGTGGAGCAAGGCTCTTGGGGGTGGTTTCTTGGGTTTATCTAGGGAGGACCGAGGGTCCTCGCCTGTATCTGGAGACACAGGGGAGACCCCGCTGTGCGGCCTTTCATATTTTCTTATTCATCCATACATCGATTGC
Organism: Uromys caudimaculatus; assembly: GCA_028551405.1. Lineage (NCBI taxonomy): Eukaryota > Metazoa > Chordata > Mammalia > Rodentia > Muridae > Uromys > Uromys caudimaculatus. The sequence goes on along the minus strand of CM052708.1, from coordinate 77,900,744 downwards.
TTTTGCTAGAGCAGAGTGTACTGTGGGCTACAGGTACCAGGAGAGTTTTGTTACCCATGAAGCCCAGGGGCCCTTCCCCGTCCCATCTTCTAGATGACAGTGATAGATTGAAGTGGTTTCAGAGACCCCCTGGCTGGAAACTTCCTTGATTTCTCTCATTACTTATGAAAGCGTCTATGAGGTCAAACATGTCCTCTTTTTCACCAAATAGCCAAAGACTCTGCCTCATAGATTCCAAGGCATCTTTAACAGGGAGAAAGGAGTTGGAACCTCTCCTTTCCTTCAGTACATCAGCAGCCTCTGGGAAGGAGGTACAGAAAGGACCCCAGGGAACCATCAGCCTGGTTGAGTTTGCCTGTTAGGAACACAGGCCTGTTTTCAGGGTACATCAAATAGATAACTCTCCCCTGGGGTGTTGAGGGTCCCAGGTTGCAGTCATTGGCCTTTTCCTATTATGTGTGGACAGTCTCCAAATCTCCAAACTGTCTGTCCTCACTAATAAGACAGAGCCATCTGTAAACACCCTTCTGGGACTCTTGCCTGCTGCTTGTAGGAACTACATTTCAGGCAAGCCCCTATGAACATGGATCCTGGTTTCAGGGGCAGTGCCAGCCTTAGCTTGGAGTCAACACCTGCATTTGTAAGGTTGGCAGAGATCCCTCTGCTCAGACTCCAGAGAATATGAGGCTGGATATCCAGCCTTTGATGCCTTCAGCATACAGGGACTCTGGGAAGGAAGAAAGGAAGCAAGGAGAGAGGTGAATGGGTGGGGGTAGGAAGGGAGGAGAGTCTGGAAGGAGGGGAGAGTTCTTGGGCTTTAGCTGGTTGAAACCAGTCCAGAGCACTGGCTCCTAAACAAAAGTATCCCCGGGGATCTACTGATTCCGTTTGCCATCACCACATCCAGCCACCCTGGGGAAGTCAACACTAGGTACCATGGTCAAAAAAAAATCAAAACACATTCACTAATAATAGGTGTAATCCTAATAGCAAAGACCTGCCACCCCTGCTAACGGGACAGACCATAAAGGGCATTTGTTTCTAATTAAACACCAAAACCCTAAACCTTTCAACTCTGCATCCACAACTACTGTAAATGTTTATGAAAAACGGGAAATTCTCATTTAATTCAAACCATGCCAGAAATGCATTTTCGTTGTCTCAGCCGAGAAGCCCTCTGAGCCCAGCTTGAGCCCAGCTGAGCTTGAAATTGAGAGGGGCATGGGCCTGCAGTGAGCTGAGTCCTTGCAGGCCTGGGGAGGAAGCAGCATCCCCCTCTTCCCCTCTGAAGGAGCAAAATCCATCTGTCTTCCAGAAAGAGATCCAGCCAACTGAGAGTTAAAACTTAGGGTAGGGTCATAGACATCTAGGAAGTAGATTAGGTAGGCCAGCAAAAAATAGGATGGGAAAGTCTAGAATCAGATAAGCCATGCCAACAGCTCACTGTTGGAGGACTGTGACAAAGTAGTTTAACTTTCTGAGTCTTGAGTCCATCAGGGACCATAGTGGTCATGGAGGAGATGAAGTCCCAAGAAGGGAGTGGTCAGGTGGAAAGGGGGCTTAACTAGGTACCTCATCCCTGCTCTGATAGGCTGTCCACTCCTCAGAACTGCTGAGCATCTCCTCCCTTAGGAGGCTGGAACTGAGAAGTCTCAGCAAGAGATGGCATCCCTTCCAGTAATTCTGACATAGCTGTTCAAATGCCTGTCTCCAGAACCCAGTCACAGGACCATGACACCTGGGAGCATCACACCTAGAACCAGAGGGCTGTCAAATTTCCCAGAACTCTGCTTCTTACTCAGAGACTGGCTATGCTCCCTGGAGGACAAACATTTCATTTGGCTGAGACACACAGGGTAGAGAAGAAGCCTCAGGGGCCAATTGGACATATTTCTTAAGTCTTCATTAAGCCTTCCACAGCGGGGATTTCCTGGGCAGGTCTTTGGAGAAGAAGGTTAGCACCCAAGATCTGAATCTTTGTCACTCTCTCCCCAAGTGGGTATTCCCTAACACTGCTAACAGTGGTCCTTTAAAAACAGATAGGCTGGCCTTCCTGTGCCTCAAATTAAAGCAACCAGGCAGGGTAGAAGACTTAGCTTTAGCCTCACAGCACTTAGTCATCATACCTACAAGGAAGGTAACCAGGCTCCTACCTCCTCCACCTCTAAATCACAGATAGAGCTACAACTCTACTGGGTCAATCACAATGTCACACTCCTTGAACCTCTGTATAATCCTAGGCTCAAAGCTTAGAGTTCTGTCAAGTTATAGAAAAGAGATTCCTTCTCAGTGCAAGTTGGGACAAAGCTGGGAGGACAATAGCTGAGAGCCATCTTGCCCACCAGCTATAGTCTAAGGAGTAACCAACACACACAGGACAGTCCAGGCATGCGGTAGAGGGAAATCTATCATCAGAGTCTCTGGTCTCACTATACCTGAAGGTAGATCTCAGACTAATTCTATTAACCATTGAAGACTCCTCACCTGTCTTTGGACTTGGGGGCTGTTTTTGTCAACTTGACACAAGCTGGAGTTATCAAAGAGAAAGGAGCTTCAGTTGAGAAAATGACTCCATGAGATCCAGCTGTAAGGCATTTTCTCAATTAGTGATCAAGCGGGGAGGGCCCCTTGTGAGTGGTACCATCTGTGGGCTGGTAGTCTTGGGTTCTATAAGAAAGTCAGCTGAGCAAGCCAGGAGAAACATCCCTCCGTGGCCTCTGCATCAGCTCCTGCTTCCTGACCTGCTTGAGTTCCAGTCCTGTCTTCCTTTAGTGTTGAACAGCAGTGTGGAAATGTAAGCTGAATAAACCCTTTCCTCCCCAACTTGCTTCTTGGTCATGATGTTTGTGCAGGAATAGAAACCCTGACTAAGACAGGGGCTATATTTTCTTTTACTTGCAACCAAACTAATAGAAAAGCAGAACCGCTGAACACGAGACTGGAAGGGAAGCCCATGGGCAACATTGAACAAAATCTGTCTGCTGCAACCCAGCAGCATCCTAGGTCAACCGTGAGGGCCACAGTTGTATACATTCATATACTCACAGTTTGTACCCTTTTAAGAGATACGAACTGGCCACCGGTGGTGTACACCTTTAATGACAGCACTCAGGAGGCAGAGGCAGGTGCATCTCTATGAGTTCAAGACCAGCTTAGTCTATAAAGAGAGTTCCAGGACAGCCAGGGCTACACAGAGAAACTCTGCCTCAAAAAAATATGAATATGTGTTCAAGTAATAATAATATACAGGAAATCATGGTGGCTTCAGGGAGAAGAAGATAAAAAGTTCTTCTGACATACAACCGAGGGCCACAGAGGGAGCAGGGAGCAACACTTGCAAATAACAAGCAGAGTTGAGGACAGGAAGGGGTACGTGGCATGCTGACACAGTGGGCAGTGTGAGCCAAGCTAAAGGAGCCATCTCCGGAACAGCAGAGACAGTGTTGACAGACATGCACTAAAGAATGCAGGTAGCCATTGCGAAGGACCCTCCAAGCCTCTCACATACCCTGGATGATGCACCTCCAGCCTGCAGCCCGTTCTGGCGAGATTGCCATTCCAGGCTTCACAGCATTCAGTGGAGTCTAGATTTTGTTTACCTGGCTTCCCCAGGGGAGGTCATTTGTGTTTGAAGTAAGCTCTGCGACCATGGAAAGCTAAACAGCTTGCTATAACTTGGTGAGCTCTAAAGGCAACTTCCAGCACGGAGCCATGCGGCATACACGGAGCGTGCATCTTGCAGAAGATCTGAGAAACTCTATTCAATACCTCATGCAGCCTTGCCAACCTCTCTCTGCTCCATACTGCTGTTTCACTAAGGCATCCATTCGCTAGGCCTTTGTACCTGTTGCACCTGCTGCTCCTTCTGTCTAGAATGTCACCACTTGACTGACTCAACTCCAATTTATCCCCCAGATTGAGACTCAAGTACCGCTTTATCATAAAATTCTTCCTGGACTGCTAAGGTTCAGTTCCTCTCAGGGCAGGGTAAAGAGCCAGGACTCTTCCACCCAGAATACCTGGGCGTGAATCCTTGTGTTCGGAATCACTGGGTGGCGTAGCCTTTTGGTGCCTCGGAGTTTTCATCCATAATGTTGACATGGCAATAGAGAGGGTCAGTGGTCACAGTGATATTCCCAGATAATAAATCCTGGTGAAGATGAGTTATCATCCAGGATTTCAGAGTAACTCTTCCTCTCAGAACCTCCTCAGTCCCAATTTAATATAGCCATGTCCCCCTTGGATTGTCATGTGCCTTTGCCAACTGCTCTGTGAGGCAGGGCAGGTCTGGCTCTGCTTATCATTTAACTTTTAGCACTGCCTGGCACATAGTAGATGCTCAGTAAATTACTTGGGGGGTTGGGCATAAATAAGAGAAATAAGGGGAGTAAAAACAGGGGTCCAGATATTCTCACATTTTGTACAAACCCTAACCTCCAACTGTCCCTCCAATTAGCCTATGAGTATGGTCGACAAGGTTGCAAATATCCGTGGTTTCAGAGAAAATAAAGGTTCTGGTGATGCTCTGGCCATTGATTTCTAGCAACTCATTTTCTCCTTAGAAGTGGAACAAGGCTCAGAGTACACATGGCCGGCCAAGCAGATGCAACAGTCTGAAGTGTGCGGAAGTCAGTCTGACAGGCACCAAATGACTCCAGTTGCTTTTTTAGAGTTCTTGACAGTTCCAGAGAAGTGTTTCTGTGTGTGACCTCTGGCTCAGATTATACATAATATTTTGCTTTGCTTGGCAATGCTATTGTCTGAGACCTTACATGTTTGGGGTATGTTTTTAATATGTGCCTCATACCATATAATGGGCTAAAGTCTCCTCTGAGACCCACGCTGGCTCTTGGAAGTATGGAATATGTTATAGATCTGGGATAAACAATACTTTCCATGTCAAACATCCTATCTGTCCTAACTCCATGACCCTCCAGAGATCAGGGCTCTGCTCGCAAGTGACCAAAAGAGAAGACGGTTTGTGGGGAGACACTGCTCATATTTTGTTTCTTTGGAACATGCTGAATGCGTTCTTTGAGTCTGCAAAGCAGAGGGCATAGAGGCAGGACAGGCCGATCCTAAGGCCCCCATCCTTTACTTATCAAGGCACATAGCTCTGAGTGGTTCTTAACCGCCTGAGCAAGCTTGGCCTCTCTCTGTAGGTGTGAACCAGACATCCTTCCCTCCCTAATTCTTCAGCCCTCTTCAGCCTGCTTGTGCTTTGCCTCCTCTGATCCTTCCCACAAAGACATGATAGTTGGTCAACTCTGATTCTGGTTGCATGAGGCAACCATGGTGGGTAACGCTACACCACAACCCTCAGCTCCTTATAGCTCCTAATGCAGCAGAAAGTGCCAATGGGTGAAGGGAGTTACATGCATGAACTCACATAGGACTCACATGCTACACTGGGACTGAAGTCAATGACCCCAGAGTTACAGAAAGTCTGCCTACCATCTACCAGCCACCACTGCCAGCTTATGTAGCCAAGTCTCTGGGACCCATCTCATCACCTCTGTTCAGACCTGTTTGGCAGCTAAGTTGTCAGTTTCTTGCATGCCAGAAATCAAATTATCTACATGAGACAACACATGTGTCCCCCAGAGGCCCAGTCTGGGAACTGAAGCTGGAAGAAGTCCCTAGGAAGTAGACCTAAGCCCTAAGGGCTGGCTAGGTTTGGAGGATGGTCTAGATCTCTGTCATATTGCTCCTAAAGAGGCCTTGTAGGACAACACCCTCAGCCTATCCATTAGTGTCTGCCTACCTTTGTCCTCTCCCCTTTGGCAATGATACACAACAGCTTCTTTTCAAGTAAGGACAAGACCCTGAGCTTCCACCTGTTTTGGCTTTTCCCTGGGTAAGGCCATAGGCCATATTTCATGTTGACTCATCTGTTCTGGGGGAATGGAGTACTACTGAGGTAAGGAGCCTTCCTATTCAGGAGACAAAGGGTGTTCAGACATGATCTCACCATCCTATCCCAAAAGCGCAAGAAGGTAGAGAGTTATCTCTAGTAAGCCATAGAAGGAACTCAGTCCAGGGCCCAAAACTTCTCTAGGCCAGGGAAGTACTAGGAGCTACTGCCTTGGTGCCAGGCAAATTCTTGGCAGCTCTCCACCCCAGGTAGGTAGACAACAGGGTGATGAGGTTCTCTTTGAGCCTTGAATAGCCAGGGACCTGAAAGGCAACTGTGGATTCATAAATGGGCATGGCTATTTGCTAATAAAACTTTATTTACTTGTTTGTTTATTTATTAAAGAAAGCAGGTGGTGGGTGGTATTTGGCATCCTAGCCGCCTTTGTCTCCTATATACCCAGATGGAAAAAGACTTCTCACTCTAGAAATCATATGGAAATGCAAAATAAGAGCAGAGGTCACCAGCATCCACCCTCCTGACATGGGGCCAGCTAACCACTGCTACCCAGGGGTAGGAGGGCTGCCCCATGTGCTGCTCAGCAACATCTCTGGTCTTGCTTTTTAGATGCCAACATCATCCTTAATTCACAAACATTAAGGAGGTCTCCAAACTTTGTCCAACAGCTCCAAGAGAACAAAATGGCCTGCAGCAGAGAAATTCTCTGACATATGAGGCTTTCAGTGGTGTCTCTACTCAGTGTTATACAACCTCAGTTTACACATCTACTGGCAGAACTGGGACACGCCTTCCATGTGGTGATGCACTGCTCTAAGCAGTGCTATAGCAGCTACCTTCTCAGCCTTTCCTATGTGCTTCGCCTACATCTGCAACAGCCCTCCCAAGTGGAGAGCCACTCACAAACACTACGGCAAAGCTGCAGGAACCCAGATCACACGGCTAAGGAGATAGATGGAAGATTTTTTTTCTTTCTTCTTTTAAAGAGGTATCATCACAGGGTACTGTCTCTTTTCTCAGTTGTTCATATTTTTTAAGATAGGGTCTCTCATTAGGACCTAAAGCTCACCAATTAGATGAGGCTGGTTGGCCAACAAGCCCCAGGGATCCACCTATGTCTACTCTTCCACACAGGGGTCTACAAGCACATGCTACCATGCTTTTTTTCGTTGTTGAGTTTGTTTTATTTATGTGCATTCTGAGGACTAAGCTCAGATCACCCTGCATGGGGGTGGGGGGTGAGTCCTTTACTCACCAAACTATCTCCATCACTGGAGATGTAGTGATATTGAAGTGTGTGCTTAGTCACCCAGCCATTAGGCCCCGCCATTCTCACATAGTCACCCTCCCACAGCCAGGACTTGGCATCTGAGGACTATCTGTCTTCCCAGTATGCCCCACTTTCTGCCCTTAGGAACGGAATACAGAGACAAGAACCAGACCGCTCTAGGTCTACTCAGCTCTCTGCCTTGCAGCAAGCAGCTCATCCAGTTCTAGTCTTAGATTCTTTGTCAACAAGGCCCAGACAGTGTTAGCACTAGCCTTGATGTGCTGCTGGAGACAGGAGAGACAATGCAGGTTCAAGGTTTCTGCACCCCTTACAATGCTACTAAAACATCAGTACCCTTGCTGATATTAGAGTCTATACTGTCTCTCCAAAGCATCAGTTCTCAACCTTCCTAAAGCTGTGACCCTTTAGTATAACTTCTCATATTGTAGTGACCCCCAGCCATAAAATTATCTTTGTTGCTACTTCACAACTGTAATTGTATTACTGTTATTAGACATAAATATCTGATATGCAGCATATGAGAACCGCCACTCTAAAGGCTCCTACCCTAGACTCCCTGAACCTTTCTCTGGTATTCCATTATACCATTGCTCCCATCAGGAACATCCCAGAATGACTTCTTTCTCTTCACACAGAAGCTCGAGTTGGGAATTACTTTGTAGAATGGTATGAGTTACGAGAACAGTTGGAAACCATTACTCTGGGGCAGAGTTCCTTAAGAGTTCAGCTTGAATCACAACCATTACCTGGGAAGTTGTCAGTTAAGGTCTCTTGCCATACCAATTGGGCAATGTCCAAAGATCACCCAGAGAAGCATCTCTCTGCCAAGTATGACAGCTCTGCTATGGAGTCCCCTGCTACAGGAAAGAACTTTTATAAGTACCTTGGAGGGTGTAGCCTCAGAGCTTCTCCACCACAAACCGGTCTGGCTGTTAGAAGTCTATTCAAAGCTGCTACTGGGAAGCCCTTTAGCTATGGTGACATCATCACAAACCAAAACAGCATATGATGTAATGGAATGGGTTGATTTTTCATCTGTTTCATTGCAGTTTGAAATGGCTACAAGAAGGGGGCTTGTTGTTCAGCCCCTTGACATTGCTCAGGCTACCATGATTGATATATCTAGTAGAAATTGCCCATCTCTGAGAAGAGCAGCTTTTGCCTTGGTCTTCTGAAGCCCAAAGCTACCATGCAAGGAGCCAGACTACCCAGGGTGAGGGGACCAAGGGAACAACTAAGAGAATGATGTGAAAGAAAAGCCTGGTCTTCAGCATCCCCCCAGGACACCAGATAGGACAGTGATATCTCAGATGCCCCAAGAAAGCTGTCACCAAGTAAGCTCCCTGCATACCGCAAAAACAAATAGCCAGCATAGCTTTGATGAAATTCCTGAGCCTAATAATCCTAAAGACAAGTTTGGGGTTGCTCTTTATGCACTAAGAGGTAACTAGAAAAAATTTCAGAGATGAACTTTCACAAGACAGCTTAGAAATATCAACAAGGAAGCTGATGAAGGAATAGTCTATTGTGTGGCTCAGTCACTAAGGTCACAGTCTTGGTCAACTGCTAGCCAATGGCGTCTCTAATAACCCTCTCTAAGAGCATTAAACCTCTTTCCCTAGCATGACTCAGAGTGGTAGGAGGGAACATGTCCCTCAGGAGGAACTCAAGAGGTTGGGTTCATCAATGTTCCTGGGGTTAAGTGCAAGCCTGGTGGCACCTAAATCATTCTGGCATGTTCTCAGTAAAACGTTTACCAAGTCATCACCTTGTCTTTTGAAGAGAATACCAAAGAATCGAGGTCTTCCACAGACTTGGGGGATGAAGTAGTTAAGAAGAACCATGGAGCAAAGCAGGCTCTAGTCTCTTCAGCTCTGTTTCAACCAAAAGCATGTATAAACATTTGGAATAATGTTTAAATTAAAGTGAAAGCCAAAACTATGCATGCATGTCCCAATCTTCGTGTTTTATAAAGAACCTTCTAAAACCTTCATCTCTAAATTCCCTACTTCGAAGGTAAAAAAAGAATAGGGTGGCGTTATGTGTATCTATGTTACACATTGTTCCTGTGAGGCAAGCAGACATGGTGGGCCGTCCTTTCTACATTGTATCCATCCCTCCTCATAATGAGAGCACAGCCATGTCCTTGGAGGAAATTATCCTTCCTCTGGTCTCATTTTATGCCCCACATGAATGGAAACACTTGACTATCTTTGGCCAACTGTATCAGTCTCTTCTTCATTAAAAAAATGCACAGGTATGAGGGTGTGGCAGCAACAGGACTCAAACCAAACCAGTGTGGGTCTCTCCTGAGCAGTTATTAGAACATCTACAAGGTCACTTGGTCATGGAATGAAAACTGCCAGCTTCCAGATGGCATCAGCTCACGACTACTTCAGTGTTAAAAACTGGACCAAAACAAATCCAACCCCAAACCCACACCAAATCCAGCCAAGAGATGAGGAGAACCCAGGGGTAGAGGACAAGGGCATTTTGATAGCATCACTTAGGCTCCGGGACTTTCTAGTTATGTAAACTATAAAATTCTAGCTCCTCTCCTTTTGAAATGAAGCCAATTTGAGTTGAGTACTTGTCACTTGAAGCCAAGAGTCTCAGCTAACAGAACAAGTTACATCTTAATTGAGTTTCAGGATATCATCTGGGAGAAGTCTGTGTGTGTGTTCTGCTCTGCGTACACTGCCCACAGAGAGATGAGCTTCCCAGGCTAGCGGTGAGCACCATGCTCGCTGGCCAAGTTGCCTCTTCTTTCTAACTGCACCTTTGTTTTTTTAAATGGAGCTCATCTTTCTCCAGCTTAGACATCCCAAATGACAAGCTATTGGAAGGCATTTCTCTCTGTTATAATACCTGTGTTTGAGTGTTTTTGTTCATTGTTGGTTTTTTTAAAAAATGATCATGATGTGATAGCAAATGAATGTTGGCAAATTACCAAGTGACAGGCGTAAAATTTTATGAACATGCACATTCCAGAAGAATGTGGAAATAAGCCATCCACTGTAGTCCACTTTGGCAGAACTATTATAAAAATATAAGTTTGGCATATATTGTAATTCATTTAAAGATGCTTAAAAACTCATCCATCAACCATGTACAGAAGGTCAAAGAAACACATGAATCCCAAATTAACAGTGTACAAAGCAGAGGCCTGAAAGCCAGCTCTGGCCACCACAGAGGGTGCACATGCAAAGAGAACAGTGGTCAGCTTGCTTGAAAACCAGAGTATCTATAACCTTAAAAAGAAACAATAACCATCTATTAGCAGTTTAAAAAAAAAAAAAAGTGGGTAGCTGTCCTGGAATGAGCATCTCAATTTTGTTCCCTGAAGAAGATTCAGGCTAGTGAGAATGTTCCCTAAGCGTCTGTATTATATTTTTTACTTCAAGGACCATAGCAATAAAAGGAGCAAAGAATATAACTGCTTGCTAGGACCTGGCTAGTACCAAGTCCTACTCTATCCGATCCTAAGCTTTGAGCAGTCCACTTACTTCTTCCCAGGCCCAAACCTGAAACTTTGTTGATCAGATTACCCAATCCTTGGCTTACGGTGATTGGTTCAAAGATGGGCAAATGTCCCGCCCAACTCATTCCTAAGCTGTATGACATGTGAACACTGATCCAGAAATGGAATCCTTGACAGAAGTGGATTCTTCTCCTCCAGGATCCCTAAAGCAGAGAGTAATGATGAATAGAGAAATGGTTGCTTCCCTTGAGGTCACTGTGCCAAGAGAATCAAAGAGAGCAATAGAGTCGGGGTGGGAGAGATGAAGAGATAGAGATGGAGGCAAAGGTCTGAGATCTATCCAGCTGTGCTTGCAAGCAGACCCACGCCTGCCTGGACTCAGGAGGAACATTAGCCAATAAATATTCTTTTCAGCTTCAGCCAGTTGAAGCTGGGCTTTTGCCACTTGGAATGGAACAAAATTTCACTGACAGAGCTACCCACCATATTTACAGCATGACCAGGACCATAAAAGAAGTTGGACAGAGGGGTAGAGGGACACAGTTCTTATTTCAAAGGAGCTCAGTCTGCATCAGGGCAGTCTGGTTTACTAGGCACCTACTCGGGTCTAGGCAATTCCACAGTGAGTGTGAGACAGCCTTCTCCCCAGGCTTTCCACGTTGTCAGCAGAAAGGATGGCTTTCTCCAATAGTTTGAAGAGGGGAGATTTGAGGTTATCAGGAAGTAGAAAGACATCATTTTGCCTTTAAAGAAGATCAAAGGCCAAGGAAAGAAAAAAGGCTTGGGCAGTCTGGACGTGGTGATTTTAAGTACAGTAGAAGCATCAAGCGAGAAATCACAAAATATCCACTCTTAATGTCTTCTAGCCCTGGCTTCTATGCAACCCTGTATTTTAACCCTTTAAGACACAGAGTGGTTTTTTTTCTTTTGTTTTGTTTTTTCTTTTTTTAAATAAGTTGCACAGATGCAGCAGATCCAGCTTCTCAGACTATAAAGAGAGAATGGCCATTCCCATCTTGAAGGATCCTTTTGATAAAAACATTGCTAGGTACATAACCCACTTGTCCTTCCCTGCTTTTAATCATGGGACTTTTAGCTGGACTCCTGGCTATTAGAGAAATGACTACATTTCCCAGCTTCCCTTGAAGCCATGTATGACCATCTGGTTAAATTCTGATGAATGAACCACAAGCAGAAGAATCGATAGCACTTCTACACAAAGGCCTTCTTCCTTTTACTCGTCTGCGTTCTCATGTCTGAGAGTAAGGTCTCAAAGGCCATGCTGAGCAGCCATTGGCGTCAGAGGCACATGCAGCGCTTGCTCAAGGAAAGGTCAGTATCTTGGGCTTTGCTGGCCCCTGGCTTTCCATGGTAGCTGCTTGACGCTGTTGTACAGCGAAGTAGCCACATACCGCACATGTCTAAGGAAGCTTAGTTCCAAAGGCAGGTGCTGTGATGTGGCTATCACTTGCTGGTCCCGCCTCTAAAACCAAAGAACAGCTTGTAAATGGAACCCATGGTGCTCCTGCCACCCCTCGCCCTGATGTGAACTGCCATTCACCAGATTCATCTTATATAAGAGGAAAGATTAGGTGAGAATTTCTGCCATTCAAGGCAAAACTTAACCCTAACTAAAATCACTAAGAAATAATATAGTTTTATGATATCATTCTGTAATGTAACATTATTTTATAACAGATTATATTTATTTCATGAAATATTTGTTTAGCATAAGCATCAGAAATGAATACTAAAGGATCAAGGAGTTTATTTATGATTAGATAGTTGTATTTATTCCCCCCCCAAAAAATATTTTATAACACCCAGGTTGGGAATTCAGTGGCTAAGGGGTACCCCAAGCCAGCTGGGAAGAGAGGGAAGATATGGGCTGCAGGCTGAAGGGGCAATTAACCCTCTCTGCCCTGTTTGCTTCCCCTCTCTCTAGATAAAGTCTGCCTGTCAATCCTCTCTCAGCACATTCTGCCCTCTGTTAGATGGGGCTGGTATGCTTTCTCCATCCACAGGAAAGAGGAGTGCTAAGCTTCCCTAAACATCATAAAGGCGATGTGACTGGTGAGAGCCTCACAGGCTCACTTGGGTTTGAGCTCCCAGGCTCGGCCATAAGTCACCCTCTGGCAACCAAAACCACATGAAGCACAGTGTTGAAAACTTGCTAAATCATTTGTCACTCAGAGGCTTTTAAAATAAAATACCCTCAGAAACAGTCATTTGATTTCAGACCCTGCACCCCAGGCTGTGCTGTGCAGGGTATAAATACTTGCTGTGTAGGCAGGTTCGGCGCAAGCGCAACTATGGGGTGCCAGAGGTCTGCTGCTGTGAAGCCTCCTGTTTAGGACATTTCTCTTAAATTCCACATTTCTTCATAAGGCTCAAATAAAATCCTTATATCCAATGAGGTACAGAAATCTCTGAGGACAATGTTCTAGGGCCTGAGCTTTCTAGCTCTGGAATTAGGTAGGCAGGCACCCTTGACTTTGATTCTATGATATATATTCATTGAATTTCCACTGTGTGCCAAGACCAACCACTCTTTTGTGACGGCACAGGCTGAAATCCCAGCCTCACTACATACTAAGTGTGTGGTAGATGCTCCCAGCTGAAAAATAGGTTCCATGAGAGATCAAACTCATTCATTCACTGTGAAGAAAAGTTTAAGCGTCCACTCAAGCTCAGATTCCATTTGATTTAAGAATAAAATAAGCAGGTACCCTGCACACATTAGAGAGGTGGTAATTAGCGAACTAACATTTCTCATTACGCTAACAATTTCATGCATGTGTAAATGCACTCGTGTGTGTGTGTGTGTGTGTGTGTGTGTGTGTGTGTGTGTGTTGGAACATATTCTACATACCAGAAATCCAAAGGAAAACCAAGTCCCCATTTCCATGGCACTTGCACATTGTGGGAAGGCAGACAATATTTGGGTACATAATCAAGACCAGTTTCCATGGTCACCACTGTCACAAAACCAAGGATTCAAGATAATATGATATGGAGTACTTAGTTGGTGATGGGATAGCCAACTGGTTAGGCAGGAGAAGGTGACTTGAACCACCATGTAGATATCTTGGGAACACATTCCAAGCTGGGGGCACGGCTCATTGCAAAGGCTCAGAGGTGAGAAGGGCTTGGCAGATCAGATGAAGGCTAACCAGCAGCAAGGTAGAGTAGTATGCGGTGGGGTTGGAGAGGTGGGTCTGCCCCAGTCTGTAGGACTTTGGATGCTCTGGTAAACCATTGGGATTTTATCTAAATAAAATGAGGCTCTGTTGGAGGGTTCTCATGGAGAGCTTGATGTGGTGTTCATTTTAAAGCTAAAGCCTTTACAAAGCAGAGAGGACAGAAGTGGACTTCGAAGGACTCTGCGGGGGGATGATGGTAGCAGGAGCTGGTGGGAGGCGGGGGTGGGGTGGGAAGGAGACGGTGATAGGTTGATGGGGTCAGAGGTTTTTCAGGGGGACAGTAGATCTGAAAGGAGGGTGTAGAGATAGATTTCCCAGCAGGCAATGGACGAGGGTCTGATGCCCTGACTGGAAGCCCTAGAGACATCACTCCTAGATAGGACACGAAGCCACGGGAGGGTGGGGAGGGGTGAGGTCACTTGGTGATTAGTGGAATAACAGACAGCAGCCTGGAAAATGTCCTTCCGGCCCTTCCCTCTCTTCTGTTTTATCACTATCTGGCGGGTTTCTCTCCTGGTGATGGCTTCCCTCCTCGGGCCTTCTAGTCTGTTTCTGTTTAAAGGTGGCTGCTTTTGGTGGTTTTTTCATTTTTCTCTGGACTAATTTTATTGCTACTAGCCTGCTCTTCAGCTGCCTTGGCAGGAAGATACCGTATATTAAAATAGTTATTATTTTATTTTATAGCTCAGTCGAATCCATATTCAGCTCATTACAAGGACGCAAGTCCTTCTGGGCAGGCACATTTTTGCCATGATGGACTCTTACCAATGGAGAATTGTTCTTTGTCTCCCAGGTGAAGAGCTGCACATGGGAACAGCTGCCCTGCAGAGTGGGTCAGTGTAGCTGCACTGCTGTTCTAGTCCAACTAGGCCATATAGCAGGGACCCATGTGGTGGGAAGGTACCAATGTGTTACATAGCAATCAGAAGTCAGCCAGCATCCCAGAATGCAAAGGTCTCACTCTGACCTCCTGACTGTCACCAGCCCAAAGTTTCTTGTAACTGTGTCCTTTAGAGATAGTGACAATATTCCTCAAGCAACCAGCCTGGCCTTGACCTCATAGAAATACCCCAGTATCTTCCTACTGAAAGCTGGGTTAAAGGTACAAATCACCATCCTAGATTTTGACTGACTTTCTTGCATACCGCCTCTCCTTTCGGATTATAAATTCTCCATCACAGGTCTGTCTGCTTCCCCTCTATGTCACCGCTGTTTCCTGGGCCCTCCTCTGGGGTCTGGTTTCTGGGTTATTTCAAAAACCTTCGTGTGTGTGTGTGTGTGTGTGTGTGTGTGTGTGTGTGTGTGTCTTGACTAGTTTCAAATAAGCCAGAGAAATCTCATCAAAATGATATTGGTTTGTGGCAAAAATCTGCTTGCCTCTTTAAATGACTTTTACTGTGCCACTTACTTTATGGAGGTCACGGGTGCCTCATGCCATTTGGCCCTGGCTCCCCCTTGACCCACCCAGCAGGACCATTCTGTCTGCTCATAATATTCTTATTAGATGGCAAAAACCTACAGCAGATACGCTTTCATCTCAGGGCCTTTGCGTGTACTGCTTCTGACCACCAAGAACATTCTTTCTCCAGATACCAGCAAGGCTTGCCTCTACCTCTGTCCTAGCAACTGGTGGCCCAGAGTGGCAGGTGATGGCTTACCTGGCGAAGGCTGACTGAGGACAAGGTAGGTGAGGCTACAGGCCATTCAGTTTTGCCAGGCAGCAGTGGCACAGGGTACCCAGCCAACTGGCCAGAACACAGCACTGCTAATCCCTGTGACATCATGAGTAGTCAGAGAAAGGTATAGACCTTAGCTTTCTGTATCTTGAGAAAGAAAGAGTATCCAGTTTTTTTCTGAAATGCAAAAGACCTGTAATGGCTAACCAGGCTGTGGCTAGCAGATATTCCCTCTTTCCTGACAACTGTTCTTAACGGGAATGTTGCTCTGTCTGTAATTTTACGAATCCCAGAATCTCCATTCATCATCTTGACAAACCGTTACCAAGTATCTGCTGTGTGCCAGGTACCTAGCGAACGAGATCTTTGCCCATGAGGGTTGACAGACAGTGAACAAGGTAAACATGTAGTCTCTCTGGGGTGTGTGCATGCATGTGCACACTGCCTGCCTACATGTGCACGCTCCCATGTGCGCTCATACGTGTGAAGTGATATGAGAACAGGAGAAGGGAGCTGAGGAGGGGGCTCTGGAATGTGGCTGGAGCTAGATCTGTCACTACAGGAAGCTGTAGATGCAGGACGATGATGAGGTAAGCTGTCCGTCACCTGTGGTCCAGGGGCACCGTGGATACTGCTCATGAAGGGACCATTGCTTCTTATCCTTTTAGAGTAGTAAACATGGAGTGTGTGGGGGGGGGTCCCATTTTCCTCACTGCGGTTAGTCTTCTCTCCAGGGAATATGTCTGAGGGGAGAAGCCAGTGGTAGCCTCTGAACTCGCTTACAGGAAATATCACACAAACCTCATATTCATTCATTCTTTTGTGAGAACAGGTGCTCTTGTCTCTGAGTGGAGCAAGCAACAATTTCTCAACTTACCAGGTTAAGCAGACACTTGCAAAGACCATATTTGGTAGCAACAGAGGGTTAAGAATTCTTCCATGAATATCTTGGACTACATCTAAAGAAGGAATTCGAGCTCATTTCCATAGGATGAGCAAGTTTGGTGGCTAAAAAAACTGCAGAAGGAGCTGGCTGGCTGTGCAGGGGGAAGGGATGGAGGACACAGGGCTCTGCCAATGGGAGAGGGGGTACAAGGAGGGGGAGATACGAGCCGGACGTGTGTGGAAATCTTTCTCTTTGAGGGTATTCTTTGTACCAATTACTCTTCAAAGATATCACGTTAGCATTTTTGGCACAACTTGACAATTAAATTGGATGAATGGTTTTCGATGTTTTTGCATCTGTTGCGACTGAACCCCTCCTGGAGCTGACATTTTCAGCCCGTCACACACATTTTTAAAAACTTTGGCAAATCATATAAACACTGATTTCAATTAGGCAAAGAATTTAAAAAACATTTCACTATTCATCTTTTTCAAAAATATTGACACGACAAGTAATTAATTAGGCTTGATTATCATTCTCTGGTGGCCTTAGTTTGGGGGACAGAAAGACACACACAATCAGAAAGCCTCCGGGGGGGGGGGGTACTTTTCACGGTGGCTTCATTTCTTGTGTGTAGAAAATCATCTTTTTTCCTCCTGAGGACTAATGCCTTGATGCCCATCTCTACTCCACTCTCCAACCCCGCAACTCCCACTTAATTTACTCCTGCTGGAGGGCTTTGCTCCAGGTCCTCTGTTCCCATGTGACTGCAGGGAGAGCAGGCAGTAGGTGAAGACTGGAACAGACCCCACGAAGGAACCCAGTGAGGGTGTGGTCAGAAGCAAAGTCTCAGTCTTTTCTTATCTCCCGGTTACAGATCTCCCCACTTGCTAATGCCACAACCAAGCTTGATTTTTATAATGACTTCCAGATGGTTTCCAAATGGCCTGGGACCATAAGGTGAGTGCAGAAGGTGGCACGGGGCTGCTGATACTGAGAGGGGCAGCGGCAGCCATTACGGGGGCCCTGCATTCAAAGGTTTCAAGGGGCCCTGCCAATGCCACACTCAAACTCCAGGGCAGAACAGATGGTCCGTGGTAGATAAGCCACCAGGCCTTGGAAGTACAAGGAAAATTCCAGACCTTGGTGTGCCTCCCTTTCTTCTCTGCCCTTTCTCCACACTGGCCTTTCTCCTTGCAGGAACCCTATAATTGCTTTGTGCTTTTGACTCGTGCTCCAGCTCTGAATTCATTTAGTCAACCTTAACCAGCATCAGCAACGGGTGTGTGTGTGTGTTAGAGCTGAAGGCTTTCCTCACATCACCAGGGACAACTGTTCACCCTTTTCCAGTTTGATCCCTCAGCACAGATGAAAATGCTCAGCAGTTTGCTGTTTCCTTCCGTGCCGGGAGGAAAGGTTTTGGAGACAGGGATCTGGTGGGTTTGGTGCACTACGGACCCAGGACCTAGCTTCATTGTATACCCTTCTATTTGAATGCTATAGCATCTGAGGTCTTAGTGGCTGGAGAAACTGTGCCTTCAGGGGTAACCAATTCCTAGAGATTGACTTGGGACAGTTAACCTTATGGGGCGCCCTTTGCTTGTGAGCAATCCAACCACAGCCCATACCTAAGACATTTCTTTTGTAGGGAAGGAGCTATGCTATACCCAGAACAATCTTTCCCTCTCCCAGTGACCTGGGGCCAGGTACTAGATAATCTAGAAGAGTCCCTCGGCCTGGAGAGACCATGAAACAATTCAAATGAGTTAATCCTTGGCTTGGCTTGCCTGCCGGACAGAAACCACTACAAAGACTCTTGCCCTGTTTTTCCTTGCTCCCTGCCTTCTGATCACTGGCCCTGCCCAGGTGGCCCCTGCACCCCATGCTGAGGCTCCTCCTCTTGGGACTTTGAAGAACAAAGCATCTTTTCAGTGGTCCTTGTTGTCTTCTGGTATGCTGGCCTCAGCACATCTGAATAATAATAAAATCCACAAACTCAAAGACTACCACCAGGCTACACCCTTAGTAGGCCCTCAGTTAATGACCTCTAAGGCTTGAGGATTGATAGGCCTATCCCCCAAACATCCAAGTCCTGAACAGCGTTCTGGCTATTGTCTCCCCAGGTCTCTTCCTTTCCCAAGAGATAATGTCAACAGCTGGCCACC
Organism: Uromys caudimaculatus; assembly: GCA_028551405.1. Lineage (NCBI taxonomy): Eukaryota > Metazoa > Chordata > Mammalia > Rodentia > Muridae > Uromys > Uromys caudimaculatus. The sequence goes on along the minus strand of CM052708.1, from coordinate 77,882,170 downwards.
CAGTAGGTGGAAATTCAGGGGGTCCGGCTCTCTAGCCCGGGGGACACTGATCTTCCAGCCAGCCGCCAGCGGGTGTGCAACCCAGGAAGGCGAGACTGACAGAGCTGCTGAAGGGAGGTGGCATTGGGACACTGAAGGGGCTTTTCCTCACTGCCTGTCATTGTGAGACATTCCAGCTCAGAAGAACAAAGACTACAGCCAGGGAGCCTAGCCTTTTATGGCTGCGTCCTGGCAGTGCTTCAGAAATGACTTGGAGGGTGGGGAGGCCAGGCAGGTTTTGTCACCAGTTCATAGGAACCTGGGCCTCTGGTCAGCAGTGGGTGAGGTGTTCATACACAGCCAGCAAGAGGCTGGGCATCTAAAATGAGGATACAATAGTTAAGGGAACATCATTCCTGGTAATGGGATTTCCTCATGTCTGTCCCTCCACTGCCATGCGGGCATCAAAAAGAAAAAGCTGAAGCAACCCCGTGCTTAAATGACTCCGTTGGTTATCTTTTGACACTTGGGTTGAGGTATTTGGAATCGTCTAGAAAACAATAAACGGAGCAGTCATTCCACACCAGCTGCCACAGGGAACTCTGTGTGTACTACAACCGGTGCCAACAGCCCTGTAGAGGAGTCGCCATCCTCATTTGTAAGATGGCAACATGGAGTCTGACGGGGGTGAAATGACTTGCCTAGAGTCACTCACACAGTGGAGGGTGGGTTAGGTTTAAACTTCTGCTTTCTAACTTTAAAGCCCATCCATTACCCTACACAAATGTCCTGTGAAGTGTTCCAAAGATGAATTCAGGGTCTCTGGCTTCCTCTTTATAGTGAGGTGGTTGACCCCGGGGCCTCCTCGGCTCTGTTATTTCAGCTCAAAGAGCACCCAAATTGCAAGCTTCCCTCAGAAGCTAAGAAAAGCATAGGGCCTACGAAAACTCCTTTTCTATATAGATGGTGCGACTTTGATCACGTTAACTTCTGTGAGGCTCATGAAAGGGAACAAACAGTCCCTGAAGCAGGCTGCACTGACAAATGCCAGCGGACTGCCAAATAAACCCCAGCTTATTTCTGCACATTCTCCACCTGTACTTCTTCTCCACGCACCTCCTTGTCCCGAAATAAAGACTTCTGGGACATTATAGAATCACAGGATACTGCATGGTGCAGAACAGGTTTGGGCATCGGACAGACCTACACTTATCTCCACTGCTTGTTAGCTCTAAGTACTTCCTTTTCTCTGGGCCTCAGTTGGCTCATCTGTCAAATGGGCACTGGTGGTACCATGGCTGCATAAACAGGATTACCCGAGAACTGCCTGGGAGGAGGCTCTCTTCACAGAGCTGGGCAACAGCAGGCACTCAATAAATGTCAGCCATTAAGATGCTTGTCGAACTTTATGATTCACTCAATTCCTCACATGCCTCTGCATCTGGAAGGACGAAGTGAGGAGCAACAGATGCCTGAGAGTCAGGACCCTGGGGGCTGCAGGATGGTCCCAGTGGCAATGTCACAGCCTGCTGAGGCAGGCCATGAACAGGGAGGAAGGGTAACTGGAAGACCCACGGGGGGCGGGGGTGGGGGGATCCTCCCCATGTGGTCTTTATACTTATTATTAGTCCTTTCTCTGTTTATCTAGCCTCCATCTGCCTTTCTCCTCTGGGTTTCCCTCACCAGGCAACTCCCTGGACCTTCCTGAGCCCTCTGGTCCTGTCTCACTTTCTACCTGAGTGTCTCCCCGCAAAGAGAGAGAGGACGTCTGGTGCACAGCACAGTCTAAGTGATGGGTCTGTCAACAAGCTTTCGGCAGTGAGAAAGGCCCATGGTCTCCTTACTCCAGGTGATCTGACTTGACTTTCCCACTGCTCTGAAAGGAGAAGGCAGCTAACGTTTGACCAGTGTGTTCAACATACCATTCGCTGTCACCAGTAGAGGTCTGCTAATTAACACAAGGGGTGTATTAGGAGCAATAACAGTTCCTGCTGTAATGGGCAGCTCCTGGCAGTTCTTACACAAGCCAAGGACTGCGCAGATATTTTCCCCAACCTTAGAACTCTTCAAGAGTCAGTTCAGACATTCCCATCTAACTAATGCAGACACATCTGTCTGTCAAGCAAAACTGACTAACTGGGGGCTACAGAGCTCTACGGTAAGGACTTCAGGCTAAACTGCCCAGGACTTCAATCTTTATCCATATCCTGTGGTGGCAGCTGTTTCTCTCAAGTTCCTGATAAAAATCTGTCAGAAGTTCCCTTTGCCAGAATCCTCATGAACACTGTCCTGAATCAGACTTTCACCTGCTAAGTCTCATAGCCTTCGGAGGGTCTGCAAAGAATGGACCTTTCCCAGGGAGAAGAAATCCCAGTCATGAAATGCAGGACCATGAAAGGCAACCTGGTTCCTGGGGAATGGGGCGAAATGCCTTCTGTCCTTTTAGGGTCATTGGCGTTTCTAGCCTTAGCTCAAAACACAGGAGAGGAGGGGGATATCCCAGGCCAAGGTGCCAAAGAAGATGCCAGTAACCTTAGAAGTGCTTCTTCCTAAGCTGTGGTTCAAATCTCCTGTCCTCTTATTTGTCAGTGCTGGGCGTAGGAATGAGTCATAGGCTCAAGCCTCTGCTGGTTCCGGACTTTGTGTCTATGCACTGAGGGTTAGAAGTCAGGGATAGGGGACTACACTCTCTGTGAGCTCACAGTTCAAAGAAAGGACCTAGAAGAAGCTGCCACTCCCCCACAGTGTGGCAACTTGTGTGGTCATAGAGATGCCAGGGCTTAGCAAACAGAGCCCAGTCTGCCTTGAGTCTTCAGGGGACCTGCACTGGTATATCCAGAACTTTGGATGCTGAAGCAACAGTCTGAGTGGTCAGTCTGCAACCATGCTAACTGAGTAGCTATGCTGGATGACACTATGAGAGGTCACCTGTACATGCCTGGGCTCTTTAGACATGTTACCCTTGTTTCTGTATGCAGGGCATGAGCCCTGGCCCAAGGATATCCCCATTAGCTCCATCCGTCCTCCAAACAGCTTTAACCCAAGGGTCTCTCAGTCTCTACCCAGGGCTCAGCACAAGGGAAGGGAAAGGAGCCCAGCACTAAATGCTCTTCCAGCCCCACCCCCATGAGAATCCAGCGGCAGAGGAAGATCAGAAGAGTAGGAGCTAACTGGCTATGGCTGGAGCTGCAGGCCAAGCCCTGGGCTGTGTGTCACTTACCAAACAGCTTCATTTCTGACCCCAAGCAGAGGACTTTTGACAGAGGAATGAACCTCAGGTCCAGAAGGGCTAAGGGTGATTTGAAGACCACATAGCTCTCACTGAACCAGACCAAACTGAGCTCTTGGAGATGCAAAGGCTCCTCTCATTTACTTCTGTACGACCGCCCTCACACACCCCTCCCCGGAAGCTGATGAGTTCATGCCACTCCAACCCCACCCTATTCCATCCTGTATCATTCTATATCAGCATGGTTGACACCTGGAATCCCCCATGGAAGGGAACTGTGATGCTATCATATGGATTCAGAGAAGTGAAGGCCAGGCCCCTGGGCAATGTTACCAGTGGTGATAGAACCTCGACCTGCGTGTGAGCCCGAGGATATGTCCTTGGCATTGATGTGCCTCTAGTACCTGGCTTCTTCCTATGGTATGGAGACTTGAGCAGAAGTCCCCACCTTTCTTTTTGGTTCTGAGCCAGAACAGGAGATGGAGAAGGAGTTGTTAGCAAGTCTCCTACCTAGCTGACTTTCCAGTTGCCTGCCTAGCTTATGCCGCCCTGGCCCCACCCCCAGCTCTCTCTGGTCTTGGCTTCTGTCCTCCTCCACCTTCTCATCCCTCAGTTTCCTGTCTTCGGCACCTTGTCAGAACTGAACTGGTGACAATGTTTAGTCATGCGGCATCTTGCAAAGCTTAGGGGAAGACTCCCTTGAGGGAGAGGTCACTTTCTAGGTCCCTGGGCCCTTTCCTCAGCTTACTGAGAGATCTAGGACCACGATGTCCATGTCCAGAAAAGAGACATGCCATGCTTCCATCCTCGATAACTTAGGCTGATAGGAGATCAAAAGACAAATGAGGGTCTGACTGCCAAATGGGCTATTTACCATCAGCCACTTTCCAGGCCCAGAGGCCTCCACGAGCCACTCTCTGCAGACCACCTTCTCTTTCACAATTGCTTAAAGGAAAAAAAAAAAAAAAAATCCCCTCCTGCTCTTAATTGCATGCTGTGTGTTCAGATTTCCTGAAGTTCATGAACTGCTGTGAAATTCAAGACAAGCTTGCTTTCCCAATGGTTGCTACTTTTTAATTCTAAATTCTACCCACCCACCCAGAGAGAGAGAGAGAGAGAGAGAGAGAGAGAGAGAGAGAGAACACCATCCAAGTGGAGTCAAAGAAGATTTATGTCAGTTGAAAGGGGAAGGCCAGCACCGAATACTACTACTAATAAAAGGGCGGGGGGAGGGGTGACTATAATAGGGCTACATCCTCATAAAGTGCGTGCAGTTTTGATTCCCCAGGCCCAGGAGGAATAAGTTAGCTCATCAGGGCAGAGTCTCAAATACAGCATGTGCTCCCCCAGCCTCCTCATCACTCTGGGTGCTCCAGAAACCCTGGAGCACAGCACGCCCCATATAGGCCTCTGAGGTGGGTTGGTGGGAAGCCCAAACCAGAGGAATTTCTCAGCAGTGGGAAGGGGAGCAAAGAAGCCTAAAGACTTCCTCTGGGTCACAGGATGAGTCAGAGGATCCCTAAACAGAGCCCAGGCAGGCATCCACCCTGGGAGAGCCTGGGAGAGAAGGCCACAGGGCGGTGGCCACAGCCCATTAAGAGATAATCAGTAATAAAAAAAAAAAGGTGCCTCCTGGAGCTCTTTCTGCTGCCAGGCCTAGGAAAGGAAGAAAGGAGAGAGGCTAGGGAAGCCATCAGAAGTTAGAGCTTTACCAAGGCACGAGTTCTCTTAGAGCTTACTGTATGCCAGGCCTTGAAATTGGGAAGATAATGGAGGTGTCCCCCAGCAGCCCCCTCCCCGGCTCTGAAGGTCACCACTAGGTTGATAAGAAGCAGGTGTTAACAGGGATGGATACAGCTCCCCACCAGCAGGAGACTAGGAGCTTTGCTCACTCCTGCCCAGATGTCCAGATGTCGTTGAGTCCCCAGCACCTGTCCTGTGACCTCCGCCAGGGTCTTTGAGATAGGCTCCCCGTATCCACCCTTGCCAGTTCACTCCCAAGCATTCAAGACCTCTGTGGCTTCTTCAACACCCTTACCAAAATCCAATCTTGTCACCACAGCCTAGCTCCGGACTTACTCCCCGACCTTGGCTCTTCTTATAGTCAGCATCCTCTTTCCTCTTGCCTCTTATTTAAAGTAGCTACAGCTTGCTCATGCGGCCCTGGCTTATTTACCTCAAGGAAGGTGGTCTTGTGTGAACTTCTTTCTAGTATGGATTTACCTTCATATTGACAACCCTCTTATATTAGTTAGCTAGGATGTGTAACTAGCTTTTCCCACAACTCACTGGATTAAAGGATTATCCAGTTATTATTGATCACGAGTCTTGGTCAGTAAGGTGTTCGGTCTAGCCTTGGCTAGGCTAACTTAAGTTCCTATGCATGTGGCTAATTTTGGCTTGATTCTCTCCTGTGTTTCAGGAGTCAGCTGGAGGGGACAAATAGTCTGTCTTGTATGTACCTAGCCTGGGCTTGCTTTTACACAGTAAGACAGAGTTCTAAAAAAAATGAAGACAGGGTGTTCTGCATGAAACACAAGTTCATGCAGAAATCATGGGGCTCTTGGGGACAAGGCCCAGAAGAGGCATGGTTTCATTTCTACTGCCTTCTGTAGGTCACTGTCTCAAGGGAGTCCAGACTCAAGCAGAGGGGGAACTGAATTCTACCTCTTTATAGAAACAGCTATCAAGTCACAGTGCAAAGAACAGAAGGATCGAAGGAGCGGGGGAAAACTTTACAAAAAAAATTTACTACATTGTCTCCTCCAAAGCAAGTTCTGTTACAGAAAGGTCCTCAGTGAAACACTGGCCACACACCACAGAGGTTTTCATCTGTCTCCTTCCATAGTGTGCCTTACAAGCATGTATGCACACTTATGGGTGCACGTGCATATGTGTCTGCCTGTGTGTGTGTGTGTGTGTGTGTGTGTGTGTGTGTGTGTGTGTGTGTGAGAGAGAGAGAGAGAGAGAGAGAGAGAGAGAGAGAGAGAGAGAGAGTGTGTGTGTGTACATATATTTTTTTCCAGGATGTGTGCTTGGTGTGGTTTTTAATTTAAAAAAAAAAAATTCGAATGCAAATGACAGACCTTTTATCACGCTGGTTTCAAGGACAAGGTTGTATTCTGGGTTAGACAAGTTACAGCAGGCGTCTGCAGCATGGAGTTCTTCTATGCTGGGAGACATATTTGCCCCGTGGGATATCAAAATCCACGTAATAACAGGTCACGTTATAATGAGGTTTCCCTGCGCATGCTTGCTCTCAATTTAGACAGCAGGCCCTGCCAGGTCTTCCTCCAGCTGCTGGCTTCAGACCTCTCTTTCCAGGAGGATAAGAACTACCTGTCAAAACGCAAAGCTCTGACGATGAAATATACAGCGCATGCTGTGGGAAAGCAGACGGTTTACTTCCACAGGCTGCAGCTGGTGTGCGTGGCTGAAATGATTCATTCCTCCAGCCAGCAAAACAAGTCCGCATACAGGGTCTCCTCCTCCCCGTTACCGGCTCCATCTCCGAGCAGGACTTAACCTCCTTTGCACCAAGGAGCAGCCGGCTGGAGGCTAGAGAAGGATGCTTTTTTCTCTGCTGCTCCCTGCTCTGAGGCAATATACTGTTACAATTCTAGGGAATCAGGATGTCTTTTAAATCCTGCTTCGAGTATCTACACATTCCCTACTAAGCTGCAGCTCTTAATTTAGCATCTCCACGGCAGTGGGAAGGGTTTCAAACAAGAGTCTCAGGGACATAGGAAGAAGACCCAAAACATGATAAAATAGCTCAGGAAGGTTTTAGGCAGGCAAATACTCCATAACAAACAAAGAGACTTGATACTGAAGTCAGGTATATTCACACCTGCTTCCTAGCAATGGCAAGGGCAGGTTGTTCTCTTGAGGAATACCTCAGGGCTGTATCTGAAGAAGGGACAGCACTGCTAGAGGCCTAAGAATGAAAACTATCATTTCGCTTTCAAAAAAAAAAAAAAAAAAAAATCTAAGAGCAAGAAACCCATTTAAGCCGCAAACAATAATGGCTTTTCAGGGTCAGTGAACCCTGGACCCCAGAGTTCTGGTGACCAGAAGATGCTGAATTCATTTCTTTTGGGAACGACTGCCCAGATGAGGGAGCCTCAGATTTGCTACCAACTCCCATGAGAGCACAGGAATCATTTCTCTGAATCAAAGGTGCTAATTGCTTTCATAAGGGTGCAGGCCGAAGTGGAATCCAAGAACTTGGCAAATGGACGTTCTCATTCCTCCGGGTCTGGGATGCACTTGTGTTTTGGAAGACAGTCTGCTGACTAATTCCGTGCATGCAGATGACCCTAGAGGTGCTCCTCTTCATTAAGCTGGAGCACTTGCCAGCCCACGATTCATAACATACTGCGTGAGGGCTAGCGAGATGACTTAGTGGGTAAAGGTGCCTGCTCCCAAGTCAGCTGCCCTGTGGTCCCCAAGTCCCACATGGTGAATAGGTGTAAGGAGAAACGGACTCCTGCTCACTGTCCCTTGTCCTCTGACCTTCACAAGGTCACTATGGGTCACATGTCTCACCCCAATCTCACACATGTAAGAAAATAAATATAATTAAAATTTGTTAAAAAAAAATACTGACCGAATGCCCCAAGTACAGGAATGGAGTACTCTTGTAGGCACAAAGTAGCTCTCCTGCTTGACTGTGCAGGGTTTATAAACAAAACCAGGAGTCGAGCACACAGCTTTCTGGGCTTTTTTTTTTTTTTTTTTTTTCCAAGACAGCGTTTCTCTGTATAACCCTGGCTGTCCTGGAACTCACTCTGTAGACCAGGCTGGCCTCGAACTCAGAAATCCGTAGCACTTACTCCAAGGGGAGGGGCTATGTAAAGAGGGCAGGTAAAAGAGGCCTCAAGGAGCAGGTGGTGCTGGAGGGAGGCTTTGTCTGAGGTAATGAATCAATGCAGGCACTTGTCTGACAGAAGGGAATTTATGGCAGAAAGCAGAGTTGTCACAGACAGCCCAGGCAGCAGGTGTCTGGGCCGATGAGGAAGACTCTAGGAAGCCACTGGCTGTGGGAAGAGGTAGGTGAGGAGGCAGGGGACACACTGTGTCAGGATGCTGGGATGTTGGGTGGCTCCAGGTTTAAGAAGGCAGCTCTGGGGGACTTCTCTTGTGTGAGTCACATATTTCCTTTCCAAGTGTGAGTCACACCGTTAGCCCTCCAAGAATCAGTTTTAGGGTGAGTCGCTCATTGGAGGAGAATTAAGGCATCTCCTTTACAGTCCATCTTTCCCCTTCCTCACAGTTGAGCCCCACTCTCCCCACTGAGACTTCCTCAACAGAGTAAAGTACCTGGGAAAGAGAACCACACATCTAAAATCATACACGCCATGTGGAGAAAGGGGGGCGTGTCTGTCATCCATCAAGGTGAGCTATAGGCTTAACTCCTCTGATGACTGATTAACTTAGGGAAGACTGGATGCCCAGGAAGAGTGCTGGGGTTTCTACAAAGTGAATTTCATATCTGTGGCCAGCACTATTTCCAAGTGGGAGTCAAGGGTGCTATTTCCAAGGGAGTGAGGGTGAAAGCGACCAGGCGTTTTTGACCATTGGTGCACAAGTTCCTGGACAGGCTCTTGAAGAAATGATTCGTAACACTTCACGCACTAAGCATGCTGTTTTGGAAAAGGGTCCGAACCCTCTCAGAAGCTTTTGTGAACTTCTACAAGATGAAGACCCCTTGAATTCACATGGAATAACCTTCATCCTAACTTTTCTTCCTATGGTGGGAGGAGAGTCACCAGATGATATTCCCTCTCTGCCCCAAGGATAACTCTGTCATCAGGGAGACAGCACCCATGCAGGAGTCTTCACCAGAGTGATGAGGCAGGCAACCATGGTATTCATCTGTCCCCTCTGATACTCCAATTGACCAGAACACTGTCCACTTCTGAAACTGCATGAAGAGTCTCTCTAAGCTACACACACACACACACACACACACACACACACACACACACACACACACACACACTCCCTCTCCCTCTCCCCCTCCCCCCATCTGAAACGATTCTGTTATGTCCACTCAGCTAGCACCCTGCATGGCCTCCATCATCCAGCTGCTTGTGGCACCTGTGAGTGGCAACCCTACATGGGACCATCCAACCGAACACGGGGAGCTTGAAATATTTCACAGTGGTAGAAGGTTTTCCATTTCTGCAACAACAACAACAACAACAACAACAACAACAACAGCAACACAACAAAATCAAGTATATACCAAGTTTGCTTCTGGAAGTGTTTATTCCTGCTGTCTCACATGACTGCCCTGCACTTTGGGCTCTGAACTTACAGTACAAACAGACTTCGTTCTATGTCTACTGTGCTACTGGACAATGCCACCAGTTTCCGGAAACACCTTGGCTTAGATTTGAGATTCCTGTATGCTACAACTGCAGTGTTTCTACTGACTGTACAAAGTAGTCTACTCTTACAGAAACCTAACGGCTCAAGAAGGGTTTCCCCACCATCCCGCTCTAGTGTGCATGGTAGTACATCTCTGAACCGTATTGTGTTAGAATGTTCGATCTTAAAAATTGATGTTTGAGTTGCTGATGTATGTTTAAATTAAAAAAAAAACTCACTAATTTCCATTTGAGATTAGGACAAAATTTCCAACAATTTCTGAAATGGACTTAAACACATCTCTGCTATTTTGTACTGCATATTTATGCAAGGTGGTTATCTTGAAACTCATGATTATAAAGTCAAATTATAGATCAACTCTGAAAAATGTTTAAGATACTCTACTTCCTGCAGAATCCAGTGTTCAGCCACAATTTAAGTCTCTTTGTAAAAATACATCTCATTGGTATGTAAATCTGCTTTCATCTTTAATGAATGGTGATGTTATTTATATAATCACTTTTAAAATACATTTCATTATGATTTATTATCAGCATATATTTGATTTATATACCTATTCCATATACCTATATTCCTGAGATCATATAAAAATTTCTCAGGCAAAAAGGTGTAGCAAGTGTAAATGTTTTAGAAACCACACTCAGTTACTCCCTATTTGGAGTTAATAGGAAGCTCTAGATTCACAGAAACTTCCCCTGCTACAGTAGAAGCCTTGTGAGGGCAGAAGGGGGACTCTCCCCTGCAAAACAGAGCCCTACACCTATAGGCAACCAAGATGCATTTATGGATGGATGTGCTGGCCAATTCTCTTCTCAGAGAGGCAACTCTATCTGAGCATCAACCTATGGCCAGGATAGGAGTGAGGACTGGTCTATTACAACCAAGACTGTCTGTTGGGGGGTCACACCCACAAGCTCTCTTATGAAGTAGATTATTTAAGAATGATTGATCTATCTCAATGACTTGATTTGGCAGAGTTGATTGATTCCCATTGCAGAAGTTTTTAAAGTTAGTGTAAACTGCTGCCTGTCTTTTTATCGCGTGCCTCTTTAGGACTCCATTCAACAGTTCTGCTGGGCTTCACACAGGGACTGTCCTTGTCTAAAGAAGTACTTGTTGAGCTAGACTTGAAAGAGTTAGTTAAACCAGGTGACAGATATATCCCCGAGCACACATTTTAACTTTGTAACATATAGCAGAGGGTCATGGAAAACCATTCATCATCTCTGTGCCTCAATTTCCTGGCACATGATCAACCTGGTATGGGGCTTTGAAGAAGAAGCCCTGGTTCGGAAAATGACTAAACACTGGCCAGCCAAGTAGCTCTCTGCAGGTTGTTCAGTCTGTGCTTGTCTCACCTGACAAAATAGGAATAACAAAGTTTTATTGATCAAAAAAACGGGACTGGTTAGCATAGAGTATGAACATAGTAACAAATAATTATTGACTTAGTATCATTATTGTATTGAGTTTACCGTTGTTATTATGCAATGGTGACCAAGAATGGGAGAGACATCCCTACAACTAAACCAGAAAGACGATGGCCAAGGATATATCAGGAAGTATCTGTTTCTCTAATAATCTACTAGGTACAATTGAATGCTGGTACTATGCTTGGTAATAGGGTGGTGTCAGAAGCTGGGAAATTTGCTCACCCTAGGTGAGGAGTGCAGCCAAGTATACGATGGGAGAGTCTCAGCTCCTCCCAAGCATCCAGGGATAGAGCTGTTTCCCTTGTTGTCACTCAGGGTGAGGTACTCTTCTTTTGCAGACTCATTCCCCCTCTGTAAAGTAAAAATGAAACCAACACCCACCCCCTGAAGTTTGTCTAAAGACCCAGTGAATTACCAAGAATAAGGCCCTCAGCGCCATGCCTGGTTTATCGGTGCCATAAAAGTACAGCTGCTCTATCGGATCTTTGTGCTGAAGAGCCAGGTATCCTGGGCTTACTGCCTGGCTCCAAGCTTGCCTTGCTGGGAGTGAGAAGAAAGGCAGACCCCTCCTTGCAGAATCCTCATTTAAGTGAGCTTCTATTACCACATTTCTCCCACCTTCCTATTGAACCAGGAGCTCTAAAGATTCCCAGTTCACCTGCTTGAGAACCTGAGCCTGGTGGGCAGAACAACTAAGGCTCATATCTACCTGCTTGGGCTGTTTTTTACATGAGGCACTTAGAGCTTGGTGGAGATAGAGTTTAACAAAAGACAGAGAGCCACAACTCTTGGGAAGATTGACAAGATATCCCCCCCAAGCAAATTGGAATCACCCACATAGCACTTGGGCAGTCCAGTCCTAAGAGGGAGGGTGTCCAGATGAATGGCTTGTCTTAAGCTAAGCAGAGGCCCCGATTTTATCTCAGAGTCAATGGACAACGAGAACCAGACCTTCCTGTAGCACACCCTGGGAGTTACAAATCCAAATATGGTCTTGTCTTGGCTGTTCTTGGAACTTGATGGATGTCAGTCTGTTTGGTGGGAAGTGGGGGACACTTGGCGGGCACTGGCCTTTCTGGCTGGCTGCTCATTTCCCTGTGGTGCCTGAGAGTCAGTGATTTGGGCTCTTTGGTGTAACATCAGATTCAGGCAGTGCCACCTATTCTGTCTAGGTTTTCAGTTGTGCTCTAGGAAAAGACCTCAGAATGTTCTCTAGGCTGTTTTGTCCTGTCTACTGGGCAGCATTTTGTAAGACGACTGAACCACTTTAGAAATGACATTCCAGAGAATTGACTGAACCTCCATGATGGTCTCAGCTCCTCCTGCTTTAGGACTGGTGATTTATGCAGCAAAAAGTGCCCCCCCCCCCCAGTGTCACGTCAGGTTAAAGGGCTAAGCTTAGTACTGCTGAACTGTGGCTTCATTCACCTAGATCAGTTCCAACAAGCTACTTGACAATGTGGCCACATGCCTAGTAGGACTTAAGGGTCCAACTAAGGGGCCCAGTTATAAGTTACAAAGAAAAATCCCAAAACCCATGCTCTTGGCCATTTGATTTTTCTTACTTTAAAAGTAAGCTCTTAGGCATGAGATCTGTTGCATTTACTCAAAACTCATAGGCAAGACTTCTACCTAAGAGAAAGCAACAGGGGATAGATGTAGCATATTATAGCCATGCATGAAAATGTCATAATAAGACTCATCATTATGTGCAATTAATATTGACTAATAAGAAATTAGTCATGAAGGTTTTTTTGTTTTTTTGTTTTGTTTTTTAAAGAGATTTCTATATAAATTCCTTGCGAGGCATGGCGACTTGGAAGACAATAGACTACTTGGATGCTGTTACTAGCTGTTAGGGCCAAGGATAGGGCTAGTGAGCACGCTATGGCTCTGAGGTCTTTTGGACTCCCAGTCTTTCCTCTGTGGCCCTGGGAGCTACCTTCTGGATTATTAAGAACACAGGCTGACCTAGAAAAATCTGCAGGTTTCATGGAAATAAAAGATCTACAAACAAACCCAGCTGAGTTCAGCTTTGATGCCAATAAACAAAGTGAAGCCGGGCAGAACCACAGAACAAAAATCACAAGGCACACTGGGAGAAAGAAAAGAAAGGCTTTCCCCTCGGCCTGCAGCCATGGGAGGGAGGGCTCTGGGAGGCATTAGGGAGCAGCCCTGGGAGCTAGCTTCCTGACAGAAGTGTGGGAGCTCAAAGGCACTGTCATGGTTCACCCAGAGGTCTCCACTGTAGGCCTAACTTGGAAGCATGCCGGTGTACCCCAAAAAGACTGGTGGGAAAAGGAGCAGAGGTCAGAGGCAGTTAAAGAACAACAAGAAGTAATCAAGGAGAGGTTGATAATTCCCCAAAGAGAGAGGACAAAGTGGAAGGGACCAAAAGATGAGAACAACTTGTTCACAGAAGAGGGAAACAGAGGCCTGAAAGCTCTTCTAAGATGCAAGAGGGACCCTGACCTTTAAGTGTTTCCGAGAAGTCCTGGGCAGCCATATGCAGGGCAGCCTGTGGATCTAGGACCCATTTCTACGTTTTCTATGTTAACTTCTTTTTTCTTAAGTTTTATGTGTATGTGGGTCTTGTCTCCATGTATATCTGTGTACCACGTATATGCTTGGTGCCCGCTGAGGCCAGAGGTGGGAGGGGAGTGTCTTACTTCCTAGGATTAGAGTTATATAAGTAGATGTTTACTATCATCTGGGTGCTGGGGATTGAACTCAGGCCCTCTGGAAGAGCAGACAGTGCTTTCAACCACTGCACCCAATAATTTCTTTAAAGATTACCATTCGTTTATATATTTTGTGTACAATAATACACACATGTATATGCATGTGTTATAATCACACATATAGAGATCAGAGTTTTGATGTCAAGTTCTCTCCTTCCACCATATGGATTCTGAGGGTCATCAAGCTTGGGGCAAGCACCTTCAACCACTGAGTACAATTTTCACTAATAAGTCACTTCTGTCTAAGACCAAAGCAGATGCTAGCCACAATGTATACAGAAACTCTCTTCATAAAACCATAGTGCTGAGTGAGTGTGTGCATATGTGTTATGTGTGAATGTATGTGTGTTATATGTGCATGTGTGTTATATGTGCTTGTGTTATCTGTGCAAGTGTATGGGTGCTATGTGTGCACTCATGTATGTTCCATATGCATGTGTGTTATATATGCATACATATATGTCCATGTGTATGTATGTCATATGTGTATGTGTATATGTATTACATGTGCATGTGTGTTATATGTGCTTGTGTTATCTGTGCAAGTATATGTGTGTTATATGTGCATGTGTGCTATGTATGCATTTGTACATATGTTCCGTATGCATGTGTGTTATATGCATGCATGTGTTATATGTCCATGTGTATGTATGTCATATGTCCATGTGTTTATGTATTATATGTGCATGTGTGTGTTCTTTGTACCTATGTGCATGTGTCTATGTGTGTATATGGTGGCTTGTGCATGTACAGACCAGAGGAGGACATCAGTCAGCTGCCCTGATCTATCATGCACAGTCTTATTCTCTTGATACAGAGTCTTTCCCTAAACCTGGATCTTGGCTGGCAGCCCCAAAGACTCAGCCGTTCTCACTTATTGGCACATGCAATCATACCTCCTTTTTAAAGGTAAGTACTGGGGATTAGAAGCCAGGCACTCTGACCCACTGACCCATCTCCCCGGGCCACCAGAGTTTGTGATTAAAGTATAAATTTGCATTCGTGTACCTGACTGTCCCAGTCCAAATGCAATTATGACTGAGCACATCACATGGGAAACCTTCGCAAATACAGACACAGAGCTGAGCAGGTAACAAAGCTGGGGTCTAGTCCGTCACTGCGAATTTCTTCAGTACACTCGAGACAACTGTAAGTTCTAACCGTTCTCTTCTCCTAAACAGCTTTGTAACTGTGGCAGCATCCTCATGATCTATACTCTCTAGCTGAGCTCCCTAGCCCCTTCCCTTCTGAAAGAGCTCTACAAGTCTGTTACTTTACCATTTCTTCTCTGTACTAAACAACTCAGTTGTATTTATTCAAAGTTTTATTGACAAATGTTTCAAATATGTTAAATAAAGTGAAAAGTAATATCTCAAACACCTATGGTTCCATCATCCAGTGGAATAAAGCTTAACATTTTGTCATAATCCCTTCCCATCTGCTCTGCTAAAAATAAGAAACAGACTGTTCTTTAAGGCTTCCTCCACTGTCTCTATTTTCATTCCCCAACCCCTTCCTAACCACCACATACACATTACCCCAAGGAACGTCATGTCTGTGCAGGCCCCTAACACAGTCAATATTTTATATTATACTAATTCGTTCGTAGATGGTTATAATTTGAATCTTTAAATTTAAGCAAGTGTTTTCATAATGCATGCATCACTGTATAGCCTGCTTCACTTTTTTTTAAAAGGAAAGACAGTTTCTTCACCAAATGGAGCTGAGAAAATTGGGTCTTTCCGTGTAGGTGAATGAAATTTGATCCGTATCTCTGAGTCTGGACAAAATCAATTAGAACTGGATCAAAGGCCTTAATGTTCAGACCTGAAAATCTGAAAGTGCTGGAGGGGAACATTGGGAGAGCATTTCAGCAGACAGGCACAGTCAAGGGGAACCCAAAGAACCGACAAACAGGATTGGAAGGAATTAAAAGGCTATGCACAGCAAAGCAAAGAAGCAACAGCCTCCAGAGATCTCTGTCAACTCTTCATGTGACAAGAGGGTAGTATCTAGACGACAGAAACTCAAAACAAAGAACTAAAAAATACCCAATCAATAGACAAGTGAATTGAAAGGCCATTTCTTAAAGAAAGGAATGCAATGGTCAACAAACATTTGAATGGTTTTCTGAATATCTCTAGCGAGTAGGAGAAATGAGAATTAAAACTTCCCTGAGGTTCCATCCCACGGGGTTGGAGAAGAGGTTCAGCAGTTAAGAGAAGTTGCTGTTCTTCCAGAGGACTGGAGTTTGGGTCCCAGCCCCCACAAAAGGCTCAGTACCAGCTGAAACTCCATGTATCCATGGGATCTGATGGCCTCTTCGAGCCGCCAGAGGCGCCTAAATATACACTGCATATACCTACGCACACCACCGCCACCACCACCACCACCAAATAAATCTTAGGAAAAACAACTGAACCTCACCATAGTCAAAAAGGTATCATTAGGGGAATTAATGCAAACAAATGCTAGCACAGGTACTGGGCAAGAGAACACTTTATATACTGGTGGGAATTGTAAGCCTGTGGAGGAACCATGGAAATAAGGTTGAAGGCTCATAAAAACAAAACACCACCAAAAACTCCTAAAAAAAAAAAAAAAAAGAACCACCATAACCACGATATAGACCAGCTATCTAACTTCTGAGTATATTACCAAAGGCACCCATTTTTATAACATCACTATTCACAATGGCTAGGTTATAGGGCCTGCCTAGATGTCCATCAATAGATATAATAAAGGCATGTGGCACATATAATACTGTAGAGTTTTGCTCAGCCATACAAAAAAAATTACATCATTTGCAGAAAAAGGGATGAAACTGGAGGCCGCATTATGTTACGTGAAATAAGTCAGGCTTGGCAGATTAAATATTGCACGTTTTTCTCTCATATCGTAATCTAGATTTACATATATTTATATATGCACACGCATGTCACCTGAAAGCAGGAGGGACCTACTTAGGACCAGGAAATGGATCAGTGAAAGGAGAAGGAGAGGCACCGAGGACAACATGTGAGCAAGTACGAGGGTATCAATGCGAGGGTGTGTCACAATGAGCCCTGTAATTTTGTATGCTAATACAAAATAATATAATTTTGTAAAAATACTAATTAAAAAAATTTAGTGGGCTAAAGACATGACTCAGTCAGTAAAGTGCTTGTCTTACAAGCAAAGAACCTGAAATCAATCTCCAGAGACCACATAAAAAAAATGCTAGGTATGTAGGGACACCACCCATGGTTGTTCTCTGCCCTCTGTGCACAAGTGCACACATGTATAGGGTAATACGCACACGCATGCGCACATACACATATGTGGATAGATGTGGTTTGAATAAGTTTGATCCCCATAGACTCATGTGTTTGAATGCTTGGCCCGTGGGGAGTGACACTGTTAAGAGGTGTGGCCTTGTTGGAGGAAGTGTGTCACTGTGAGGGTGAGCTTTAAGGTCTCCTCCTATGCTCGGGCTCCCAAGTCATGGTAAGGCAGACTGTCCCAAGGTTCCTTTTTTCCATATTTGTATAACATCTAGGGGGAAGAATTGTCCTAGATTGGTCTTCCCTTTTTGTTGATATTGGTGTTTACTTGTTTGTTTTTTCCAAGCAAGTTTTTTAAAGCAAATATTCTTGGACAGAGCAAATGGGAATTGCTGGAAATCTTTTCTCCCTGTCCCGTTCTTTTATGTAGGACTGGTTGTCATGTGTGGCCTCCTGTCTACCACTTTGTGAGTCCTAGACTTGTGAAAGTGAGGCCTTGAGGGCAGAGAGCTCCAGGCCAGGGCAGAACCCCAAAGCTGGAGCAGATAAATGAAAGTCTGCTCGAATGGTCTGCTTGCCAGATGCGGACGGACACTGAGATCAGGGCACAAGCAGGGCGTGGAAGATGCCATTACTCATACAGGCTGGAGTGACTGACAAGCCGAGTGGCCACAGACAAAGCGAGATCTGCTTGGCTCTGGCCAGAGCAGCAGCTGCCAAGGCTGAACCAGACATCTGTAACAAAGATGAACAGTGGTTCCTGGGGGCTCTCCAGACAGGTTCACCCATCTCTCTTTGCCAGACCCCTTGTCAGCAAATTTATCTTCTTTATTCTCATCCTTACTATACTCCAGGAGACACAGGACAGCTAATTTAGTTATGGAAAGTCGAAATGCCTGTGGTTGATAAAAGAGACATGGAACCCAGGTATACCTGCCCAGTGCTATGACACATGCCTTCTAAAGACAGACACTGTGCTGTCTGTCCCTAAGGCCTTTTCAGAAGAACATTTATGGAAAAATGGGTGTCTGTAAAAATGCTGTCTTAAAGCTGGTTAGAGAGGGACGATGTGTCTACTAGCCCATGCTGTCTGCCAAGGACTGCCAGATGAGTCTCCTTAGGTGTGTTCTACTGTGCAGGGAAGGGATGGAATTGGGGTTCAAACAGACACAGCAGATAGGAAGGCTGCGGGGCAAGCTTTCCTCAAGGCTCCTTATGTCCTCATTCCTGGGTCCGTGACCACTCATTCTGTTTTTCTCAGCTGCTGATAAGCATCTGATTGGTAAGCCTTTGTTTTGAGATAAGTACCCTGTGGGATCTTCTACTCTATGGGCATGCCAGGGAGGGATGTCCCACCTCCTCTGGCTGTACCTCGGAGCAGAGGTTTCCTCATTGCTGTCTGGGGATGGTACTGTCAACAAGGAAGCTAGGGAAGGGCAGGGCAGCCAGGAGAGGGACAGAGTGCAGGACAGGTAGGCTTGGCTTCCTCCTTTGGACTTTGCCCCTATTCCTCTCCCTTCCCTTGACCTCAACTTCTTGTCTGTGATAACAAAGTGCACTTGTTTTCAACAGCTGGAGTGAGAAACAATGAAATGGCCTCAGATCAGATTGCTGAAGGCATAAGAATGAATTGATCTGGAAGGCAAACTTCAGGCATAGACATTAAGGCACTTAAAATCGGAAAAGTTCTGAGCAGCCCCTACCCAGCTCGGCTGAAAGCAACCTCCTTCACCTATCTGCCACTGGCAGTTGACATTGGACCATTAGAAAGTCATTACTTGCATTAGCACTGTGTGTGCTAAAATGCATGTGGGAATAATAGTCCCTCCCGTTTGAAAGGATAACAAGGTTTTTGATGATTTCAAATAAGACCTACAAGCATCTCAAGAGTGTCTGGTTTTGGATAATATGCTGGTTACATAATGGCAAGTAAGCAAGATATAATGTCATCCTATGCTACAGGAAGGGACAGGAATAGGTTGGCCAATTAGGCTTCAGTCTACATACCATGTCCCTGACTCCTGATCCTCTTGCTCCTTCCACCTGGGATAGAATAAGGTCCTAGTGCCTGGCCACTGGCCACATCTCAGCATATATCAGCTCTTTGGGTGACTTCTGTTTACTATCTAAGCAAAAGTGGATATGGGAGACCAAGAGAGAGAGAGATGTGGGATGCAGGAGAACTGAGAGCCAGATGCAGTATGTCAAGGTACCTACAATTCACTGAGCATCCCAGAACAATAGTAGGAAGAAAATTGGAGGTGGGGATGCAGAAATTCAGTTTTTCCTCACAAGGCTCCTGGCAAGTTTATTCATGATTGTTTATCTTCCTGTTATTAAAGATGGCTGTTCTTCATGTCTAAGCCAGGCTCTACTGCATTCAGAACACTTCTTTTTGTAACAAGTGTCAACTGATTTTTAAGTGTTAAGGCCATCCAAGAAAAACCTCACCTGGTGATAGTCCAGTGGCCTCGGCTTTAGCACACAGGGATGTGGGAACATCGTGTGTGCCTTATAACTGACGTGCTCCTTTCCCTCTGCCTCTTCTCACACTCACGCTCAGCTTCCTTTTACTCGTCCTCTTGGCCCACAGAGAGACACCACTCTCCTTTAGCAAAACGAGTGTTACTACTTCACAGCTTCTTCAGCTTCTCTCCTCAGTGCTTGGAGCTCTAGTGCTTGACAGGGTTGGTCCTAGACTATGTGGCTCAGAGTAAGGGCTTCCCTGGCCTCTTCCTCCTTACCTCAACACTCAAAGCTTCCTCTCTGTCTCCCTGCTTTGTCTCAGTGACCCTGTGCTCCACTCTACTCTTCCTACCTTGATGCTGGCCTTGGCTTCTCAAGTATTATCTTACCATATATATCCAGGTGGTTCTAGAAAAAAGGGTGGGCAGAGATATTACAGAGGTGTATCCAAGGACACAGAGTTCCAACATGCCCAATATCATGGCAGTCAAGGTTTAGGGAGACAGAGGTGGTGAGGAGCAAATGGCACAGACCAATAATCAGCATTTTCGAAGTGAATCTGCTTTCCAAACCACAACTGATGGCTGGGCAGTGTTTCTGTGACTTGTTCTCTGTGGTAGACTTTTGTTTGAGAGACCTTGTAGTGACGAGAATTGTCCAAGTAGAAGCTTGGAGACTATGGACAAAGTTAACTGTACTTTTTCTCAAATTCTTTGATTACATGATAACTTCTCAGCATTTTTTAACATCTTCACCAGGATTCCTCCCAGCACCATCGACATTCTTATCCCTCGCACCTCTATCACTGCCATTACTATCTTCTTCATCACCAGTATCCCATCAGTGCCAAATTCTTCAGCTTGTATCATCATCATCATCATCATCATCATCATCACCACCACCACCACCATCATCATTACCATCATCAAATGATGGCAACGTCCTATGAACCAAGTTCTGTGTTGTGCACTTTACAGAAATGACCTTACTTAACAACCACATCAAGTCTAAAACATTGGTTTCTTACCTTGGTCTTGTATAGAAGAAAAACAAAGCACGCATTAGCACATTTGTGAACACACAGGTCCAACACCCCAGAGCACACATGCTGACCCTGCTGGATGGAGCTGTGCCTCCCTGTCACACAGACTGTCTCAAGGGGATAAAGCAAACACACATTCAACAAGCCATCGAAGAGATGCTTTAAAAATGAGCAAGCAACCCAGTCTTGCCATAAATTGCAGATATGTTGATACCAGCGAAGTTCATATCCAATCCCAACCCTATTGAGTCAAGTCTGTCTTTCAGCACATGTACCATTCCAGCTTGTTAAACTGAGATGACTCCACATTTTTTCATGAAAATTTGTTATGTTTTGCAGATCTAATGTAATGATTGGAAGATAAAAGGGTTCTCTTTTCTTATTTGCTTAGAAAGACCTGGCAGTTTAAATGCTTTGTCTGGTAACATATACTAGAGAATTTATCAATGAAAATCAAGTTATCTGTTTTCATGTCAACTGAGAGATTGAGGGGAAAGACAGATATGGCTGCTTATCTTCAGCAGGACACACTGCAACCGAATCGAGGTTTAAGAGCATCATTGTCTTCTGCAGATGACTCTGCAGCTTTCCTTTAGGCTGAAATTGTTTCTGTCTAACTAAAGCTCTTCAAAGACTCAATCTCATTCTTACCATTTAGGAGACAAGGAGAGAAGGGGAGGTGAAAAGCTCCCTTATAAATCGTTTCCCCCAAAAAAAATTTTGGCTGAGCAAAGACATTTCCATTTAAGAGCAGGTGACAGAAAGAGTTCCCCCAAAGGCAGCACATTAAGACTTTGCTTAGAACTAAACAAATCTGTTCTGATGAAAGCTGGACATTCCTCACAGCTAGGATCTAATGAAAACGTCAGTGTTTTATGCTGTTTAAAACCTGACAATTCTACAGCTTTACAGGAGCTATTCAATGTTTATCATCACTTACAAGAGCTCAAATGCAGACAAAGGAAAGGGCAACAGAAGAAATCAAGTCACTTTGCTCAGAACTGCAAAAGGCCCACGATCCATGACTGTGTCATTTCCAATTACAAGTGAGCCTCAGGCAACAGAAGGCCTTGGCAAAGGCATGTTGGAGATCAATACTCTTCAATACAATCATCATGATTAGCATGTTTTACAGTTTCATTTCATACTTCACCCTATTAAGGACACAAGGCTTAGGGAACCAAAATACTAGAGAAGATCCTTAAAGCCAATCTATGGGCGTGTGTTAAGAGCATCTATGGGGGGTTGCCAAATTCTGCTTTAGATCTTATCTAAGTTACTAAAAAGAAAGACAGACTATGTAACTTCAAAACCAATAGAGGGGAAATTAGAAAGCCTTAAAGACAAGAAGGTACCATCAACTCAAACAAGGCAATTTGAGAAGAGAAAAAGAAGAAAAGAAGAAAAAATTTAAGTCTCGTGTGCAAAGTAGTGTATAATAAACATGAATAGCTTAAATTCAGCCATTAAAAGACAGAGACATAAGAGATTTTTCTTAAAAACTATTCATAAAAAACAGATCACTGAAAGACAAAGGCTAGAAAAACAAAGGTAGAAACACATATACAAACCCAAATGATGTTGCATCAGCAATATTATTAGATAAAGAATAGTGCTAAATGCATCCATAAGGAGAAAGGGTGATTTAAGAACTAGTCAGAAGGGGTGGCAATGGTAGACAAGAAGATTCCTACAGCTAATAAAGTATATCCTAGAATAGAGAAATAAAAACATTGACAGAATTACTAAAAATTCACCAAGATCCTCAACCATTTTGAACATTTTCACTTCATGTCTCCCTGAAATTGAGCAGGTAATGATGAAGGCACTCATAGGGATTTGGAAGATTTCAGCTATATAATTTAGTAATTTTAATAGAAAAATATGCATTATCTTCACGTGCATGTGGAGTGACACTGAACTGGGTCAACAGGTCCTAAGACATGGGACGATATACTCAACACCTGCACTGTGTTAAAGCGGAATCCCGGCTGTGCTAGAACATGCCTGTAATCCCAGTACTCAGGAGAGCGAGGCAGAAGGGTCAAGAGTTAAAAGTCAGCCAGTGATGTGTAGAATGAATTTCAGGTCATCCTGGGATACACAGACAGACTTAGTCCAAAACAAAAACAAAAACAAAAACAAAAACAAAAACAAAAACAAAACAAAAAGAAAAGAAAGAAAAAAGAAAAGAAAAAAAAGAAAAACAATGAAAGAATATTAAACTTCAGAACTTCACACATTAAGATCAACTCACACAGTTCTCAGTCTAGAAAACAAATTTCATTTCCCAAGGTATGTCTTTGTATTCTAGCTCTTCATAAGAACCATTTCTGACCAGCTTAGGCCCATTTACTCCTCAGTAACTCCACTGTGCTTTCTTCATGTAACTTACCCAAGACATCACCATCCTTATTTGCTTCCTTGTTTACCACACTCAGTCACACTGAAACAGAAGTGATTGGCAATAGCTATCTCCTGGCTTGAAATCTTGCACATAGTAGATCCTCAGTGAACATTTGCAAATACCCGCCTGCCTCTCTGTGGCCTGTACTGGTCATGGCTCCTCAAAGACTTCAAAACCTAGATGGTGCAGTAGGATTATCTGTGATGCATTTTTTTTTTTTTTTTTTCCGAGACAGGGTTTCTCTGTGTAGCCCTGGCTGTTCTGGAACTCTGTGATGCATTTTTAAGAAGAAATGGTGAGTGAATCTGTCATCATGCCTGAAGTATGTCATAGGTGCCAAATAAATGTCTGTTGAGTAAATGATTAAACTATGATTTCCATGTGGCAGCAGCTACCTGATACCATAAGAAGCCATGTTTGCCTGTTTAAATCTCTATCATAGTATCTGGAGAGTCTGATTTCTGGCTGCTTCTCCCACGTGACCTCTATCCCTTCATGGTATCGCATCCTGCCTTGCTGGAAGCTTCAAATGTAGACACAAAAGACAACCTGTAATTTCTTTTTCACTAACCTATCCTGTTAATATTATCTAGACATTAGGCTTTGTCAAATCAATTAAAATTGATGCATTTGTTTCTTAAAACAGCCAGATGCCAGAACAATGACTGTACTGTCCAATTAAAAAAGAAAAGATGGGGTGTAAAACAACAGCTTGATAACTCCAAATCAGAAGTGTGTTATGATGTCAGACCAATGGGGAGAGGAGGAGGAGGAAGAACCACAGTGCGACTCTAGACCAATAGCTCATTGGCATCCAAGCCTACAAAATGGTCATAATGTTGATACTTACTTCAGAAGCTGCAATAGGGACTAACACGATTACTCCATTAGTCTACTAAATACAGTACACTCTAATGACCTTTGTAAGACTTCTGGCCCTGGCATAATGAACTCATAGGCACTAGGTATTAGTTTCCAAGCTTCCCTAAAGAAACTGTTTTCATCTGGGCATGGTGTAATCCACCTGTAACCCCATTACACAGGAGGCTGAGGTGGGAGGGTTTCAAGTTTGAGGCCTTATCAGACTGGGTCACATACTGGGACCTTGTCTCAAAAAACCTAAGGGTTGTGAGTACTCTTAATGGTGGAATTCTTGCCTAGCTCATGGAAGGCCTGCAGACCCATTCATGGCATTGCAAACCAACCAGAAAGCCCTCAACAGTTGCTTTGTTAAGCTGTCTTCTGGTTCTCTTCTGGAGATTCACCATTAAGATAGAATGTGTCTTGACACTCCTTTGAATCTTATTTAATCTGCTCCTTATTAAAGCACAGCTAGATCAATCCAGGCCAATGCCATGTGTATTTGTTAAGTGGCCTTTTGACTGACGACTTCAAGAAGATGGGGATAGTTGCTGGAAGGGTGGCCAAGATGACAGCATAGATAACAAAGGGACAGACTGTCTGGGATGCTCTTCTCTAACCTGACCCTCCTTCCTCAGGAGCAGCTGGTCTAGAATGCCAACTGTCCATCATAAATGTCAGCTTGTCAGATCTGTTCCAACACCATGGCCACAGGTGGGAGCCATCGGTCACCAAGGAGTCTCTTAGACTGTTGACTATCCAAAGAGTATGAACAAGCCTTACATTGGTTTCTGAACCCAGAAGCAGAGCTATTTTGATGGTGACTCTTTTTAAACATCAGAAAATTCTGGAGGGCTATCCCCAAGGGATACCTACAACCTAACCTTGCTTTCACCTAAGCAAATACAGCAAAGGTATTCAGTAATGCTCTTAAATGCTGTGTTTTAAAGTTGGAAATGTTCTCCATGTTTAGAAATCACAATATTGTCTATACACATAGTAGAGAAACTGCCATGCAATATCACCATGGCTTAGGGCTGACTGTGCATCTCTCTCTCTCTCTCTCTCTCTCTCTCTCTCTCTCTCTCTCTCTCTCTCTCTCTCTCTGTGTGTGTGTGTGTATGTATGCATGTGTCTTCCAAAGGGCTTCGGTTCTCAGGTATGGAGATACTGATATAAAAGGCAGAGCATATTCTCTTCAAGCTAGAGTCTTTAAATGCCAGCACTGCTGACATTTTGGGCTGGATAATTCTGTGAGAAAGTTACCCTCTGTAATGCAAAATGATTAGCCCTCTGTTGGATAACAAGAACACATGCCTGCTCCCCAAACTTTGAATTATAAGAAACAAAAATGACTCAAACATTGCTAATTATAATTATGCCAAAAGTAGGCAAAACAGCTCCCAGCTAAAACACCTGTTTCATGCTCTCTTCTTGTTACAGTACTTCTGATACCATGGTTTCTCGAGATCTACACAACATACAAAGAAGCAGGCATCAGTTCAAGCTAGGTAAGTCTCAATTATTATATTCACTTTCATATGTGTGAAGTTTTGGTTAGTTTGGCAGTCAGGGGGGTTTTTATGTTTTTGCTCCTCAGGTCTGATCTTTATTCGGAGCTGTGGGGATGAAGCTGGCCTCTCACTGTTCCATCCCTAACAAGAGCCAACAATATGGCTGCTGATACACCACATCCATCTCTGGGACTCAGTTTCCCTGTTGCTGACAATGCTTTTATGGGGCACTGATTCAGTTGTAGATCCAAGATGGAAAACACAAGAGGATTTCTACCATTTACCACCATTAAAAAGGCAGCAATGGGACCACAGCCAGTATTAAAAGCAGTGACCAGCTGAATCAGTAGAAAATATTGAAGAAGAGGTCATCAGTGACAGTAGTTGTAAATTTGTAAATTTATCCTAGAAGATGGAGATGTAATCTAGCTCTCCTAGATGATGGATGGATACAGGAATTAGATACCAAGAACCCAAAGATAAGAGATGCTCCAGCAGACAAGGCCCAAACTGAGCAAAGCAGAGATAAGCGCATATAGATGGAAAACACATGGGCCCAGGGAATAGCAGGCATGTGGAAAAGAGACAAGCACTAGAAATAACTTGGCATAAAGAAATAAAGAAAAAATATCCATAAGGATCTACTAAGCAAATAACAGGTGGCTTTGGGGAGTTCAGATCCATGGTCTTCTGGGAACAGCAGGCCTGGAAGTGCTGCCCGCCACATAGAGGGCTATGCTAGCATCTCTTCCCACTACCCATTCCAGGCCAGCTTCCAGCTGATATGATTTGGGTTCATTTCACTTCGCTACTGGAGTGTAATAGTTTGACTGAGATGTCCTTCTATAGGATCACCTATTTGAACTTTCTGTTCCTAGCTGGTGGTGCTGTTTAGGGGAGGTTACAGTCTTGTTGGAGGAAGTATGTCACTGGGGCTGAGCTTTGAGGTCAAAAGCCTTGTACCACTTCTGGTTCTCTCTGCTTTGGGTTTGCATTATAAGATTCTAGCTCTCACCTCCTTGCTCCTGCTGTCATGCTTGCCATGTGTTGATATGCCTTCCTGCCGTGGCTGACTCCTATTCTTCTGGGCCTATCAGCTAAAATAAATTCTTCCTTCTATAAGTTGTCCTGGATACTGTGTCTTATCACTGCAACAGAAAAGAGTTCTCAGGCAGTAGAGTCATGGCATGTCTGCTTCGCCAGTATGGGATTACCACTCAGAGGAATAGACTGGCTTTACTTGAGCAATAGTGGGCCGCTCCCCACCCAAGTTGACATTGAGGATGGCAGGTCTTAAGGTATTGAGGAGACTCTCTTCTTCTCAGGGAGGGAATTCTGGGGGTTCTGGAAGCCACGCTTTCCCACACACGGCTCATTCTCCCTCTTTGCAGCTCAAACTGACTCTTTTGTAGAAAATCACAAATAAGAAGCCTCCCGATGAGTGCATGATGTCCAAAACCAGGGATGCTGCACTCCTAGAGCAATAGTCTGTTACTATGGATACATAGCTGGGGAGACCCAAAACAGAAACAATACCCAAATCCATTGTCCTTATTCTCAGATCCCAAGGGGAGGGCTAGATCTTCCAGAACCCCAATTCAATTAGAAGCCTGGAATCTAATCTGCCTTCTAAAAGACCAGTGGAAATGTTAAGTTTTCTCCTTTAAAAAGAATCCTGAGTTATGATATTTTTACATCCTATAAAAATCCAACTGGATCCTTTATTCCCAAAGTACATGCTACCTTAATGCCATGAAGATCCACCTTCATAGTCTTTTAAAAATGTAAATCCTAACCAGATGTGGTGGTCATCATTTTTACTGAAATTAAATTAAAATGGCCAGAATCCTTCCTGAGCGCCATCCATGTGACAGTGTGACACAATGTGGAAGTGGGATCTCCTGCCCATTGATTCAGTCCCTACTGCTCCTACTTAGCCAATCACTCATGAGATACGCGTGAAGCCAATAAAACTCACAAGACTAAGAATTACACTATGCTTCCTATGTTCTTAATAACTTGACAATTAGCCTCAATAAGTCTGATAAAACCAACATTTATATCATTAAATTAGTGCATTTGTCTACCTCTATATTTGTATATGAATGTATCAACCAATGGACAAGCGGTTTGGGCATAGTCTACTTCATGAAAAAGAGGTCAAGTCCATTGCTGGTGCTTTGCTATTCTCTGATCCCCCCTTCCCTTCTATGCCGCTGCTGCTGTACCACACATAGACTCATGCTTGAGGGTCTCATAAAGAAGGCTGAGCTCATCGGAGGAGTGAGCAAATGGTACGAGAAACAGATGGAAGGGCGGGGGAGGAGCATGTCAGGCCCTGAAGGACAGGCAAACCTTTATACTCATTATAAGAACAAAATGAAACCCCCCTAGAGGAGTTTAAGGAGTGAGTCCATGATATAATTTACATTACTTGAAAATCACTCTGCTTATCTGCCCGATAAAAATGTACGCTTTATGCCCTTGATGGATATCAAGCTCCTGGAGAAGAGTACTTGGTTATGTCCCTTCAATGTCCTCACAACACACACTGGTAGGACCAATGGCTTTGAGAGTGTGTGTACATCCGAGCACCAAAGATACCTCCAAACTCTGGTTGCTGGGCCCCAGAGAGTTTCAGAATCTCTAGATCCAGGTGAGTCTAAAGATTTATATATCGGAGGCATCCCCATGTGATGCAAGGAAGCTGGCTGATGGTCCAGGCACTGCACCTGTGTTAAATCTAGTGACTAAATTGGCCAACGGAGGGACATGAATACCGTGCAAGACAGAACAGTGGAGCTAAGCAGTGGTTTGGCTGTGACCTAGAACAGTAACAACGGACTAACTCCTCTTCTTTTCTAAATTATTCTCTGTCAAATTCTATGATGGTAACAGCAAAGGAACTAACACACCCCACCCAGAAGTAGTCTGAAAGGGAACATCATAGTGAAGAGACAAGACACTTCAGAGACTGCACTGCCTAGTTTCATTATATATTGAATGCCGTTCGCAGATAGTTGCAAAAGAATGTGATTTACCTGTGACTCAATCTAGAGTGGGTATGAGTTGGTGAGCCATCCTTTGGTACTATTCCAAAACTAACAGTCAAATCAAACTCTCCTGAGAACTCAGAAATAAAGATCATCATGGCCCAATGCTATTCGATTCAAAGTGCATGATGTTTTGAACACACAAACTATACAACAAAGCAGATTGTAAATGTTTTCCTAGAGGGACCTTTTAGAATGTCAAACTCAGGAGCTTATTTCACTAAGAAATACAAACTCAAGAGTGCAAAATAAATAAGACTTAGAACATGAAGACATTAAAGAGACAAAACCAAGGACTCCGGGGAAAAGCTGGGTGCAGCCTGACACCCAAGAAACCACAGCCAAGGACCTGCAGCCTCTGTGGGTTTGCTCTGTTCCGTACAGTAGAACTGTGATTCCCACACGAAAAGGGTAGATCTACCCAGAGATTGGTATTGTAGGCCCATCAAAAGTGAGCAGCTAGCACTCGGGGACAGTTTAGAGTTTAGGGGTTCAGTTGGCCAAGGCTCAAAGTGTCATGGGTTCATGTTCTTTATTTTTTTCAATGAAGAAGCTGGTTAGACATGTTTTAGGCTTGGGCAAGGCTGCACTTAAACACAGAGGGGTGTTCTTGAGTGAAACTGCATCAACTCAATAGGAACTCAGGGTCTCTCTATTATAACGTCATTCGGGATAAGGGTGGAAGGTTGAAACAAAAAGGGCCTTGGCAAGAAAATAGTCAAGTGGTCCTCCTCTTTATCAGCATAGCCAGATGCAGAAATGGCGCAGCTACCACAGGGCCATCGTGGTAATTTATAGTGTGTGTTTGCTGGCCTTGGATCCACAGTCCAGGCTGATGGAATTGTGGAACAGTCTGGCTATGAATTAAATATAAAAATAGAGTATAATCCCTATACTCCAGCCAAAAAAAAAAAAAAAGAAGAAGTACAAATGAGTCCCCAAATCCAAAGTCATTATTCGCTCTCTCTTAACCCCAGTACTCCATATTAATCACAGTTACCCACCTCCAAAAGGGTAAAAGTGAACACTGGACCCGCTCCGATGTCACAATGCCACCGGATCCTCCCCGCTGTCTCCCTCCTCCTCCTCTTCTTCTTTACAGACAGGTAAAGTTGGATCTCTTGAAGGAACTGGGGGCTCCCACTCTAGGCAAAGGTTGGACAGGTGATCAATGTACAGCATGAGATTTGGCTGTGCCTACACGTGCCTCCGACAGAGCTGGATCATCTAGGGCAATGAAAATCGTAAGCGACAAGAAAGCAGTATTAACAGCACACACCGGGAACCAGCAGGCAGCCCACGGAACTCCCCTGGATCCCCACCAAGCATCCTTCCTCTCACTCCTTCACTCCACACACTCAAGTACTGTGCCGGGCTCTGGGTGGAAAGGGGTGGGGAGTACACACAGAGGCGCTCCCTTGTGGGGCTTCTGGGTTACTAGAGAGACAATGCGACAGGTAATCACAGGACAGGAGGGCTGGGAACCAAGAGCATGAGGGCAGCCAGTCCAGAAACAGAGAGGTGTCTCAATAGTCTAGGGAAGTTTCCGAGAAGTGACATTTAATATCAAATCTGAGACTTTAAAGGATTGGGGTGGGTCAGCACATGCAGAATTCCTGAGAGGAAGATCAGGGAAGCAAGGGCAGGGGCCAGAAAGGCCTTTATTCTCCATCATTCTCCATCCCATAAGTCTACACCAATCCGGAGCACCCAGATTTGGCACCTGCTGCCCTTACCCGGAGACCTCCCAGTCAGCCGTCACATTTCTCCCTCTGGTCGGATCTTGCCAAGGAAATGTCTTAGGAAGTGACCGGTTCTATAGGAAGTGCGAAGAAACCCATGGTGTGGAGTCTGTTACAAAGCTCATCTGAGGTTGTTGAGTTGAAAGGTCTGACTCCAAAGCACCAGAGGTCCCTCTCTTTGGCTCTCCTACTGTGCACTCTTCCTCCCAAGTGGCTGGGAATTGCAGAGGGAGCATTTCTAGCCTCCTAACCTTGGTATTTCTCACCTCTATAAGCTCATCACAGGCATAATACCTCCCACTTGCCTTTGGGCAATTAAGAGAAACCAGACAGCTGATGAAGCCAGTGCTGCCAGGGGCCTCCACATGGGGAACAAACCAAACCAAAACAAAAGCTTGTGGGTGTCCCAGCAGCTTGAATGTTGCCCTGTGGTTCTAGCTGCTATGATTGCTCTAGGGTTCTAGCTGCTTGTGCCTTATGAAAGAAACCATTGTACAGTGTACTTAAAGAAAAGACAACTAGCCCATGGTCATCATTCCAGAAGCAAAGCACCCACAGCGGCTTGCCTTTATGTTCTAATATTATCATAAAACACAGGGCTTGAAAACAGCCCTGATTGAACCCAGAAAGAAACAAAACCCTCACTTCTAAGAAGGGGAGCAGGCAGCTACTTTAGAGACAAAGAAAGGATGTCTTTTTAACCTACGACAACACAAATTTGTTTAGATTTGCCCTCCACTAAGTAAGTAAGCAATTAGTTTTTTTTCCAATAAAAATATCCCTGTGCATGTGCAAACACCAGGGGCAATCATATAATTACCCTGCCCAATCAGATTCAATTGCTGACAGTTGAGTTCCTACTGCTCATTAACTTCAGATCGAGAGGAGGTCTTACGGAAGCTCTTGCAGTCTCCTCACAAAGGCTCCTATACACAGGCGCAGAGCTGGCACTACCTCACGCACGATAATCACTCCTAAGCCACCAGTGCCAAGGCAAGCCCACTCTGGCTTTCCTCTGGAAAGAGAAAAAGCAGAGAACTTTGAAGACCCACAGGTTTAAACGCCCTGGCTTCATTGGGGGGTAGTTCACTGCTAAATATAAGAGTAACCTTTCACCCCCACACTTTAAGTGGCATAATTACATAATTAAAACCAATTATGTCATTTAACAGAGACGTTTTCAAGCCAATTACCGCAATCACTGACCTCAGAAGATTTCCCACACTGACCTGTGACAATGAAGATTGGGATAAATTTAGCCACGGGCTTCCGAAAGCAGGCTGGCGCAGCTGTTTGGTGGGTTGGAGCCAGTGTGGATACTTCTAAGGTGCAGAAACTGAATGGAACTGATTTGTTCTAATGTCACAATCACTATGTGTACTTGCACAGTCCATCCAATAGTCTAAGATAGTGGGTAATTGATTTTTCATCCCTCCATGACAGGAGTTTCTACATGTGGCTGAGAAGGGAGGTGAAGAGGTTCACAACAATGTCTGAGTTAGGCAGCCAGCCGACTCCAGTGTTGGGGAGAGACCTATGGTAAGTCTTTGGGCTGTAAACTCCATATTTTCTAGCAGTGAGGCACGTGAGTGTGTGCATGTGTGCATTCGTGTGTGTGTGTGTGTGTGTGTGTGTGTGTGTGTGTGTGTTAAGTTTTACTTATTATTCTAGGCACCCTTTTCTTTCTTTTTAACTGTCTTACCCCAACTACCCTTTGCAGGCACACATCTGCCAGATGTTCAGCCCACATGCAACCATGAAGTTCCATTCCAGCTCATGGATATGGCATACCTAGGTCATAGTGACAGCCCATCTCTCTTAGCATTCTCCAGCCTCAGCACTGGTTCAGGGATAAGTATATGATTCCAAGCCAATGAGGAACATAGAGCCTTCGATGAGGGTCTTGGGAAGGAGTTTACTCTTGTTTACTGTACTGGCATGTGAAAAGAAGAAAGCTCTGGTGCTCAGTAGTCATCTTTGCCCCAGTAAGAGAATGAGAAAATGGAGAGCAAAGACAAAAGAACTTGGCTCTATGAAACAGTCCCATGAATTCATCCATGCAGACAGCACATTTAGAAAACCGGCCAGTTCAAAACACAGGAGAGGAAGGATGAGGGCTATCAGGACCTACAGCTCAGACACAGTTGCAAATGAGGATAAGGACAGAAGTAACGGAGTGTGGCTATGGGCAACAATCTTGCCCCCACTCCTCACAACACGGTTTAATGCAGCCAGTTTCTTAGTTATTTAAAGAACATACCATTTTATGGGCAGGAAGAAAGACTTTAATCTGCAAAATGATTTTTATCACAAACTAAACATCCTTGTAACTTTTTGGTCCTCTGCTTTTGTCAAAGTTGTCTCTCCTTAGAGTTAAGGCAGCTGTTGGAACGGAGAAGACCTCCCTTGACGTGCACTTTGCCCAGCTCAGCGGTGCCCCTGTGCTCTCTAATGCCTGGATCCACATGGGATGTAAGAGCTCAGGACTCTAAATTGATGAAAAGTGAAGCACTTTCTCCCTCTTTTCTCTCCGACCTTGAAGACAAGCAAGATGAGCAAAAATTCCTTAAATGTCAGGGTATCAACTTAGTATTATGTAAGTTTGGGACCAGACCATTTTGTGCTACGAGGATTACTTGTGTACACTGAATCCCTAGCTACCCACCAGATGCCAGTATCTCCAATTTCTCAGCTTGTAGCAACTGGAAATATTAGTAAACAGGGCCAAATGCTTAAGAATGGGGGCTGGAACTATTAAGAGCCTCTGCTTGAATCTGACATTTGGGGAATGAGCAGGACACTCTCTGCATCTTTGAGATCTTTGGTGTCTTGTAGTACTGTGGTCTCAGTGAGCAGGCAAAGCCACTTCCTTTAGTACTTTAGAGAAATCATGTAGAATAGCCCTGGGGTGAGGTAACTAAAACACAAGCAAGCAAGCAAACAAACAAACAAACAACAAAACAAAAAACAAAAACAAAACCCAAGGCAGCCATAGTGTTATCTATGACAGGCATGGAGCATCTAAATCTTGCTGAGTCACTCAGAACCAGAGCAGAGGGAAAATGTTTCTAGCAGAAACTGTATTGCCTAAACGCAGAGAGGCACAGATGAGGAGAGCATCAGAGACAAAGGCCAGGCCTCTGTGTGGTGAGCTACAAAATGATCATTTGGCTGCTTCTCCAGGAAAGAAAACAGAACTTTAAGATTATTGCTGTGCTCCTTACACTTTCAGTTTGGCTGAAAACATGACATTGGGGTGGGCTTTATAGAAATGGTCCCTTCAACAAAGACCTAAAAGTCACCCACTTTATAGAAAAAAAAAGCCAAATGTGGCTAACACCTCACTTATTTGGACACATGTGGGAGAAGACATTTAAAAGCATCAAAATTGATGGTTACATAGGATTTTTTTTTTTCCCTAAGAAAAGCACCTGGTTGTGTTGTAAGTGATTAAGAGTAGACTGGTCAAAGTGTCTCCCTCACAAACGGTCTGAGTGGAAAAATAAGGCAGGATTCACCAAGCTTACAGATCCGTTGCCACATAGGGAAGAAGACCTTTGAGACAGCTTGTCCTCCCCTCAGCAAGGACAACGGATGAGCTCTCTGTCCAGCAAGAAGGCAGCCCAGTGGGGTTCTTTAGAAAGATCTTGCTTCTAGGCACAGATTTCTGTGTATCTCAGGGTCTGAGCTCTAAACAAGTGATAGGAAGAACCATGTTAGTTTATGTGTGAAGACTGGGCCTTGTTGGGGCTTCGTAGAATGAAAACAGTTGGGTCTTAGCAGCTGTCTAACTAGGCATTGCCCAAGGTGAAGAGCTGCAAGGGAGTTTAGTCACAGAAGGGCTGCCTCGATCCCCTGGATTCTCAGGCAGCCTCAGCTCCAGCTATCAACTTACTCAGTTTTCTCATTCTTCTGGTTCCTCATTGTCTAACTGCCCCTGGGTCTCACCGACTGCTACAAAATCTGATTATACAAAGAGACATGGACAAAGTGGACAAGGAACATGAATAAATGGGTCTCTGAAGGACTTGGTGTCTCTCTTATTGCCCCACCAACCTTTCATTAAATAACATTTAGAATAGTTGGAGAAAAGGAGAAGAGCTTGGCTTGAGGTTTTAGTACAGCAGTTCTCAACCCGTGGGTCTTGACCCCTGACAGGGGTAACATATTAGATATCTTGCATATCAGATATTTACATTGCAGTAGCACAATTACAGTTATAAAGTAGCAATGAAACGATTTTATGGTTGGGGTGTCATCACAACACGAGGGACTGTATTAAAGTGTCACAGCATGAGGAAGGTTGAGAATCATTGTTCTAGCAAAAGTCACAGTGGTTCTCATAAGTCTCATAAGCAATAATGGCTTTCAGAGGCTGGTGTTTGACCCTAAAGGAGCTAGGCCTCTCAAGTTTAGAGTTTAATAGGCCCTGTGGTATTCTTATAGACCAGTGTGTTCACCCTTCACAGGTACTCTGCTCTTGTCAGCCAGTGCATTTATGTATTTGTATTTACTTTTACTTTTTATGTGTATGAGTATTCGGCCTGCAGGTATGTATGTATGTATATACCACATGCATGCCTGGTGCCTGAAGAGAATAAAAGACGGTGTTCTGACCCCTTCAAACTGGAGTTACAGCTTGCTATTCATCCCCATGTGGGCACTGGGAACGGAACCACAATTTTTTCTCTTAATTATTGTCATTTTATAATGGTAGACATTTTCAGTGTAACTTAGGGTCTGGTATATAGTAGTCAATTGCTTTAGCACTCCTAAGTCCCCCCTACCCCCTACAATTTGTTAAATTGGGTAATCCTAATCCAAGACCAAAGCAGAGTTATGTCAAGAAATGATTGTTCATGACTCAGAAGGAATGGGGCATTATAAAGAAACTCAAGTTACTTCAATAGATTTAAAGCATCTCAGCTCTAAGATGGTCAGAACCTGGCTTTGGTTAGAATTCAGCTTCAGAGATAACTTAAGGAATTCACAACCCAATTGCTGTTTTACAAGCAAGCCCGGGACCTCAGGCACTCAGAGGATTATATGCTACATTTGCCTTGAAAGGTTAAAGTAGATGTAATTGTTAACCTTGCAGCTCACAATCAGAACTGGAAAAGTGACTTTTAGGGGCACAAATTATAGGGAAATCATTCTTGACCCTTTTGGGGGTCACATACATCTTTGAGAACATTTGGTAAAAGCTGTAGAACTTCTCCATAGAAAAGTTCTTATATACAAATTTCCAGTCTTTTACAGAGTATCTTTTTTGAGGCAGAGAGGTCTTCTATAGATCCTGTGATTCCTGAGCCATTTAAGGGTCTAGGAGACTTACAGTAGGACAAGAATCCTTAAGTTTTCTGCCTAGTGAGAAACTATAAAGCAGAAAGCCATGGCTGGTGCTGTGGGCTATCTATCAGTAGAGCAATGGAGCAACTCGCTGGGCTCCTTGGACTCTGGTTTCATTGTTGGGGAATGAATAGGCCAGCCTGACTGTTTGCACAGGTCATGTCCTTCTGACCCAGCAACCAGGTTTCTGGGAATGGCTCTCTTAGGTTCTGGAGCACTGCCCAAGATTCTGTATTTGAAAGAAAGAAAAAAAGTTTTAAAGCACTGGCTATGTGGTGACCGAAGTCAACAAAGCACCCTTAGTTCTAAATCATTTGATTATCTGATCCTGGATTCTGCAGCATAGAGGTCAGGAAACAGTTGGGGAGGTTCTGGGACATTTTTCTTTGAGTCTAAGAGAAAACATTTGGCAGGGATGGAAGAGAATGGCATCCCAGCCTGACCACTTTCCCATTCACCATTTCCTTCTTGCCCACTGTTTCTCTTTCCTTCTCAGGACAAGCTGTCTACTGCCCCAAAGTGCCCACTGCTCCCCCAACACACAAAACATTTGCTTTCAGTTTTATGAAGTTGCCTTTCCCGGGGTAACCAAGAGACTCAACACAGACGCTGTATTAGTTAATAGCCTCCATGGCAAAGGGCAGGAGTGCCCAGCTCTGAGCCTCCCAGGGCCCAGATTAAACTCTGGTAGTTTTTAAGCAGAAAAAAGCTGGGGACAGGGTGGAGTAGTTAAATGTCTTACACAATTTTACCCACATAGCCAATATATTGAAGAGATCAATCATACAGCCTATAATTGAAGTTAAACAAGAAATAATGCTTGTCTTACTCCTTATTTTTTTCTCTAAAAGAATCTACCACTTTAAGGAAGTTTTTTAATGTCCACTAACATGAACCGTAAACCTAATTTGAATGTTTATTGATACTCACTGACATCTAAGAAGATGTAGTATGCTCATGGTTATCACCTCAAAGGAAAATAAAGGACTTGGTTTTGGGGGTTTTATCTTTATCTGGCCTTGGTTCCTGAAACAGCATGAGAACCGCACACCCTCTGTTCTTGCTTGTCAAAGGATACCAGTGGCCTGCTGGGCAGAGCATGCTGGGAAGTAATGTTCCACACTTTGTGTTAAGATTTGAGGAGAAAAAAAAATGGAGAGCTCGTGTAAATTACAGACAAAGTTGACAAATTTCACGGCTTAGTCATGGTTAACATATCGGATTTCATGGTTTGACAGAGATTAACAAGAAAATCATATTAGAGTTACAACTATTAGTTCATTGATTCTTAGGTATTTGGTAAAGAAACTCCATGTTCTCTGAGCTCTCACTGCCCATTCAGTACCCCCTTTGTCTTTCCTGCCATGGACACCCACCCCCTGCCAGGCTAGAGGGAGCAAATGGGGTCTCTCCCAAGTTCCTGAGTTACCCATAGTCAAGGCAGGGGTCAGCCCGTACTTAGCAGAGCCTGAGGCTGAGCTCTCAGCCTCCACAGAATAAGGCAAAGTTTAGCATTTGCAACTCAATTCATAGAGCGGTAGGGATTAAAAAGCAGCCTACTTCTGCACACTGCATGTAAGCCTACCTAAGTGTATGTACTAGGGAGGGAAATGAAGTATCACTTTTTGGAACTCTGATATTTGAGTTGAAAAGTTTTCCTATCTTTATGAGGCCATTCAGTTGAAGCCTTGCTGTTAGCAGTGGCATGCAGGCAGGGACTTCAAAAAGCCTGCTGCCTGCCTGCCATTTGGCCTGAGGGCTCTGCATATCCTCTTTCTGCTAAAAGGCCTGCTCGCCGCCTGTCAACTTTGCATAAAAGATGCCAATTTGTCAGCCATTTGCTTTCCCTCTCGAGGAGCGGTCCTAAGGAGAAATTCTCTACACCTCCCGTCTTCAACATGGCATGTCCCACTAGCAGCCAGAAATCCATTCTCTCTCTGTCTCAGACCCGTTTCCTTCCCAGGCTGTCCTCCTGGGTCTCATAGGATGTCCTTAATCAGAACCACATTACCCAGCCAGAGGAAGTCCCCCAGCGGAGGCTGGCAAGACTCAATGGC
Organism: Uromys caudimaculatus; assembly: GCA_028551405.1. NCBI lineage: Eukaryota > Metazoa > Chordata > Mammalia > Rodentia > Muridae > Uromys > Uromys caudimaculatus. Next base: position 77,844,638 of record CM052708.1, on the reverse strand, counting down.
AAATTAGTTTCAGAACATGGAGGGTCACATTGGGAATAAGAGGCAAGTTATCTATTGTGTTTCTTTAGTTGAGAGAACAGAGGCAGAGTGCCAACTCTGAAGAACCCGGGTCTGAATAAGGAGTGGCTGCTCAGGAGAGGAGTACCATTAATTGTGAGCACAGCCCTCCGCCATGGAAAAACTACAGACCTTACATTCTAGGTATCTTGGGCAGCAGTAAAGATTTTCTCTCTAAACGGGCAGGGCTTCTATACTTTAGAAGTACCCCACATGGGTAAGATTAAAAATAGCTAAGTTTTCTTTTTTCTTTTTCCATTGTAATTATCACATGACTGTACACACACACACACACACACACACACACACACACACACACACACACTACATCTGTGTGTCAAATAAACACATTTAAATAATAGTAGCTATTACCGATGTTTTCATGGCCATGATAATCACTTTGTACGTTCAGTTTCTCAAGTCAGTCCTTATTTTACAAAGGCTGAAATTGACTGGACCCACAAAGTTAGACAGAGAACCCAAGATCAAACACAAAAGTACCTGACTCCTCAAACTGGGGGCTAGAGGGTAGGGGGAGGGTTTGTTTTTCTTTCTTTTTCCTTTTCTTTCTTTTTTAGGTGTGTGTGTGTGTGTGTGTGTGTTTCTGTGTATGTGCATGTTTGTTAGGCTGTGTATGTACACATGTATGTGAGTGTACATGGAAACCAGAGGTCCACATGGGATGTCTTCCTTTGAATGTTCTCTGTAATTTTTTAAATTCTATTTTGTGTTTGTATGTGTATGTGTGAGACTGTGGTCACGTGTCTGCCATCTTGAATGTGCGGAAGTCGGAGGACAATCGGTCCTTCTACCATGTGGGTTCCTAGAATTGAACCCAGGTCATCAAGCTTGGTGACAAGTGTTAAACAGGTGTGTAAGCTTTCGTTGCCTGCAAGGCCTTCCTCACGGAACTGTAGGTGACAGGCTATGGGTATGCAGGGAAGAGGGAGAAGGGAGTTGTGTAGACTGCCAAGATTCCTTTCATGAATTTTCCCAAGTCCAGCTTGGCTAGAGAGACAGGGAGAACCAGAGGGCAGGGGGCTGAGTGGAAATCTGTCCCCCACCCCAAACTGCTGGCAGTGCTCTATTTTGAATGTGTGTTTACTCCAGGGTGGGGGGGAAACATTCCAGGGTGCCCCCACCTTCACTAACACCTTGGGGCAGTGAACAATTAGAATGAACGGTTTTCATCAAATGCCCCTCCATAAAACCATTTCCCAGGAAATGGAACACAGCACGGGGCCAGCTGACTGCATTTTCCACCAACAATGAGCATTGTGGGAACAGGTACTATATTTAAATGATTTTCCTCCAGCTTTCTGCCAACTCTGTCTTTCAAGGAGACCTACATTGCTGTGCTGAGGCCTCCTTCCCCTCTGGCCGGCAGGAATGGAATAGGGAATAGGACCCTGTCTCTTCAACACCCATGTGTAAAACGCCAATAAACAAACCAGCAAAGACCTGCAGGCCTAATTGCCTTTTAACTCCACCGAGATGATAAACTCTCAGAGCAAGAAGGAAAGACTCCCAGGGATTTAACAAGTTTATCTGCAGGCCACTTGAACGTTTTCTGTCTGCCTACACTTCAGTGAGTTCACTAATAAAAGGAAAAAGGGCCTGAGCCTCAAACCCTTCAATGACTAAGAAATCGAAGATTTAAAACGTATGGCCAGCAAAAAAACAACCCATTAGCCAAGCTTTACTTTAGGCGTTTGTAAAGGCTGAAGCAAGGATGGCAGTCCCCTACATTCCCAGCACTGGTCACTTCCCTTCAGAGAATTACTTGCAAAACAACCAGTCTTCTCACAAGGAAACTGCAAACCCTTTAAGTTTAAATTTAAGGGGCTGTAGTGACAGGTGAGAGCAGAAGCCCACATTGCTGATGGCGGAGGGTCCCCAACATCATCTTAACTTCCACGGGGGTATCTCTCCTTGAAGGGATTTCTTAGTCTCACTTAGTGGCTGTTTCTGTTCATTTACAACACACCATGCAGAAAACTAACTAACTAACTAACTAACTAACTAACTAACTAACTAACTAACTAACTAACTAACTAACTAAAAAATCCAAAGCATTCTGCACTTACTGAAGTTAAATTGAAAAAAAATCAAACGGAACTAAAACACTTTCAAGTAAGTTGGAAGACCTGAGACCGGAAGTAGGGGCGTGGCCTCCCTGGCAATCTTGTTCACAATGGTTAACTTTTATCGATGTGAAATTTTACTGTATGAGTTTCTAAAGAAATGATAGGATAAACAGAGGTTAAGTATAAGTAGCTTGAGGAACCTAACAGGGGCATTTTAACAAATACTCTGTCCTTTACAGCTGGAGAGATAATGCCGATGCACTGGCCGCACACATCGGATGGAGACAGGCATATAACATGCCGTGTGAAGTTCAAAGAGCAGTTATAAAAACTTCCATAATATGATCTCATTCTTTTTTCATCAGGCTAGATATAGAAAACCTAAAAGCAAACACACGCACACACACAAACAACAAAAAACAACAACAAAAAACAACTAGTCCCCTCAAATGTTAGTATTTCTGTGGGTAGGTTTGAAGGGATTTGCCTTTCCTACACAGACGCTTGAATTAATTGATAGCGGATTAACTTTTGCAGTGCTGAGTTAAGCAAACACTCTGCCACTGAACTCTTTAATTATTTAATATTTCTTATTTTATATGTATTTATTTGTGTGTGTGGCATGAAGCAGAGGCACATGCACCTGGAGGTCAGAGGACAACTTGTGGAAATTGGCTCTTTCTGGCTAACATGTGGGTTGCAATGATCACACAGGTACACCTTTACTTGCTAAGCCATCTTCCCAGCTCCAATTATTTGAAAATTTAAATAACAAATGTATATCATGTGGTGGCTAGTTTTATGCTAACCTGAAACACACTCTAGTCACTGGGAGGAGGAAACCTCAGTTGAGAAAATGCTTCTGCAAAAACAAGCTGTAGCAAGCCTATAGAACATTTTCTTAGTGATCGATGAGCAAGGGCTCAGCCCACAGTAGGTGATGCCACCCCTGGGCCGGTGGTCCTGCATTCTATATGAAAGCAGGCTGAGCAAACCAGGATGAGCAAGTCAGTAAGCAGCACCCCTCCATGGCCTCTGCATCAGCTCCTGCCTCCAGGTTCCTGCCCTGTGTGAGTTCCCGTCCTGACTTCCCTCAAGGATAGACTATGATGTAGAAATGTAAACAAAATAAACCCTTTCATCCCTAAGTTACTTTTGGTCATGGTGTTTCATCACAGCAATAGTAACCCTAAGACATACCATCTTTAGAAATTAATTTACATACTGAAGCTTATGAGTAAATAAATAAATAAATAACCCCCCCCCAAAAAACCCAAAAAACAAAATACCCCATCCCCACATAAAAACCCTACCCCCTTATACATCAACACCTTTCTCCTGAGCAACAGGAAGAGAGCCATGTCTGAGATATCAGGGGAAGACCTTGCTCCCTTTCTTCTGAGAGACATGAACACGGGACACATATGGTGACATATGACTTTAGTGGGACATAATCTCCAGTGATAGGAGAACTCAATGGAGACACTAGCCATAGGCTCAACTCTCAGCAGTGACCTCCCTGTTTCTCTTTTCCCTTCTATCAGGGAACAAACACCCCGAGACCCTCTTCACACCAGCCTGCTCCATTTACTCAAGTCAGAGCAGCCCTGGAGAAGGGAGATTGCCAAGTGCAAAACCTGGACTGCTATTTTTCTATTAAAATCTTGTCCATGTTTTTCCTATTGGAACCTGGAAACAGGACAAATTCTGAAGGGATCCAAAGGAATTTCTTTAGAAAAGAATTCTGTTAACACCAAAAGCTCCCCGAGCGCCACACAAAGCAAATGCTAGACTTCATTAGGCTGAAATGTGTAAGCAGAGTTCAAACCCAAAACGAGTCGTCCTTCGCAGCAGGCTGGGCTGCATCAGGGCTTATGCGTTTGTACACTGATCCTCTCACATGCCTGCGACTCCCCGCTTCATCGTTTCATAATCAGCTCCAGATTTTCTATCGCTCCCACAGTGTGAGTCTCTGAGCTTCGGATTTGGGAGAGGTGCTGTGGAAGGGTATGGAAGTACACAGGAAATCTGAATAAAAATACACTCCCGACTGAAGTTATGACTCCTACCCGAGAGAAGGAACAAATGGAGCACATAACTTGGAACCTAACTGGTCCCAAGGAACTGTCAGAACACGGATATGTACAAGGGTTGTATGTACAAATGGATGGGAGATGTCTTGACCAATGAAGGAAGGAAGAGGAAGATGAATGGGTTCTTCTGAGCAATATGCATCTGTGTTTTAGAGATGTCAGCTAGAGCCCTAGGACGCTTACTAAAGGATCAGGTTTATCTGGAATTAGCTTTATCCCTGAAGTTCAAACACAAATGACCTCTCTGGGGATTCGAAGGGCTACTCTTAAAATCATTCAAGTTTTGTGACTTCACAGATGACATTATTACACAGATAACACGAGCTCTCCATGGCCAAGCAAGTGACAGTCACATTGGAAGCCTGCAGATCAGGATTAGATTTTCTTTTTTACCTAGAAGACAGCTCCACTCCATGGGTCAGCGAGTCAGTCCCCAGGGAAACTGTGTGACTGACTGCTGTTATCAAATGTGTTTTAAATAGTTATTCTTTTCTAGACTGGATCAGCTTTAATTTCTGTTTTCAAAGTGATAGCTCTGCGAGATATTCACCTACCTCTTTTCCAGTAAAATAATTAGGAAGTGAATCAAAATGTAAAAATCTAAATGTAGTGTTCAACTGATTTGAAGGCTATGCAGAGTGTTGGGATGCATGAACTCACTTTACAACTCTGCCTTCCATTTCATGGACTCCAGCTCCAGAGACAGCGAGGCATTTTCTCACAGCCCACATGGATCTTGGGACTAGCATCTACTTGCTTTTCACAGTGACTCTGCACATTCCAAGGGGGCCAGGGCATAAACACACGGGCTTTCACCCTCCAACCCCTCTAGTCGGCTTCCTCCCAAGCCCGTCATCTAAACATCGCTTCTTCACAGGTATATGGTCTTGGATTTGTCACGCTGAATGTGAGACTTTACAAGGCCAATAAAATGACAGCTGGACAGAGGGGACTGGGTGGCTTTTACCAACTATGAAACACCACAGCCTTTAACTCCTGAGGATCAGGAACTTGAAAGCACTGAGATCCACTTAGCTTGGTGTCTGTCATAAAGTTAAGGCTAATCCAATCCTCCCCCCTCCCCCCCTGCAGCTCTATCTTAAACCCTCAAGCTTCTCCTAGGCAGACTTAACTGATGAAGACTTGATTATGCCTTCTCAGGCCATAAATTCTAGATATTTATAACATAACTGTTGTCATTTGGGTCAATTAAGATGCTTTTACTGGCTTGGAACAACTACCTATGGGGCTTGTCAAATACCCTGACAGTGCTTTATGACCCTTTATGGTGATTTTATCTTACAGGGATATGAAAGATGCCTGCATAGAAAAATCACCAGGAAGCTTCTAAAGCGGGTTTCCCCAACTTCGTGATAACCCACACCTAGGCTCTACTCTATCTCCTTTTCTATTCACACAGAAATGCAGTTTGACTTTCAACCCTCTCCTAGACTTGGCATCTGTGATCACCTTTTCTCCTCCAAAGACCTAAGGGGAAGAGATAACCACCTCGTGAGACGGTCTTTCATTAGACACAAAACAAAACAAACACCTAAGAGGTGGGCTGGCTGGACACCCAGCTAGGACATGCTAGGCTTCCCAATGTCCAACCTTTCTCTGACCAGTGCTTGCTTTTACTTGAGAGACAAACACTCCCTCATGAAAAGCAGAATAGACAACAACAAAGAACGGAATTTATTAGGGGATTTCACCCAGACAGGTTGTAGCTTCTGCCTTTGTGGGAAATCGAATCCTGCTGTGTCTTCCTTTAAAGGAGCCCCTAGGCACCTACTGCTTACTGGGCACTGAGCTAGGCAGGGATAAAAGAGTCCAGGGAAATCCAGGGGTGGGAGTGGGGAGGTAGGGCGGAGAAGCAGACATATTCATAATTACTATGCCAAGTGTTAACAGGCTCCAGGAGAGTTACGTGCTGGAAAGCTGAAGGCCTTGAAAAGTAACGCTCCTTCTTTAGTGGGAGGAGATGATGATTGCTTGAGAGGAAGCATTTCTAGTCTGAGCTTTCACAAATGTAAGGAGACAGGCAGGCCTACTGATTGGAAGAGTATCTCCTGCAGGAAAAGCAAAAGCCAAGGATGGATCTGAGGAGACAGGATACATGGGGATTTCCCTCTTTGGATCAGCAGCCAGCAGTGGAATGAGCTGGGGCTGAGAGCATCTTACAAGGCATTGCATTCCTCTGCCATGAGCTTTCTCCATCCTTAGTCAAAGGGGATGAGGCACAGTGGTATGCTCTCCCGGATGGATGGGTAGGGACCACTGCCCCATGTCTATTGGCTTCATACCCCATGAACACCCAGTTAGCCCTCACCCCCCTCCCCAGGCTAACTCGGCAAGCATCATTCTGACCCTGTCACACTTCCTGGGTTAGAGAACACCTCAATTTTGAGTATCAAAACAGCATGCTTTGTAGAAGCCATGTGGGGCATCTACAACCTCACCAGGTAAACATACAACGTGCTGACACCATGCAAGACCCTGTGGTAAGGATGAATCAGAAAGGCGGTGGGAGGGGCCATGGCTTCAAGTGCATCGTGATCCTGGGGTACTCAATGGTCTTTAATCTTCTTGTTTTGTTTTTCTTCATCCTGCAACATTTCTGAGGACACAGCTTCATTTGAAATGAAACACTAGGAACAAACACCTACCATAAAAGGAAGACAGTCTGTGGAAACTACATCACAGCGTGTAAAAGTCTACATCACAGATAATGCTAGCTACTGGCTACCATTAATTTCCCCGGACTTGCTGCTTTAACTATGCTATGTAAACCCAGGCCCAGAAAGTGACAGTGTGGCTCCAAAGGCCACAAGCCACCAGATGACAAAAAAAAGTTAGTTTTCAAAGATATTATGAAAGGATTTGCTGCTATTGAAAATGTACAATATCTGGCCAGTTGACACTGTTGAGTCGCTCTATGGGGCTGCAAACCCCCTCAGCTTCTTCAGTCCCTTCTCCAACTGGAACCCCCCCATGCTCAGTCCAACAGTTGCTGTGAATTGAATCTTGGATATGCCCAACTTTTGGGCTAATATCCACTTATCAGTGAGTAGATCCCCTGGTGCTCCCAGTGTCTGGACCACCAACCAAAGAATACACATGGAGGGACCCATGGTGCTGGCCACATATGTGGCAGAGAAGGGCCTTGTTGGCCATCAGTGGGAGGAGAGAACCTTGGGCCTGAGGGTGTTAGAGACCCCAGTATAGGAGAATGCCAGGGAGGGAAGATGGGAGAGGGTGGGTGGGTGGGGGAGCACCCTCACAGAGGCAGGGGGAGGGGGGATGGGATAGGGGTTTCCAAAGGGGAGACCTGGAAAGGGGAAAACATTTGAAATGTAAATAAAGTATCAAAAAATAAAAAATAAAAAATAAAAAAAAGAAAATGTAAGATAGCCAGCTTTGTTTGTTTAGACTCTATTTGGTTCCAGAAAGGATTAAAACATCTAAAACCAAATAGAAGAGGCTCATGTTTCTAAGGAGGGAGAGCTGGAGTTACATCTACCATGCCAACGCCAGGCTGGTTCTGAATGGGATGTGGACCACACTCACGTAAACATGGAAAGCTTCTAAAACCCAACATCAACAATCTCCAGCTCTTCCAGCACCAAGGGAGGCACAGAACCACCCCTGCAGAAAGCTGGGAACAAAGGGCTTTACCTTCTCTCGTTTGTACTCAAGGCTCCAGTGCAAATCTCCTTGCAAGTAGTGGAGGATGGCAAAAAACCACAGAGCACAGAAGTCAAAGTTCTTCTGCTTGCTTCATGCTGCATGGGAGAAGACCCTTCAGAAGACCCTCAGCCTCTGCCTCTGACAGAATGAAGCTAATGCCAGTCTTTGGGCTCAAGAGTGTTGCGAACATTCTAGGAAGACATGTAACAGTGCCCATGCCTAATATCTCTGCACTGCTCAATGAACAATAGATGTGTCATCTTGTAGTCCTCTCCAAAGAAGAGCCAGAAGAATAAGGTACAGAGCATTGCCTCATCATAAAAACCCACAAGAGATCACAGGAGAAAAACTCAAAGAATCAAAAGGAAGCTCCGAGAAATACTGGCTTCTAAACTCTCAGAAAATTGAACCAGGACTCTAAGAGCTTCAACAGGTCAGGAGAGGGAAATAAGGCCAGTTTGAAAAACATAGACGAAGCTTCTGAGGAAGCACTTCTAAGCTGACTTTGAGAGAAGGATTCAGGAAAATAATAGGGAATTTTTGGATAATGGCAAGCCATAATCACAAGGACGTGGAAAAAGCAATGAATACTATTTTAAGAAGAGGAAAAAACACTCCATTATCTGGGAGTGGTTGAGAATCCATAAAAAACTGCGGGGAACCCATCTCAGAGGGAATCTGAGAACCAGGTACTGAAGACTGAACCTGAGCAACTGGAATCAGGGACTGGTGGGGTGTCACAGCTGGCTGGGATGAGCTCCCAGGGTTGTGAGTCAGGGGAACTGCCCTCAGAAGCTAGAGGTATGTAGGTTACCCTAGAACTATGCTAGGGCAGACAGGAAGAAGTGGCTGGAAGAGGAACTCTGTGGGAAAAACTGGCTGACTTCCGCTGGTGATGAGACATGAAGTCTAGCTACACAGGGTCTGGATAGAGGCTGCTGGGTCTGACACCCAGATCTGTCACCCATCAGCCAAGGCTCAGGGCATCTACTCACTGTTAACACAGCTTTCCCCATTTAGAATGGGACTAAAGACTCCTGACTTCACATGGACTTCTGCTGGGCTCATCCTAAAGCCGATCAAACAAACAAACAAACAAACAAACAAACAAAAACCAAATAACAACAATAAAAATAGTGAGAATTTTGGTGATTTTAGTATGACAAATGGCCAATCCTCAGGTTTCTCTTTCAGGCTTATTTTTTTAAATGACTTTTTCAAAAAAATAATTATTTATATACTTATATATTTTATGTATATAAGTACACTGTCCCTGTCTTCAGACACACCAGAAGAGGGCATTGGATCCAATTACAGATGGTTGAGAGTCACCATGTGGTTGCTGGGAATTGAACTCAGGACCTGTGGAAGAGCAGTCAGTGCTCTTAACTGCTGAGTCATTTTTCCAGCCCTCTTTCAGGCTTATTACCATATAACATCAGACATTCAACATTTGTTTGAGAAGTCAAGGTGTCAGCATGAACGGAGACACAGTCACTGTGACCTCGGACCAGCCATCTAGCTTCCATCTCTTCCTGGAAGTGTCTTTCTGAAAATACAAGGCTCAAGGACAATGGTGATGGTTTGTTTCATTTAAAAGAAATAACACATTGCTTGAAAAATAAATAAAGGTAGTACTTTTGCCTTATTTCATAAGAGGAAGGAGAGAGAAGATGACACACGGTACTAGTGATTACCTGCCCCTTTTAAGCCCTGTCAGCAACACAAAGGCTTAAAACTGAAGCTTAATCCAGGGCACGTTATCCCTCTAAGCCCATGCCTTAACTCAAGGGGACCAAAAGGAATGTCTGCATTTCTGCAGGAGTTTGTGGTAGGTTCAGTTAACATTTTAAGGAGCACCCTATTTTCCCAAGTTCCAAAGAATCTAAATCTAAACCTAAAATGGCCTTCTGCTTTGGTTACCGAGAAACGTTTCTCATCTCTTAAGTTTCCCAACGTCCATCTTACACAATACAAACTGTAAAGATGGGCCTAGTCTGACCCTGTAAGTCTGGAATGAACAGCTAAGGATGTGGGTAGCTGGGAAATTCTTGCTTAGCACACCTTTTTGATTCTGGAAAAACCATCACTGAGGGCCCTGAGTATACATGCCTTTGCTTCTACGTTAAGCTCATGGTATTTTGAAACAAAGTTTTGAGAAAACCCACATAATCAAAGGAGATCAGGCAAATGACCAACTGATGACTTCAGTAGCCAACCCTGGGAGTTAATGGATGTTAAGGACTTCAGATGGCCCAAGAACACAGAAGGAGAGAAGCCATGGGGCACTTTCTCTAAACTGGATGAAGTATCTTCTCTGAGAGCCCTGTAGCCCACCCGGACCCTCTATGGCTTTTTAAAAAACCTCTAACTATGTAACAAGTGAATGTTACAATGTAACATTACCTTTGACTAACTAGCTTTGCTTCCTTGATGTATCAAGCCCAAGGTCAGTGATTGCTTTGATTACAGAAGGAAACAGGTACTTTACTGAGCTTTCTGGATGGGTAGCACCGGAAAGGTAACCTCTCAAAGATGGATGTCATCAAAAACTACTACTGTTACCAGGGGAAAAAATTCCCCTCCACACACAGAGAAGCTCTACAGCTCTCATGAGTTGCAGTCTCTGCCCGATAGCACAGGTTGAAGGGTTCTTGTGCAGGAATTCTGTAAAACCCCTAAGAGCCGAGTGTCCTTGGGGAAGTGGAAACATCCCTGAGTCCCATTTTCTAGTCTCCGAAATGAAACCTCCAGATAGGCACTTGGTTTTTATCTATGTTGGAATCAACCTACAAATATCTTCTATTGCTATTAATACAAAGTTTCTAAAAATCACATCTTCTAGCTCTCTCAAGTGTAGTTATTCAAAACTATGGGTAAATTCTTTGGAATGGAGAAAATTTCCCTTAGCAACCCAGGAACAAATAGAAACTTGGGTTCAATCCCATTGTATTACTGGGTCAACTGTTCGAACAGAATGCTCCTCTCCTCTGGATCTACGAAACAAAGCAGATTGTCCATTTGAGTGGCCCAATGCTGTCCCTTTACAAGATGAAAGCTGTAAATTATCTATATGAGTGAAGAGACACCATCTTAACGTGACAAAGCTGCAGGGCCACCAAGTTCCTGGGCTAGCTAAGCTTCTGAGCTCAGCTATTCCTCCACATTTCAGTAATGCCCACTTCAGTATTGCCTGGACCTGCTGCCATATTTCAGTGCAAGGAAGAGATACCAAAGTCATATCATAGCTACTGATCCCATTCTTCTAGTGATTGATAGATTCTCTCTTATTTTTACTTAATTTTGTAACTTTTAAGTAAATTTCTCACTGAACCCAATTTAAGAAATAAAAGCCAAAACCAACCAACCAAACACAAAACCCCCAACACTAGCACAGCATTTGTATCTTCTCTACTTCCATTCTGTTATGTACAGGGCAAGGGATAGACTTAGAATTCCAGCAGACTTCTCTGTGACAATGACATTTTCACTGTTCAGAGAGGAGAGGACTCACCAGCCCTGTCTAACGCTAAAGCACTAACTTCCTACTTGATGTGGCCACTGAGTTCCTTGGAAAATGACCGGTGTGACAGAGGAACTAAATTTTGCTTCCTGTTAACTTTTAGTAGATTCGAATTTAAATAGTCTCATGTCACTTATAAAAGCCCCGAAGATTCACCTTTTATGGTTGTGAATTACCTCTTCCTGTTTTGGTTTTGATGTTTTCTATTTTGTTTATTTATGTCTTTGATTTACATCTTCTTCTCTGTATTTGCTCTTACAGTTTTTATGAACACCAGACATTAACCAAGAGATAGATTACAACAGGATCTGTCCAGCTGAAATCCTTCCTTCCCCAGATCTTGGTCCTCAGGTTCAGTATGTAGATGTGATGTAGATGTAGATGTGGATGGAGATGGAGACTGAGACGGAGATGGAGACGGGGACGGGGACAGAGACGGAGATGTGGACGGAGACGGAGATGGAGACGGAGATGGAGACAGGGACAGAGACGGAGATGGAGACGGGGACGGGGACGGGGACGGAGACGGAGATGCGGACGGGGACGGAGACGGAGATGGAGACGGGGACGACGGGGACAGAGACGGAGATGTGGACGGAGACGGAGATGGAGACAGGGACAGAGACGGAGATGGAGACGGAGATGGAGACGGGGACGGGGACAGAGACGGAGATGGAGACAGGGACAGAGACGGAGATGGAGATGGAGACAGGGACAGAGACGGAGATGGAGACGGAGATGGAGACGGGGACGGGGACAGAGACGGAGATGGAGACAGGGACAGAGACGGAGATGGAGACGGGGACGGGGACAGAGATGGAGATGGAGACAGAGACGGAGACGGAGACGGAGATGATATGTGCATGTGTGTACACTCCTGTGGAAACGTGGTTGGAAAGAGAAAATGAAAAGCCAAGAGATCCCAGAGGAAAGCAGGCCAGACTCTGGCCGTTGTGATACTTTCTTTTCTCCAGAATGAATGAATCATCTGAATCCAGTGTGGCCATGAGAGGGAGGCAGAAGTGCTGAGTGTACAGGCTGGTGTCTTGAACTCCCATGTAACTGGATTCCTCCAGGGAAGGGTAGGCTCCGACAGAAGATGCTTTGTAGAGTGTCCTGCTGGCCCTGATGATTTGGGGATACTGTGGAGCATTTTTTATGTGGGAGAATTGTTAATATGGATAGAGCTGAGAATCAGGAGGCTAGCTTGTGGGGATTTCTGCCACTTTTGATGGAAACAGCAGAAAAGAACAGGTAGCTGACTGTAAAGAGCCTTGAAGAAGGAAATGATATTCAGGTTTACAGACAACGTCTCTCCATAAAACAAGCATCCACTTCAGTCCTAGGCCTTGCTACTTGTTTCATGCCAATGAGCAATCTACTATGAAGCTGGATATCTGTGGGGGTATAGGGCAGCAGGGCTGGATGAGACTGTCTCCCAGAGACAATCAGAAGCCCTGAGTTATGAACTCTGGAGGGCTCAGGTTGTTTCATCCTTGATGACTGAACTTGGGTAGTATTTAAAGATTTACTCCAAAAGACTCCCAAATTCTAAGATGAGGGACAAAGTTAAAGCACAGTACTTAAAGTGACCTGGGGAATACTTTAGATGATGTTAACTTGGGATTTTCCTGGAGTCCTTCATAGTTTCTTATACTATTCTTCACTTCTTACTACTTCTGGATTGATTCTAAATGGGCAAAGAATCCCAAGCATATGTATTATGTAACCTTTACACATAGAGCCAATTCTGCCATAAAGCATCTACCTGTACAGCCAGGTACTAGGCTCACAATGGTAGACTCTACAGAGCAGGCACTTAGCTACTGAATACAGGTACCTATATTGAAAAGCAATAATTCCTATGGTGACAAGTGCTATAGAGAGATTAAAATATGGGACATAGACAGATAGGTCCTGGATATCTGGATGTCCCTGGGTAGGTCCCTTTAAGAAGCAACAGCTAAGCTGAGACCTACAGGATGGGGAACAGCCAATCATTAGTGACAGAGGCTGTGGTGAGCTCTGTAGTAACAAGCTGTGTCCATCAGCAGGAGGGCAGAGAGCAAGCTGTTAAGACTAGGATTGGGCGAGCATACTGTAGATTAAGTGACAGGAGGGTTGGAATATACATGGGTCTGGCTGGAAAGTCCCTAGCAAGCCAGAGTAAGGACTGTGGATTGCCGAAATGAAAAAGCTCCCGAAATATGTAGAGCCCCTTCCCTTAAGTATACTGTCAGCAGAGATGGTTTTTATATCGCCTTTCTCTCTCCAAGGAAGAGTTTCCTCAAAGAAAGGAAAGATTACACTAGTACCTTTTGTTCAATGAGCTGGGGAAGGAATCAAGCTCTTCCAAATACTCACCAAGCATCTGCCACCACCACAGGGGTCACCAAACATCTGTAGCTACCAAAGTCACCACCACAGGGGCTTCACAGAGAACAGGCCCCTCTGTGGTAGGCACATACAGTCAACTCAGGTAGGCCCAACCCCCTTGGAGGTCATACCATCCTCTGGGTCTAATACAAATAGTTTTCCTGCCACTGGGCAAAGCACAGGAAAAGATGTGTGCCCCTTAAAAATGGAGATGGGGAGCCAAATACCCAGAGCATCAGACTGGGATCTAGATGAGGCTGGAGAAGCTAAGAGTGGGAAAATCACGTGACACAAAATAAAAAGAAGGAACTGTGGCAGGAATGATTGGTTTGGGGAAAGCTAGATGGAAAGAATTTGGAAGGGAAGACCTTCCCAATGGTCTTGCTGTGGACGATAGCTATAGATAGAGACAGAGGGGCTAATTAGTTCCTGGGCCGAAGCCCCGGTTTCTGTTGAGTGAGTGATTGTCTTGTGTTCAATACATGCCACATCATGAGTAAATTAAGTATTTGAGATTTTTTTTCTTTTTTCCCCAAGCAATGGGAATTGCCCAACCTTAATATAATTAATTAAGAGTCAATGAATGTTTAATTTTGTTCTGGTGCTTGTACCAGCGCCACAATAAGTTCTTTGTCTTGGCCAAGGCCAAGAATTTAGAATTTGCCTAAATATTGGGAAAGGGAGAAAGGCTGGAAAGGGGGCAAGGGTTAGTCAGTAGTGTTCTCCCAAATACTCTGAGGCACGCATTGCTCCCTAGTGTAACAGCCCATCCAGTGAAACCCAAGAGTTTGCCCCTGAGGGAGGCAGTGGATCCAGGAGGAACAATGTTGCCTCATGCCTTTCTGTTGGCGCCAAGAGTTACAAGTTACGCTTTCAAACTCCAGTCTGGTCAGCTGACTGAACCATCTTAACTAGCACATGCTCAACTATGCTTTCATTTGATGTATTCTTATTTTTAGTCATAAGCAGTCAAAAGAAGGTTGAGAAAAGCTAAAAGACAGAGATAGGAAGAGCCATTGCAATAGTCTTTCCGGGGTGCTACAACCAAATGAACAGCTTTTGGCTAGCCTCCAACCACTATCTGGCAGGTGACCAGACAGAAACGCGTGGATTTTTATCACCGTAGAATTCCTATTATTGGCTTCTGAGAAAATTCTAATAAAAACAACAGTAAAAGGTGCTTCTGCTTACTTTGTCCATCATGTGTCAGCCCATATGCACGGTATTTTATTGACATTACTACAGTCAGTGCTCGCAACAATATGAAGCAGCCAGTGTTCTTACCAATCCCCATGGAGCACACAGAAGCTGAAATTTGAGGTGCTCTCCTGGTTAGCAAATAGAGGAACTGGGATCACAACCCAAGATGCTTGGTTTTGCAGTCTGCATTAACTTGTACTCACACCTGATCCTGTGCCAAGTTATTCTCTAATTAGACTCTCACTAGGTACATGAGTTGGAGAGACTACCAAAAAGGTGGGAGGTTCTGTGTACACCAGCAGAGGAAGGCTCAGTTTTTTATCAAGGGAAGAAGCACATGCTAGGTGCCATTTCTATATCAACCTGCCGAGCTGTGAAGGGATACAAATGATCCCTGGATCTGGGAGCCACTGGCTTCTCATTCACCTCAAGTCTGACTGAGAATTAACAAACTGGAGAAGAGAAGGACGGAGACCCAGGGTACAGATAGACACAAGGTTCCAGTCATTGGAATCTTGTCTTAATATTCTTCTGGGGTGTGGTGATACTCCGACCAAGTCACGTGAGAGGAGACAGGGAGGTGAGGTCCATTGGTCCCCCCTCACTTCTCTATTCACCTCGTTTGGTTTAAGTAGAAGCACAAGGACACCAAGCCAGGCCCGCAGCTAATGAGCCCTCATTCCTACCACACCCTGTAGGACAGGGATCCTTTAATACAGTTCCTCATGTTGTGGTGACCACCCCTGACTATAAAATTATTTTTAGTTGCTGCTTCATAACTGTAATTCATGTTTCTAGAGACAGGGGTTTGCCACTGGGGATAGGGGGTCATGACCCACAGGTTGAGAACCACTGCTGTAGGATTTCAACATCTCAAGATGACTGCAAGTCTAACACCTAAGGGAGAACTTTATAGCAGTACAATAAAAAAATGGAATTCATCTAAATAAATATCGCATCCCAGACTCTAGGGGTGGTAAGATTCTTGGAAATTCAGGCAACTATAATTTTTACTCACTAATATCAACTTGCAGCTAAGATACCCAATGCAATTATGTAAGTGGGGGGTAGGAAAGAAGAGAAGGGGAAGGTGGTTGGTTTCAATTTCCCACCAGATAAAAGGTTTCAGGGTGCTCCTGAGTTAGTGACCCCGAGAGCCTTCAGCATCCAAATTCTTAGAGCACCCTCTTCCCATTTTGTATCCTGTCCCCAGTTTTTGTACATACCACTGCTATCTGTCCATCTGCTCGTCTCTCCATCTAATCCAGATAGAATCCTTACGGCCCCCACCTGCTAAGCACGGAAGAGTGCAAGGGAGTGCTCCTTTTTCCTAGGCTTTAGGACGAATAACCAACAAAGGGTACTTTGCCTGGCTAACAGAAGCACTCAGGAAATGCTGGCTTAAGAGCTTCACAGAGGAACCAAGATAACACAGTCCAGGGAAGGACTGTGGGGACCCGGTAACCCCTCACCAGTTGTGAGTGTGCCTGCCTGGTGCAGAGGAGGTGCCCATAGCACTGATTAAATGAATGAATGGTAAAGTGGGTGGACAGCTAGAAGGAAATCCAACAAATTCTGCATGGGGGGAAAAGGGGCTTTCCGGGGACACTAGGCAGTAGTGCCTGACTCGTGGGTAGGGGGTCTTGTCTCAGTTCAGGAGCTGTGATCTCAAGACTCTGGAATCAGAAAGACCTGGATAGGAACTTGCTCAGCCACCCAATTACCACACATCCTTTTGTCTTTCTAAGACAAAAGAAGAATCGCCCTCTCTAGGTTGCTGGGAAGATTAGAAATTGGAAAAACACAATGTCAGAGAGATACTAGCAAATCCTAGCAGGAATTCCTGTTAGGCCTAACTAGAAGCTTCTTTCTGCCCAGCGCCTATGTATACTTCCTATTCGCCAGGCATTAGCTAAGCACTCTAGAAATGTCAACACACTCCTTGCTCACAATAACCCTGTGAGTCAGGTACTGTTATCTCCCATTCTGCAGATAAGGAAAATGGGAGCAAAGAGGGTAAATAGCATGCCAGAGTCACATAGCCAGGAAATGGTCTAGCAGGGATTCCCACACTAGCAACCTGGCCAGTATCTTGTGCACTTAACCCCTGTGATGTGCTGCCTGCTGACAGAGAGTGCAGGCTTACTTCTTTCTAGAAAACAAGAAAAGAAAAGAAAAGAAAAGAAAAGAAAAGAAAAGAAAAGAAAAGAAAAGAAAACAAGAGAGAAGAAAACAAGAGAGAAGAAAAGAAAAGAAAAAACCCAGAAAGACTTTAACTAACTAAATATGGTGCAAACCTCAAGGATAATATATATTAATTAAAAAACAAAAATGTGATTCTCAAAATGGTCATATTAATATGTCTGTCATTCTGACAAAGTATGACTTATTAGGGACACTAGTTTCTAGACACCCTTTCCCTACCCTGAAGTTGTTACTGTGTCATATTGATATGACCATTTTGACAATTACAGTTTCATTAATTAGTTAGCGTGATAAAAATGTATCCATTAGAAGTTTTATATGATATAATTTAATTTTGTAACAACTCAATGAATTAGGTGTTGCTGTCCATGATTTGAAAACAACATGCAGAGAATTTCCTTCACTTCTCTACCTAGGCCTCTTCCTAATCCTGACACACCGTGAAGCTCAGGAGAGCCAACACCGAGCCCACCTTCCTGGAGATGGATAAGCAAATTCTAGAAGCAAAAGAAGCATGTCAAAGGAAGTCCTGGGTTGGAAGGAGAAGCCATGGGCTATGAGAGCATGAAGTAAGGGAATCTGATTGTGCCACAATCATATTCTTTCCTGAGGAAATAGAGGGTAGGCATGGTTTGGAGTTAAAGACCCAGACAATGGGGAGAAAGATCCAGAGACCTTCTGGGCTCACCCCTGACTGTCTCTGATAGTCTCAGTTGGGGTAGGTCTCATCTAGACTCATCTTCACCCTTCACAGGGCATGAAGCTCATGACCCTCTCTAAACATTAATAATTTGAACTATGAGAGAGAGATTACAGGATAGCAAACAAGTATCTGATATACGATGATTCTTTGTTTTGTATTTTATCTACCATCCCAAGTATACATGTTTGAAAAGTGAGCAGCTGTTGTATATACTACTGAGAAGCCCAGTGCGCAGACAGGCACATTTGGGGACTTGTTAAAATAACTTCACGCACCTTGCTCATGGGGACATAAACCACTGGCTAACAAATCTAACTCCCTTTGCTGTTGGGCATCTTAGGTCAGCTCCTACTCTATAGAGTTTCTGGCAAAGAACAGGTTTTTAATATAATGTGTACTGACGGCCCAGGGGCATACAGGACTCCTCAGGACTCCGTCATGCATTCATCAAGGATTAATCAATGTCTAATGTATGCCAGGACTGGTCTAGTCCCTGACACTACAGAAATGGTGAAAATAGGTAGACAGCCTGTTCTTACAGAGCTTACTCTCTACTGATCCAGACACAATTAACACATCTCTTCATTCACAGGTACAACTACCTTTTAAATGGACATTGTCCTTGAGTTTCTTTTAAACATGTAAATGTCATTAATGCCTGATCCTCATGCATGTTTTTCTTTCTCATTGGGATACAAACTATGCTTCGAAGTTAGAGGTACTGGGTGAGAAGGGCCATGTGTTCTGCACACATCCTGCATGGCCTTCTAGAGGCTCCATTTGAGTTGGGGACTCAATCACGGAGCACTTCAGACGTTGTAGGCGTGTCAGCTGAAACCTCTGCATAGCACAGCTTAGCACAAAGCTTCCCTCCTCTTTCTAAGTTTGTGGCTTTGAAGTGGAACTGAAGGTGTGCTTAGGAATTCAGGTGGTAGACTATGCAGACACAAAGCCAATATACAAGGATCTGCCTATTCTATGGCAGACAGAAGCCGAAATAACAAATTGCCATTCGTATTACTCACTAATAACAAACTGCTATTAGTATCACTCATCAGTATTACTCTGTGTATTAGTGTGTTCTCTGTCCTTGCACTCTCCTGAAATGTGCAAGCCATAGACAACCCTGAAACAACCTGAGTAGTATGTAAATGTCTATGCTTCGACTGTTCATTGGGACCAGCTGGCTCTACTTCCATGATCTTGTCTGAATACCACCTACTAAACCCTCTTGGTCTCGGATGTAGCCTGATCCTGATGGAGCTTCACATATGAAATGTAATCTTGACAAGCCATTTGGAATCCCTTCTGGAAAGAAAGAAAAAAGGTGAGAGCTAGCATTCTTCTGAGGAAACGAATGAGTCTGATACAAATGTCCATAGATGAAGTGTAAGAAGCCCACCCTAGAGCCTGCCTGGAGAACCTCTGCTTAGACACTAGGATTAGATTATCTTCATAAATGGTCTAGGAAGGAAGTGTGCTTCATTCTGCTAAGGCTCCATCTCCTGTTTCCAGTTAGAAGCACCACCTTGCATTTATTGTGTGGAAATGCTGGCAAAGCCATGTCTAGAAGGAGCATTAAAGGGATCATGAGATCTGACTCTGCAGTAGTTTCTCGCAACCAGTGAAGCAATTCTTCCCCCTGGTACTACAGCGGCTCCCAGAGAGACGACCTGCCTGGATTTATTATTTCTTTTTTTCTAAACATCCCTCTTTTGACCTCTTATCCAGATAATCAACCACTGATCATTTTTAAAGTATGCTAATATTTAGACAAATCCTTCTAGATCTCATTCAGGTTGGAACAGGAAATGCTTTGTGTCATTTTAATGTTTATCACCAGTAGTGGTGAAATCCTATCACACCAGGGGAAAGCATTTTCAGATGGGTTTTGATATGGCTTTATCAATTAGGATGTAAGGTCAGGACCAGGCTCAGATTAAAATCTGTGATTGAGGGTGACTTGGCTCACCCTCTCTGAAGAGCAACCATTTCTACCACAGATTTTTGTTTTAAAAATTCTTTTTGATTTTTTTTTTTTTTTTTAATTTTCTCTCATCCTCATGCTTACCCATACTAATCCGGGGTGGGAAGAATAAAAGAAATACAAATGAATACATTATTAGAGGTGAGGGGAGCAGCCCAATATTTGGGAATGACTTTATTGGTCTGGTTCTAGTCTTTATTTTGGCCTTTGTTGACTGATGACCATGGGCAAATCACTCTGCCTCCATTTTGCCACTGGCAAAATGGATAGTCACATCAGCACCCACACAGCTGGCACGAGGTTGAATGGGCCCCTCCCAGTGCACGGGGCATTGTAGACGGTCCACAGTCATCTAAATGAATGAATGATTCCACGGGTTCATCTGTTCTCACCAAACCAGTAATGTTCTAAATCAGGGTTTGGCAGGCTACTCTTGTGAGAAGCCAGCAAGTAAATACTTTAAGCTTGGCTGGCCATATGGTTTCCATCACAATGACTTAATTCTATGATGCAGCATGAACCCAGCCACAGAAAACAAATTAATGGGAGTGGCTGGTCTCTAATAAAACTTTATTTACAAAAACAGGCAGGCAGTAGAGGACTAGACTTGCCCTGTATGCCATAGTTCAACAGCCTTTCCTTGGCAGAGTCAAACCCTGGTCCGAACCTACGGAACTCAATGATGGCCTGTTGGTTCGGTGATGGGTCAAATCCATCAAAGAGAGATGAGGAGGTGAGTCTGTTACACCCAGGTTCACCTTCACTCGCAACACTCACTCACTACTTTCCATTATACGTCATAGTGTAGCAATTATGACAGTCACCTGCCTCCCAGGCCATCTACCGGCTACTCACCCACACAGCAAGCCAGCCTGCTGTGTATGCAGTTCCTTCCAGAGACCAGGCCTGTGGCCGTTGACTTGGTAGGCCAGAATCTCTCTTGGGAGGTTCTCTTTCTCTTCCTGTTCAAATTAGTGACACCCATCCTCTGTCTAAATATTCAGAGACAAGTCAGTAACTTTCTTGCCCATGTGCTAGTGGAAAGAGATGCAACTCCTTCTATTAGTTCTTTTCATCTGAGAACGAGAGCTACACTGTGGGGGATGGGTAGACATGCACAAAAGCTGCTGGAAGGGGTATTGAACTAACTCATCTCCATTCTGAACAGCTTCAAGGTCCAGGCTCTGCAAGAGCTAGCTCGTTAGAGGGTCAGAACTCAGAGAGTATGAAGGGCTATTCCTTGCACAAATACTAGGGACAGAGCTGGGCACGCAGGTTGTCCGACTGTTGGCATTTAGTCTAGGCTCTGCCCCACCATTACCTGGCAACAGCCAGGTGTGCCTGACTCACTATATAAGGGGCTGATTGTCCCCTCCTCTCTCTCTTGCTCTCTTGTTCTTGTTCCTGTTCCTTACCCTTTCTCCCCTATCCCCCTTCCTCCTTTCTCCATGTGCTCATGGCCAGACTCTACTTCTCTCTTCCCCTTCTCTCTGCCTCTCTTTCTCTTTCTCTCTCTCTTTCTTTCTGCCTTTCTATATCTCTATTACCCTCTCAACTCCCCTCCCCATTCCCTGAATAAACTCTATTCTATACTATATCTGTGGCTGGTACCTGGGGGGGGGGGGGCTGCCTCAGCATGGGTCCGCAGAGGGACCCCTTCCCCCACACCACACCAGGCTTCCACCAAACATATCTCTGGTCTCTCTTTTTATAAAACACAACACTGACCAACTCCAAAGTCCAAGTTATTAAGATCTATATTGTGCTCATAGTTGGGACTGCTAGTGCTAATCCACTCCCTATCTCATGTGGCCAGATAGTCTATCTTAGTACAATCTGCAAGCATTTTATAGATTCATATATTTACCTTTTAGTCATGTGTGTGTAGAGGGGGAACTCTTCTACTAGACCAAAACCACAAAAGAAACCGATCTCTGTATCTACTATGGGCCCTCCTACATTGGAGGCTTTTCTTTTGTGTCCATAGAGTAAAACTACAGATAGCCGTAAAGGCACAATCATCACTCTGACTCCACAAGTTAGCTGTTGTTATTTTCCCCATTTTATTGATGATAAAACTAAGGTTCATAAAGGTTAAGCCTTTTAGCCCAAGGTCAGAAAGCTAACCAATGGCAAAAGCAAAAACTGACCTCCGTTCTGTTAGGCAATTTAGACTCTTCTTCCTCCATTCAGTTTCCGCCACACAATGATTCTCCTTGTCCCAACCCAGACAGTGACCCCATTGGCCCTGTTTATATCAGGACTAAAAGAAGCCACCATTCTCTTTTCCCCAGACCATGTTTGTTCCTAGTGCCTAGAAACTGCCCTCACCTATAAAGCCAGGATAATTTTCCACTGTCAATAACATCCCAACTTCCTCCAAGAGATCTTGGTATGAACTAACTCTGTTTCTAGCATTCATTATGTTGTTAAAAGTACAAGTAACTTTTTCTCCATCTTTTCATGGCTTCCCAAATGGTGAATGCTGAGTTCTTTCTTGGTGCAAACACAAGGAGCTCATAACTTTTCAATAGATTATGAAGGTTATTCCCCCAGGGGCTCAGCAAAGCAGTCATCGCTAGGCATAGCCTTCACATTACGTCAGTGATTCAGTCCTTGCTAAGCTAATGGTGGTTCTTAATAATATTATTGGGATTATTATGACCTTCAATTAAAAAGTTGCCCATGAATGACTTACTACTTCAGAGAGACTCCCTAAAGAGTCACATTAGAATTTGGAACCTTTTCACGAGAGGGTACTGTGAGAACAGGAACCAGAGTCCCTCCCCATCCCCCCAGTAAATCCATTATTTAATAAATACCCTACATTCAAATACTTTTATGTTGTTGGCTGGTTACCAGATTTTTAAATTAGCTTCCTTAAAGGGTAGGTAGAGCTGGTTAATCACTACCACTTTGTTCTAAGGCATGCAAGGAAATCGAGAGAAGTTGGAGTATCTGTTCAACAAGGTCTATTAGGATCATCTCAATAGCACCAGTGCAACCTCCTCCAAAGCAGCACCCCACGTTACTATCTACTTCCTCCCTTTGCCGACACTGTGGAAGCCAGGAGCGCTGCTTGCTGCGTGTGAGCCCTGTGTCTTCTTATTCTGAACCTACATTTACAAGTAGAGTGAGTTCCTAAAGTGAAAAGAGGCACACATGGGCAAGCCGAAAGCTGCCTTTGTTGTCCCCAGAATATGATGTTCAGGCACCATATAAATAGGAGCCCAACCTAGGAAGATGAAGTCCATGGGCTAGGAGGAGAACAGTACCTTCAAACCTAATACAGAGAGAAGGGAGTAATCGCCTGATTTAGAGATGGACCTTGGAGACTCAGGCCTAGAACTCTAGGAGAAGGAATCTCTGAGAAGCCAAGGGGAATATGGTTAGGAGAAAGAGTTCAGGCTCAGGGCTAGTGATAAAGATGCAGAGACACATTGTTTGACTCGTGATACATATATACAAAATATGTAAGTAAATATTTATTTAACAAGTGAATGACTAAATGAGCCAGACTTAGCATCCTGCCTGGCCCCAAAGTTTTACCAGCTCTAAATCAGCATCTACACTCTTACTTTTACTAAAAGACTTTCTCTTCCCGCCCAACCAGGGCTAAGGCACTTGTAGGAACAGAGGCCTATGGAGCTTGTGACTGGATGCATATTGGTGCATAGGCATGCACACAAGTTCCACTTGTGATTTTAGTTAGATGACTTGCTTCAAGACCCAGGTTCCCTTGAGTTCACAAGGGTGGGAAACAGAGGGAAGGATGGGTTGGTGCTGCCTAGCAGGCATTGCTCGGCCTTGACATGGAGTACTGGAGCCCAAGAGAGTGTGTCCTATTGGAGGACTTAGAAGAGTCTCTGACAAGCCCTGTCTTGCCTGATTTGGAGGATGCAGAATAGTGCAGATCCTGTGGTTATATTCAGCATCCCCAAGAGGAAACTGAGGCTGGGTGGGAGCTGCTTTGTCTTCTTCTCCATGCCCCAGGTCATTTCTTTGTCTGTACTGGCCCTCACCAGCTTATTCCCAGACCCATTTTTGTGAAGGAATAAGGGACCACATTTACAACAAGACTTCAACTCTAGGAACAGTCTGGCAGCCTTCTTCTGTCAAACTCTTTGCTGTACACACACACACACACACACACACACACACACACACACACACACACACACACACTGTTCTTGCTATGCACCTTCTGAAGGTCCTGCCCAACACTCAGCCTTGGAAGCAGAACCCACGAGCACCTTGATCTGCCTTAACTTACAGAATTGAATGTACCTGTGAGGACTCCCGCCTCAGGCTGGCTGGTGATGTGCCCTTGTGACCCAGTGCCGAGATAACCAAAGAGCAGTTTCCTGTCTATAGACAGGGAAGAAAAAAGACTCCAAAAAATGGAACCAGTCATTGCTCACTGAGGGGATGTGCTGGCTTCCGCAAGGGCATGAGAGAGGTGCAGGAAGTTAGGTGGGGCAGTCTCCATCTCTATGTCCAGTACAGCTGTACCATCTGGTTCCCAACCAACCACATACATAGGCTTTTGACAAGCTCCCTGCAGGGATATTTTCTGCCGGCTCATAATGGGCTCGGAAGCCTTCTGTGGCAGCATCTTGATGATCTTTTGGAGATTCACCCTGCATTCTCACACTTTAGGGAGGGAAGGCAGTAGACTCAGACTCTAGGGAAGGAAGGTGATAGAGTGAAGCAGGCCAAGTAGACAAGAATAGTCTACTCCATACCTCAGTGGCTGGCTCATGGAGAAGGAGTGACAATAATTCATATGGTGAGGCTCCATGGGGCGGGAGGATGTTGTCCCCATCTACCTGGGTATCCACACTGATGCCCGGGGTTGGGGGGGGGGTTTGGGGGGGAAACTCTCAGCAGCTGTTTTCTATCTTATGTGAATTTGGTGTGAGTCCACCAGAAACCGAAGTCCCCTGGGGAGTATAAAGTCGATCTCTCAAGAAGCAGAAAGCTAATGAGCTAATGGCACCTTTTAAAGCCCCTGGATCCAGCTATTCCTAATATCCTTAAAATCATCAGATACTACTCTTTCAAACTTAAAGCTGATAGGCTGCCCTTTGACTCACAATGTAAACAGGTGCGAGGGCCCGTCCACATTCAGATGGGTGGGAGAGGCACCCTCTCTCTGCTTCCCCACCTCCTCCAGGTTCTTTTGATTAAGAAACAGAAAAAGGCATTAGACTAGAAATTTCCTTCTAACTGAAATCCAGTACAAACAGTGTATTTATCATGGGGCCATATTTTCCCCCAGCCAGCCAGTCTCCAGTCTCAGTTTGACTCAAGTGCCTCTTAAAAGCTGAAATTACAGGTGTGTAAGACCAGGCCTTGCTGAGGAATACTTAGTGTGGACCAACAAGATGTGGTACTCAGCACTGATTCCACTCAAATCCTAAGGGCCAGTGTATGGTAGGGAGTTAGAAGTTTCTCTTCCCCAGGCAATAGCAGCAACTCAGGCAAATGGGCACATTCCAGGGGACTCACACACTTCCTGCCTTACCACCCCCAAAGGAGGCACTCACTGTCTGCTGGATGAGAGAATAATGAGGAATTTGTAGAGTTGGAGGCCATGCGCAATTTGTGCCATTCACTAAGAAGTTTCTCTTCTAAACATCTTCTTTACTATTTATTTCATGTATACGTGTGCACACTCTTATGTCTGTGCATGTGGAAGCCACAGTTCTTATGAACTCAGTTACAGTAGGTCGTAAGAAGCCCAATGTGGTGCTGGGAACTGAACTTCAGTCCTGGTGGGAGAGCAGGAGGATTTTCACTGCTGAGCCAGCTCTCCAACAGAATTTTCTATTTGGCTCTCATGCTTTTTGCCAACATGTTCGCTTTTCAGAACACACCGTGCCCCTCTGTGGCCAACACCAAGCATGCTGAACATTCTCTAACATTCCCTTTGGTGGGATGAAAAAGGGAGAGGAGAGAACAGCAGAGATTTATGCAGAGATTTATCCATGTTTTGCTTTTAAGACTAAGCAACTAAAAAACCAGACAAAGTACATTTCCTTGATGGGAAAACAGTGCTTTGTGACACCGAAGCCTGGAGGTACATTTATTTGCCTGGAGGGAATAATTATAAAATCTTGTTACCACTTCACTTAGCCAGTCTTACATTTTCATGAACAAATGTGGCTCATGAAAACAATTCTTATGAGTTTTAGGCTGAGAAGGAGCGGCCTGTTGGCTTAGAGAACCTTCTCTGAGGGGCTGGGCTACCTGAGCTGACAGGTGGGGGGGCTCTGTGACAGGTCTTTCTGACATCCACATCAGGACAAGAAAGAAATTGTATCTGTCTCAGAATACACGCCAGGCCTCATTAACAAAGTGTACTGGCTAGTTTTGTGTGTCAACTTGACACAAGCTGGTGTTATCACAGAGAAAGGAGTTTCAGTTGAGAAAATGCCTCCATGAGATCCAGTGGTAAGGCATTTTCTCGGTTAGTGATCAAGGGGGGAGGGCCCCTTGTGAGTGGTACCATCTGTGGGCTGGTAGTCTTGGAGTCTATAAGAAAGCAGGCTGAGCAAGTCGGAGAAGCAAGCCAGTAAGAAACATTCCTCCATGGCCTCTGCATCAGCTCCTGCTTCCTGCCCTGCTTGAGTTCCAGTCCTGACTTCCTCTGGTGATGAACAGCAGCATGGAAGTGTAAGCTCAATAAACCCTTTCCTCCCCAGCTTGCATCTTGGTCATGATGTTTGTGCAGGAATACCAACCCTGACTAAGACACAAAGTTTTCTGGCTTTTTCTCTCATCTGTGGGTCTCTTTCAGTTCTACATTAAGCCTTAAAGCCTCTTCTTTAGATTTAATACCAATGTTTTGTGGCTTTAAAAAAATTGCCAGGTGAACTTTGTCCTGTGAATTTGAATGTTCAATTTCTCCTTCAGGTTTTATTAGGTCAACATAGGGAATAAAATCAGATGCAAATTTCTACCATAAACTATCTTTTCATCAAGGTCATAATGATTTGTTAAGAGGATTATTTTTGAAAGGTTAGAATGTAAATTAAAAATCTGGATTAGCAATCAACAGAATTTAGAAGGCATTTTATAAAAAAACAAACAAACAGACAAACAACCCCAGAAAACCACCCCTTGAGTACTACTTAACATCAATAGCTGTCAAGATTTTTCAAAATCTTCATCTGATTCAAGGGAGTCAGTGCGATCATCGACCATCCTTGTGTGGTCCATGACCTACATATAATTCAGAACACATTGGCTACAAAGAATTTGAACCTCCCTCTTTGACAGACAAGGTTCTTGTTGGAGGAAACCTGGGACCTGCATGAGAGCACCTGCTACTTTAACAGGAGCAATTTCATAGCAGTGACCATTTTCATAGTATGAAGTGGGAAAGAGATTAGGGTTTTTATCATTAAAATAAGACAACATTTGGGGGAAGAAGCATACATAGATTCTTTTTAATAAAAATGTCCCCAGTTGACTATTTTAAAAGGGGGAAAGAATAACACAGTTGGCTTATTTGGCCCAGTTTTCTTTCCTCGGCCAGATTGCCTGAGGGCTTGAAGGGCCATCCTTGTCTTCTGTTAGTCTCATCTTTAAGAAAGTGAAAACCAGTGCAGACACCTTCCATTTTTCCCCATAGTGCCATAGGCACCCTCATTCCCTCACTCTGAAGCCCATGGGTTATCATCAAGCATATAAAATTTTCCATTTTTAATTGATATCATTTGCTATGCCAGTGACATAAAGCAGGCTTCCCGCATCCCCTTTCATCAGCTCCGTGAGGACTCACATCCTCTGAACACTTCACGGCCTCGCTTGGGAAGCGTTGTGTAGTCGACTTTCACTGTGCATTTGGGTGTTGAAAATACCCAGATAATCTAGAAAAAGACAAGCACCCAGAGTTGGATATCAGCCTGGTGAGTGGCCTAGCATCAAATGGGGAAAAATGTCTGGGGAGGGCTCTCAATCGATATGTGGTCAATTAACTCACGGATGTTTTAACTGAACGTTGAGTTTGGCTCACTTGCAATCTTTTTAAACACCAGCCCTGAGACATGAGTTTCTGATATGGAGAACCCAAGAAAATCCTTGTACCGTTACTATATGCTGCTACAAGGCAGGTGGGTGCAGGGAGAGGAGGCCCATTCCAGTCAGTCTCCTACAAAAGTGCTGTGGCAGACTGTGGCCCATGAGGGGGAAATAATACATCTCAGGCAAGAGTAGGTTAAATAAGCCCTTGAGGACCAGTCCATGAACTCCACTCTAGTGGAAAATGAGGCCCACATTCCAAAGCAATTTCACAACACGCCCATCCCCCCCTTTTAATAACAGCCCATTTTTACGTAGGGGCTGCCTGTTCTGCAATTCTGCAGTGGTGAATTTGTGCTCATTGTGTTTCTGGATCACAAGGTGTGCCTGTTTCTTTCCTGCGTATCAGTTTGCAAACAGTAATTACCCTCCTATTCTTAATCCCACAGTTCACGCATTCCTTTCTGCATTGTCCTGGTTTGTCATGTCTGACCTGTCACCGAAGTGCTGATCTTCCTTAGCTAAAATCCATTTGAGAGACATCTTTTTGCTTCAAGATGTCTGGTATGAAGCTGCTCTGTTTTGACTAAAATAGCAAAACATTTACAGAGTGTCTTTCCCAATCCCAAGAAGAAAACCTGTTTGCAAGTGAAATGGTAGCACTTGGATTTGGGACTAGAGGGACCACGATTTTGTAAGCATGACCTAATGAAGAGCAGTCTTGATATTTTCACCCCTTTCTGTGCTACACACCATGCTAGGCATTTTACATGCAAATCTTTTTTAATCCCTCTAATACACTTCCTTATAGGATTTGCCCCTTCTCTATGCCCATGGCCAGTGAGTGCCATTAGGACCAAGAACTGTTGCGTCCTTTTATGGAGATCAGCATCTGGAACAGAGCACGTACACCACAAACATCTTCCAAATAGTAAAAAAACCCATTTTGCAGATGGAGAAAGTAAGGCACTGAGAAGTTGCTTATAAGCAATTTGTCCAAGGTTAAAGAATGAGTAAGTAAAGTATTAGGCTTCAAATAGAATCCAGTAGTAAAACCGACAGTCTTAAAAGACATACATGGTTCTCTCTCTCTCACACACATACACACACGCACACACACACACGAGCACCCTACTTATTCACAGTTTCTCAGAGGCCTGCCTTGTCTGTTTTTACCGTGGACTACTGTCAGCGCTAAAGAACATATTCATACCCATGTACTCAACCTGTCCTTATTTATTGGTATATTTAACTGTTTCTTGGTGACATCCCTATCCGTCCCCTATGGTGTGCTGTGCCACTGTGCCCCTGGCCTATGGACTATTAATTACAACCACCACAAGGTCTATAATCAACTGGCCTTGGAGAATGGCTATTGGCAGCGGCTGGGAAAACTGAATAAAGTTATTTGGAAATTAATCTGAGGTTGAATGTTGTCTCACAAGTCTGGCTTTGGGGGGGGAGATTAAGGAGCCTGTGAACTTATAGATATCATACAGGCACACCCACCAGTACACTGACTGAACGTTGAAGTGAGATTACCAAAGGATAAGAGGGACTTCCAATTGTGATGTAAAACATCAAGAAATATGTCCTGGATTTCTGCGTTCTTCAGGGTTACCAAGTACGCTCTGAGCTAAGGAGAGTTAAAAGGGAGAGCCGGGGCGAGCAAATTGAAGTATCTTTAGGTAGACTTAAGTATAGCTTCTGAGATTACGATTCAGATCAGGGCTTGAGATCCATTTCAGCATTCTTCAAGTGCTAGTCATCTGACAAAGGCCTGCAAATAGGGAGGAGGCAGGCTGCCACTGCCTGGGAAGGGATACTTATCTGATCTCAGCCCATCTTTCTTCGGGTTTCAATCCCCGCACAGCTGGCCTCTACTCACGGAGGGTCTTGGCAGTACAGTACAAACTCCAGCAAGCCGAAGGCGGCTGCCTGTGGTCCTGCAGGGCACCTTCTTTGTGGGATGTGCCTGGCAGTAGAGGTGGTTAGAGATGCAGCAGGGGCTGCTGACAGGCAAGCACCAGGCTCTGCAATAGGGTAGTCCCTACTTGTACCCTGGTGGCCTGAGACAATGCCATGAGGAGCGGCCACAAGGAAATAATACATGGTGGCTCGAAGGTGGCAAATCCCTCTCTCTCTCCCCCAAAGCCAGATGTGGGAGGGGCTGATGGTCCCTCATTCTTTCATTTAGTATTCCAGCATTCACTCATCTGCCCATTCAGTGACTGATCTGCTCATTGTCCTTCAAAGGGTAACGGAGTTAGGATTTAAATGGGAAGTGCCCACGACATGCTCATGTTTTAAGCATTTGGTTCCAAGCTGGTGGTACTGGTTTTAGAAGGTCATGAAACTTTTGGGACACCAGCCTAGATGATAGATGCTGCCCTCCCGGGATAGGTTTAAGACATATATGGCAGCTATACTGCCTCTTCCTTCTCTACCCCTTGACTCTCCAACCGATGATAGCCACTGCCATGGAGCTGTTCCATTACGCCTTAGCCTCCTTGGTGGTCAGTGCTTCTAGAACCAGGAGCCCAGATACGTTTTCTCTTGAAGCTATTTCACAGGATAAACCAGAGCCATAACCAAGCACAGGCTTGGGTGGGTCTTTTGTGAGACTTCTGGAGCACTCCCAAGGCAGATCAAACTCCAGCACCTTCATCTATACAGAGGGAACACCAACACAGATCACCCCTCCAGGGGATGTTGTCCAGAGGCCCTGAGTAATCCCCGAGCCCCTGACATATTGTCTGGTGCTGAGGAAGTACTCCAACCAGATGCGGGTGGTGGTTCTGTAGAAGCTTCTGCAAGGCAGGTGACCTGTGTCTGTCTCTGAGTGCCAACTGAGGAAGATCTCTGCTCTGTATAGCTGTCACTGGGCAAAAGAGCATAACTCATGAGTGTAAAAAGTGAAAACAACTATAAAGAAAGGACCAGAGAAAAATCCCTCAGAAGAAGTGAGGAGCCTAGGGTCTGCCTGCCAGGGGAGCACGTCATGATAACTGTGCCTGCATGACTTCCGCAGGGGACAGGAACATTTCCCCCTTGTGGGAGAGAGCTTACCTAGAGCTTCAAGTGGCCCAAGGATCAGAGAAGTCTAGCTCCTTCCAAGACAGCCTTGTGGGTCACTGTGAGTAGGAGAGGGAACCATACTGCTGAGACATGGGGGTGTCTGCCATTCTACTCCATTCTGTGGAGTAAGGCTCAAAAAGAACACAGAAGACATTAGCACTTCAGGATTATTTCACATGCTAGCTCCCGAGACTGTCCTGAGGAGCACACATTCTGTAAACTGTCACCCTACCTCCTGTTTGGTGTCCCAGGGCCACCTGCAGATGCACATCTGTGATGACCTGCAGTGACACACACCAGTGTACTTCTGTCCCCAAGGGCAGCATTGCTCATTTGCATATTAACCCCCCTAGAAGTTCTACAAAAGATAATTTGTTTAACTGGTTTAGTTCAAAAATATCTCACCTTAACATACTCGTTATATTCTTGTACTCTCATACATACACAAAGAAGTGTAGGTCAGGGACTAAGCTGAACTGGGTTCTTGTACTGGGAACTAGCTCTCCATTTTCTTTCTCATTTTCCCACAGAGCAAAGGTACCCCTCTCATGTCCTACTGCTCTGTGGGATCAGTGGTGACAATTGCTGACGTGCCTGTCAAACAAAAGTCACTCAAGGTGACTGCCTTTTAACAAGCGACTGAAAACAAACTGCAAAGGTGTGCTCTTAGATGTCTGATGGGGAAGAGAGTTTCAAATCAGAGCCACTGAAGGATGGACTGGTGGGTACAGAGGCAGAGGCAGGCAAGGAAGAGGATTCAGCACTCTACATCTGGGCCAGCCCTTTCTGGCCCGTGCCTCAGTTTCCTCATGTTGAAATTAAGGAATGTGCCACCTTTCAGCTCTGCCCATTTGTCAACCTAATGTGAAAGGCCTTGTGGAATTCACAGTGGTCATCTTTCTATGGAACCCCAAACCAGCACCAAAATGCCCTCCTCCAGCACAGTGATTGTTAGAGTCTGCCTTCTCCCTTGGTCAGCACAGCATGGCTCCTAGTCCTCATACCTTAGTAGGCTTGCTTTAGCCCAGAAGCCCGGCCCACCTCTCCTGCATCATGCCACCTTTCCCTTGAGTTTGTGGATTGTACTCCCTTTGTGCCAGCTCTGTACTAGTTGGGGAGTCTCCGCACAGGATTTTACCTGAGAGAGTATCCTTTGTCTCTTCCACCTCCTCCCTTTGGACTCAGCACTATCTAAAATAGTCTCTTGTGTTCATTTATGTCTTAGTGTGTGATTCTGATTTCTGTCAAGGGCAAAAGGTTCACAACTGCTCTATTTGTGAACACAAATTTATTTATGACACAAAGACATAACAAATAACAGGTGCTTAGTAAATTTCAATTAGAATAAGGGGGTGTCTCTGTGAAGAGACAGCCTGCTTGTCCCTTCCAGGCCTGTGGAAGACAGACAGAGCATGCTGGAAGCTATCTAGGTAGAATGAAGAACCATGCCTCAGCACCCCTTCTTCCAGCCTTGTTCCAGATACATATATGGCCCCTCACAGAACACTCTCTCCTTGCTAACGTGAAGGGAGGGCCTGTCCTTGTGTTCTGTGAGTCCAAGGCCTCTGCTGGACTCCCCAGGTCCTTCATGGGAATCAGAATCCAGACTGCTCTTCTAGAATCCAAGAGTTTCTTCATCATGCCATGAAGGCTTTCTTCCCATTGAGGAAGGACTAGCAATAAGGAATTTATAGTACATTGGAATCACTGATATTTTCGTCTCCCCATGTAGCACCTGAGAGAAAGATCCTGTAGAAATGATAAAGCCTAGCAGAAAACATATCCATGGAAGCCTTGAATTCTGGGTTCTAGTCTTGAGACTTGGAGACCCCGACCCTGAGCAGGCCTTCCCACCTTTCCAAATGGCGATCTCTCCAGTATATGGAATGAACCTGAAATGCTCCATCCCTGTTTCCACTCTGAGGCTCAGGCCTCCATATGCTCCCTGTAGAGGTCCATAGGCGTGGGTCTGTTAGGGGTGAATCTGAAAATTATAGCCAAACGAGTATTTTGCCAAGGAAACCTCACACTCAGGGAAAAAGGAGAACAGCCAGTACTCTCTAATTGGTGTTTCAATCCAGACTCAATCTGCCATGCACAAGCTTGTACCAAATGAGGGGATTTTCATACCTGTTAAAGATTCAAGACTTTCCACAGACTGCAAAAATGTTGAAATTATAGCAGTGCCGACCCTCTCCTGTCTCATCATACCTGCTCCTGTACATTAGCTCAAAGCCTGCATGGTCAGCAGATTCTGCTGCTGGCCAACAAGCACTCAGGTCTTCACACATCCCCCAAGACCACAATGCCACAGTTCTGTGGAGGAGATCGGCCATTCCCTCTCTTGTGAACGCTCTAGAGCTGGAGGCCCACTTTCCTTCAGATCCTGTGGGCCTTCACTAAATTGTGTGACAGCTTCAATGTAAATAGGACACATCTGCATGGGTTAAAAAAATAGCCACATGGCACAAAGGGCAGCGGACTGTGTTTATTTATCGTCCACAACTGGAAATCAGGTTCTGGTCTGGGTCCAGGACAGCCGATGGTTTGTGACAACCTCTAAGACATTTTGAAACAATTTCAGCTGACTGTTGACTGCAAAAATTATTCTCCATTTATTTTGTTTTTAAGTATTTCCCCCTACTACCTGGCTGAGAGAAGACAGCCAGCATCTGCAAAGGTGTTTGGTCATCTTGGACCAGGATCAGCCAACACACATCTCTGATAAGACCTTTGCTTCATGCTGGCAATAAACTGCCTCTTGCCTGCTTTGGCTTTCTACTCTGCCTGGAGACACATAGTGTCAGGTAAGAGGGCTTCTGAGGTATCCCTTCTTCCAACCTTATTTATCATTCAAGTGAGTGATGTCATCGCCTTGCATCAAGAAACGAGGAGTGCAGATGTGCAGCTCAGTCTTCATGTCGGATCTGAACAACTGGAGCAGGGGTGGGGAAGCTCTCCCTAGCGCTGTTGCCTGTCCATGGGATATGTTCTTCTAGCTGGGCTGCCTTGTCTGGTCTCAGTGGGAGAGGGTGTGCCTAGCCCAGCAGAGACTTGATGTGCCAGGGTGGGGGGGTACCCAGGAGGATCCTCTATCCTTTCAGAGAAGAAGGGGACAGAGGATGTGGGGAGGGACTGTGGGAGAGAGTATTGGGAAGGACGTACTGGGAAGGGGGCAGTAAGTGGGATGTAAGGTGAATTAAAGAAAAAGAAAGGAAGGAAGGAAGGAAGGAAGGAAGGAAGGAAGGAAGGAAGGAAGGAAGGAAGGAAGGAAGGAAGGAAAGAAGGAGTAAGAACCATAAAGATATCTAAGCATGCTGGGAAGGGCCATACCCTGGAAAGTGTCAGAATTGGGGCCTATTCTTCACCATCTAGAGTCAGACAGACAGACAGGCAGACACGTGCACACATATACCCATACACGCATGCAAACACATACGTGCCTACAAAGAATCTTTCCCGTGGATGAAGGAATTCCTTTAGGAAAACTAATCAGTTATGAAAGTGACATCTTCAGCTTTTCTTAGAAATATCGCTTTATTTCCAAATGTCATTATACTACACACACATATATACGTCCCACCAACACGGTCACTTTTATAGTCTGCTTTTCTCACATTCCTACATAATTTTTAATTCTACTGAATCAAACAGGTGGATGGTAAAAGATAATCTACTAGCAATACCACTGATGGAGTGAGGTGAGGACCTTTTCAATGGTTGACAGTAGGTTGGCATTTGGGGGAGTGGCCTTAGAAGACACCTGAAAAAGGTCAAGAGATTACTGGTAACCTACCAAAACAGCACTTTAAGCGATGGCCAAGATCGTATTGATGTGAAAAGATGCCCACTACTACAGGACTGTATGAGAGACACTTAGAAATAATTTTTTGAGCTGGGCAGTGGTGGCGCACGCCTTTAACCCCAGCACTTGGGAGGCAGAGACAGGTGGACTTCTGAGTTCGAGGCCAGCCTGGTCTACAGAGTGAGTTCCAGGACAGCCAGGGCTACACAGAGAAACCCTGTCTCAAAAAATAAATAATAATAATAATAATAATAATAATAATAATAATAATAATAATAATTTTTGTAGCACAGCTTAAATCTTATAAAAATCAAGTGTGTGTACGTGTGCATGGATGTACATACACTCACTTGTGTGAGTCTTGAGAATCTGCACAGTAACAAGGTGGGGAGGGGCTTAGGGATGTTGAGGGGAACTTCCACTTGTATACTCCTTAATCTCTAGCCTATCCAACTTTTTATAAGCTCGTCATTTAAAAGGCAATAAAAAGGGATGTTTGAAGTATTGACGGCCAGCTGACACAGGCAAATCCAGTCAGCTGTGGTGAGTGTGGTACAGTGATCTTGTCACCTAGGCTACATGTCCCCCAGTGTCCACATGATCTTAGGGCTGCCTACCTTTCTTTCTGGCTTTGAGTCATTCTCATTGCTGGTTACATATCCCAGTGGTTTGGCCAGTGGTCTTGCTTTCTGCATCCAGGAAAATCAATACAGTTGAGAACAGCTTATACCCCAGAGAAAGCTACTGATCTGAGTCAGGTGGATAAGGAGGACTTATTCCACTCCTGCTGTTCAGAAGGTGGCCAAGGAACTCACAGGTCTCAGGGCCCCAGCTAAGCAATGCTCAAAGCTTCACTCCCATTTTGAGCCAGGCCAGCCAGCTGGGCCACCCACACTCAGCATGCTCAAGCTGTTTTAGAAGACAGATGTCCTGGCTCATCAGCAGGACACGGACCGGGTGCTGGGTAGTAGCACCTGCCAATCAAATTGCTTTTCTGGTTGATCCTGTTTTCCTGAAGCTTTTAGAGTATAGCTTCCAATCTGACTTTCGTGTTTTAGCTGAAGTTTCAAGGACGCATCTGGACAAAATATGCTTTCCATATAGGCCAACAATTTATTTATTTATTGCTTATGACATTGTACTTGGCAGCTAAGAAGACATAAAACAATTTGAACCACTCTGAAGAAAACGGGTGCATGCTTGTCCCCAGAGACTCTGATGGAAGATACTGAGGGCCAATGGAATGGTGCAGAGCTTTCTATGATTGACAGGCGGAGCTTTGAGAGGCAAGCCTAGCAATGCCATTCCTGCCAGGAGCTCCCATATCTTTCTGCCCCAGCTCCTGCTCTGGCACAGAAAGGAGACAAGAGACATATGTTGGATTCATCTGATGGTTCAAACTGAAGCTAGTATGAGGACCTTTGTCATCTGCCTCTACTGCCATGGTGGGAGGACATTTTGAAAACACATAATGCAGTGCTAAATTTGTTTCCTTCTGTCTTTCTCCTGACACCAAAGGGGCCTGTCTCCTGGCCTCTCCTCTCCTCCAAGAACAGAGCTCAGCCAGGGAACTGATAAGAGTAGGAGAAAATGTGTATCCCAGCTCCTCACACTTCTGATAGATGATGCTCAGGCTAACAGACCACAAGTCCCCTAGAACTTCCCAGCAGGCCTATCGGCAGGTATTGGCCACATACCTGCTAGGATTTGATAATTCCCCTTCATTGCTTGCCTGTACCTTCCTGACCTGTTCCACACCACCCTCTTGGTGCTTTCTGGGTCATACTTTGCCATTGCCAACTGTTTGTGTCACATCCTTTTAACAGGATCTGTTTATGTGAGCCTCATTCAGACACTTCCTGCCAGTCCTGGCTAGCTTTTAAGACAGAGGCTGTCAATTAAAACCCCATGTCTGTTCCTGGCACATAGGTGCACAGGCTTGCACAGCATTTAAAAGAATCCAAATCAGTGTTCTTTTGTTAAAAAAAAAAAATGTAAGATTTAACAGATAAATTTAAATTCTTAGCTTTTATTGAAAAGAAAAATGCAGTTACAGCTATCCTGGGCCTGCAACTCTTTATGGCACGTGGGGTAGGAACTGGCTTGCAAAGCTTCTTTATCTAGTTCCTAGAGATGAACCTACAAGACTATGCTTTGCTGAGGGCCCAGGGTACTCTGTGGGACAGTAAGGTCTAGATTGTACACAGGAAAACATGTGGGCAGAGTGATGGCTTGGCCAGGGATAACAGGATGTCTGTCAGTCACAGGAAACCTGCTCACAGCTGGCAAGTGTGTCTCTGTCAGGTGACTGGCCAAGCCCTTCTCTTTGGTGTTTGATCCTAACAGACAAGGGAGCTTTTGCTGTTATGCTTCTGTTTTACATAAATAAAAATAAAAAAACTAACGTCAAAAAGCTAGAAAACATGTTCAAAGCACAAGTAAAGATTTGGGACTCTAATCCAAGTTCCTTACAGTTCTACTGTGCAGGTTGTTCTTTCTATGTGTAAGGTGGGTCAGTTCTTTTATCCAGAGCACCTGTGAGTTCAGAGAAGACAATGATGTAAACAGATCCCATGACATCATCATCCATGCCTGACCCTGAGTCTAAGAGGTTCTAAAGCAAGACTGGTCAAAACAAAAGGTAATCCATCTCCAAAGGAGCAGCCTTCAAAGCGGTTAGATTGATCCAGTCAACAGTGCAAACCAGGGTTCCCTGGGATTATTTTACTGCAACAGATATATGGACCTAGGTACTTGCCAGCTTCAGACCAAGCCAGCCTCTCCTTGTGGGAACTTGCTGGGAAACTCGGTTAGACTGTGAAAGCTAGTTTCATTTACAATGGCTTTGGGCCATGCAGAAGCTGGAATGAGTACGCACGGCAGGCACGGTCCTCTCCCTGCAGAAGCACTGGCTTAAATATATGAGCAAAGGCTTAAAAATGGCTTACAAGTACAAGTGGGACAGATGGTGATGAAAAGGAGTGTGGCATGGTCCAAAAATCTGGAGTGTTGGACAAATAAGTCATTCGAGGGCATCAGACTAAGGGATTCGATGCACTAATTCACAGTGGAATGACAACATTCACGGGAGGTAACAACTGCATTCTGTGGCCCCATTCCCCACTCATCATCTGTAGGGATGGTCTGGTTGTTAGGAAATGCCATGCAGCAGTGGTAAGTGCATGGTGTATAAAATGCTAGGGAACATCAAACTAGGGGAAAACCCTTCCAATGGAATCATAGAATTATCATCATCAGTATGACTATATCACGCCTTACATTTTCTCTATCGTTCTGAAGTGTAACTCTCTCCATGCATGTCAGCAAACAAACGGACTTGAACTAGGACTCAATAATGGATGTGGTTTCTATTCTTCCAGGCCCGAGCTGGGCTATGGGAAAAGGTGTCTGATTGGCTTCAGTGGGTAAATCATGGAGAAGTAGGTTGAGTTGGGCTATGAAAGAATTCAGGCTCTCAGATGATATCTCTCAAAATCTGTGTCTGCCTCTAATTACCCTTGTCGACTTCCCTCTTCCTTTATGTTTATCCTCAGGCAGAGTCCTATTCCTGTGGACCTATAGCCTTTGACACTCCATGTCTTCTCATCTTGTCTTCCAGTTCCAAAGACTCCTTCAGAATTGAGACTTAGTGGTCAAGCTTGGTCATGAGCTCATCATTGATGTTATCGTGAAAGACCTAATATCATTTTGGGGGGGAGCAAACCTAGAGAAAGTAGACAACAATTGGCTGACTTGAGCCAGCAGCACAGCCCTGGATGCAGGATAAACTCTAGAACTGCAGAGGCCAAACAGAATCTCTTAAAGAAAACCCAGAGGCTAGCATCAGAAGAAGGAAAGAAAACTAACAAGAAGGGGACCACTATTACACACCAAGTGCATTTTGTGCACTGACTAATGAACTGCTCCACCCCCATACCGAGTCACAAGAAGATGGAAACCATCTGAGTACCTGTGAAGAAGCTTACCTATGGGGTTATAGCAGCCACAGGTGTGCAACCAGGCAAGGGTCACCAAGCTCACTGACCTGCTGACTCCAGCTGACTGGTAGCCCTGCCGTGACACATCAAGCCAAGAATCAGAACACCTGTCAAGACATCGCCATGCCTCTGGTCACATAAGACAGATAGATTGCAGCTGGTCTGACTCTACTAGAGGCTCCCAGAATACCTTGCACCTGCTACTCTCTGTGGGTGAGCCACCTTCTCCAAAGAAAACAAGCCATGTAAAGCCTAGGACATTTGAAACTGTATCTTTCCCTGTTTCCGTGAGGATTTCAGCTTTGTTTTCTCGATAGCTTTTGTTCTTCTGTCATCATATTGAAACCACCTCAGAGGAGTAGCCTGCTCTGATCCAGAAGAAGTCAGCTACAGAGCTGCCCCTTGCCCTAGAAGGAAGACCTGTTTGCTCGCTGATGCCATGGACTCTTTCTTTTCTCCTACCTCAAAACATCTAAAGCTCATTGGTCCTTCTTCGAAGGTATCTCTGCAGCCCTGCCGTCTTTCTGAGCACTAATACAACATACCCTTTATACGTCATGTCTCAGTGGTCTCTGCATCTACTAGTTCTTCAGCATCAACACTGATTCTCTCCACCAGAGAAATTGTTGAGAAGCACGGGCTCTAGATTCATGCAACTGCTCAGTGTTTCCTCGTACACTGCCTTACATGGAAACTCTCTCTTCTAGGTAGTAGAACACTTTTCTGCTATGTATCCTCAAAGGAACTGGGAACATAACATCTTTAGAATTCTTCCTGTTACCATCTATTGAATACATTTAAAAAACGGAATCAAAACTCATGTCAACACAACACACACATTATAAGCCTGGCTTTTGTTATTTCTGGAGTTGACAGGAGTTTAACTTGGAGCTATTTGTAAGTTGTTTGTTTTCTTTGGCCTTGGCTATTCTGTCTCTTTTGCCTTCTACAGTCTAGATATGTTCATGGACATTTATATGCTCCCATTTTACACACACACACACACACACACACACACACACACACACACACACACACACCATACATATCAGGATGACATTCCTCTCTACATTCTATGTGCCTGGCCAACACTTATTTTCCTTTTACCTTTGGCTTGAGGGTCTAACTCTGGCATCCAGATGCCTTCCAGCACTGATCTGCAACTGATAGCTTTTAGAGCTGTCCTCGCCAGCTTGGAAGCTCCCTGGATAAGGAGCTCATTTTATTTATCACTGTATATACTCAGCTCCTAGGGCAAACCGTGGTATAGTACAAAAGCCCAGTTCCTATATTTCTACATTTAAATGCATACATGAATAAGAACAAGGAGGAGCATGGCACATGCTCAGACCTTCCATGGCTGATGTAAGATCATATTCTTAGGACAACTGAGACAAAATGACAATAATGTTGGGTAATTATTTCACTTGACATTCCTTTTGGCTCCTGATGCTACATCCAAGGTATAAACATGTCTCCATTTCAGCTTTTACCCCTGGAACTGAGTGGTGTGAGGAAGGCATGATCTTTGACACAGTCTAGAGCTGAAGGACCCCCAAGGACTTGAGAAGAAACCTGAGTGTGTACCATCTTCAACTCAAAGACCTTGGGGGTGAGGGGAGTGGAAAGTCTCGGTTTCTTTGACCATCTCACTTTGAAATGTTTTCCCTCCTTGCTCACAATCTGATGGTATAATATCCCAAGGGAATTAAAACAGAGTTGAAGGCTTTACGTGATGAAAGGCATTCTTGATGTTGAGTGTTTGCAACAGTTTAATGTATTCACTGGGGTGGCGTAATATATTCACGTCTGAAGTCTGAGTGTGATGTCCTACAGATGCAAGCTTGAGTCACAGTCCTGTCACTTGTCTCAGGGACCTAATCTCTACAAACCTCACAACTTTTACTAGTTGTATAATAATATAATAAATAATATAATAATACACAACAATAATATAATAAATAATAACAAAATAAAAAAGCATCAGCTCTTCTACTGTTAATAAAAAGGTACAGAAAATGCCCACTCTAGCCCCTACAAAGCTGGCCACACTTAGACATATTGCTTTTCTTCACAGCATAACACTCGCCTTCTCTCTTCAGGGGCTAGAGAGAAAGAAAAGATGCCAGCTCATCTCAACACCTTTCTGCTCTGCCGAACACTAAGATGCTAGGCCAACCATGTGCATTACTTTGTTGTTGCTGTCATAGAAATGACCACATATTTAAGAGCTTAACACCACCACCCCACCATTTATCATTCACTCCCAAGTTCTGTAGGACAGAAATATGGCAGAGTGTGGCTCAGCTATTTGTCTGTTCTGGGTCTCACAAGGCCAAAGGCAAGGTGTCAGCCAGACTGTCATGTTTTCTGGAACTCAGAGAATGACTCTACTTTCCAGCTTTTTCAGGTCATTGGCAACCGTCTGCTCCACATGGTCGCAGGACTTCTGGGTATTGGTGGTTGGCTGGGAGTCTTTCTCAGCTTCTAGAGGTCACCCACGGCTTACCTTTGGTTAGGGTCCCTTTCTTGAGTGGCTTTTTCTTCCTCAACTTGGAATTCTCTAACCTGTTTTTCTTCTGAACTTCTCTATGGGGAACGCTTGGAATTCTCTGACCTGTTTTTCTTCTGAACTTCTCTATGGGGAACGCCCATCCATAGAACCCCTTTCTGCTCTCCTGTTCCATTTTACCTTCTCCCCCAGTGCTATGGATCAAATCCAGGCCTTAGTAATTGTAGAGCATGTGCTCTCCTACTGGGTATATACCTCAGCATCGACTGCCTCCTCTACTTTCTAGTGCTAATATCTACTTAAATGATTCAGAATACTGTTCCAAAACAGTCTAGTTCCTTAATTCCTTAATGGTATTAAGATGAACTTTTCATTCTAGCTGCAAAGTCCCTGCACACCATGCATGAATGAGTTTTGACCAAATAACCAAAGGACAGAGGTTGTTAGGGTGAATCTTTACATCCTGCTGATCACACACTGCATTGAAGAATTGAATCAAAATCCATGCCAGCATAGAACACAACATTTGCTTGTGTTTTTTTTGGTTTTTTTTTTTTTGTTTGTTTGTTTGTTTTTGTCATTTCTGGATCTGGCTTAGCTTGGAACTTTATTTATTGTTTGTTGGTTTTTTTTTTTTCCCCCTCAAAAGAATGAGCCTACCTCCTTTCCTTGGGAGACTGAAGCTCAGTTTAATTTGGAGTTTGTTTTTTTTTTTTTTTTTTTTTTAAAAACATTTATCAGAGAAATCCTCTTTATTCTTCTCTTTTCTACTTTTTCTTCAATGAAGTCTATACCATGTCAAGGCATTTAAGTGTTATAAATTGAAAGTTTTTATGTACGGAGTTTGACTAGTGTCACCCAGCGGGGTCTAAATCTGGGGGATGGGGATGGATCCTGGCTTGATCCCAGCAGAACGGCACGGGCTAAGAACCTCGAGACACCAGTCAGAATGCTTCTTCCCACCATGCTCTCATCAGTTCGTCAGATCCATCTCACATGCAAAATTAAAATCCTGGGTCTCCATTCCGACAAAATACTTGCAACTATGCCTAAAATGCACATATTAAAGCGCTTACTCCAGTCTTAACCGTTGTACTAAGAATGACAGTGTAAATATCTAGTAACTGTGGACAGTGAATTAGCCTTGGCAGGGGGACATCCTTATAATACTAAGAACACTTACTGTGGCCACTAGAACAAAATGAGGTGGGGCCAAGCACTCTGAAGTAGAATGGTTACCCAGAGGGGCTGTGAGGAGAAAAATACAAAATACCAGGAACCTTCATCACACAGTATGGCACATGCTTCATGCAGTGCATAAATGCACATATGCATATGTTGTAGATGTCCCCAAGGGGCACATGCACTGATTACCAGGGGCCTGTCACGCTGCTGAAGAGAAACGTAAAATCACTGGTCGACAGCCTTGGAGATGAGTTCTAACCAGAGAGACAGTGAGGGGAAGCCCTTGAGATTCAGCACACAGTAGGTGGTCAGCACATACTGAAAGAATCAGGCACACTGTTTTTTCAAGATGGGAAAGCATGTCTCCGCCCCACTGACACCAATTAAATCAAGTCTACTAAACCCATGACTCAACCCAGTATATACAAGATTCAGCCCAATCTTTACTGTGAATGGGCAGGAAGGAAATGCTTTTCATTATAGAGTGCAGGCAAGGAAGATCTGGAATGTAGGCAACCTTGCTGTATTTTAAAATAGAACAAAACAAAGAGGGCTCTGAAAAGCCAGATCTTACAAACCAGATCTTAACCATGTGTAGTCCCTTGGGACCTGCCTCTGCTGCACATGGCAGAGGAGTTCAGAGAGAGAGCTCACTCTCTGTAATGGCTACCCCTTTGGCAGAGGAATTCAAGAGCCAGGATAAGTTCAGGCTGAGCTCCCTTCCGGCACCAACCTTCAGGCCATCTACAAGAGGCTGTTCTGGTGGCCTGGTATCCTCAAAGGAGCTGGAATATTTCTTCATCTTCAAAGGCAAAGAGTCTTGGTTTTGCCTGTCAAACATCAGTGTAAATGAAGCCCCTCCAGTCCCTGCAGATCACATGTCAGGGGGCCAGGATGCAAGGAAGCCATGGTGGCCTCTTTGTCTTAGGGCAGGACCAGAACAGCAGGCAGACTATGACAAAATGTTGCTAGTATTTAAGTAGTATTTTTGAGTTCTTTAATGATTCTTATGTTTGGATCCTCCAATCCAACGTGTGGGTAAGTAAAGAAAGCAGACAGAAATACCCCTCAGTGACTCCCAGGATTTTAAGATCAAGAAAGCAAGGAACCTGTTTCTGAAGGATAGATGCTTGCCCCTGGCTGGGGCTGCTTCCTTTCTGTCTGTAGGCAGTTACAGTTCGCAGTGTGACTACCCTGTAAGCCATAGGCTGGCTTCTAAATTGTACCAGATGCTCATCGACTAACTTGGCCTCGCTTTTGTCATCAGACTTTCATAGTTTTTCCTGATAGATATCCTTGCCATTAAGAGTGCAGTCCTCACCTCATTGTGAATGTCACCTGGGAGCCAGAAAAGCAAAGGA
The DNA here is from genome assembly GCA_028551405.1 of Uromys caudimaculatus. Taxonomy (NCBI): domain Eukaryota; kingdom Metazoa; phylum Chordata; class Mammalia; order Rodentia; family Muridae; genus Uromys; species Uromys caudimaculatus. The sequence goes on along the minus strand of CM052708.1, from coordinate 77,800,753 downwards.
CACAGGGATCTAACTGAGTGTATCTCAACTTTCCCACCTCTCTCTCTCCCACTCTGGGAAATCTACCTGGGCAAATGGCAGAAACCAGAACTGCAGACCATCAGGCTCCACCTGGGCCCCAGAAGAATCAGAATCTACATTTAACAAGATTACGCCTGGGTGTCAAATCTATCCTAGTCTACTGGATTCCTACAATGTTAACCTTTTAGGTTCTGCTGCTAAATTCTGATCTCACTTGGCACCAAAGGCCAGTGAAAAGAGTCATCTGTCAACATGTTAAGTTGGTGGGCTTGCTCCCCCACCAGAACTTTATAATATATTCTATATGTAAACCTGCATTTTTTTTTTTTTAAACCTGCGCACACAGGGTTTCCCCACTTACGACTCCCAGAAGTCAGAACTGGTTCTGAGCTGAGACTCACCATCACTACCCAGGAGCCGCCAGGTAGTGTTAATTGCTTTCTGGGTGGCGGGGGAAGGGGGCGGGGATAGCATCTCGCCTTTGATCAGGAGGGAGAGGTAATGGTTTTACTTACATCCTGCTTTGTCTGTGCACAGGCTTCGAGCCCGGGATACATTTCAAGCTCCCTTTTTCTTCCTGGTATTCTGTTACTGCATACATACCTCCACCCAGGGTTTGGGGGCGTGGAAAGCAAATGTGCTTTGTGGCATACCCACATGACAAGCTTCAAAATGGAAACAATATTTAAGTTAAACCTGGAAGATCAAGTTTGCTCAAAGCTCACAACACAGGGATCTTTTGAAAACGTTAGCAGCAGGTCCCTGTTTGATGGAGAGAGGCAATTCTTGATGGAGAAACGAGGCCCCATGAGCAGATGCCAAATTCCTACTCAGCTCGCTTCACCCCGCTTTATTCCGTATAAATACTGGAGATGACAACAGTACACCTAGGCAAAGCCTGGAGAGTTTCAGGGTGACTTTACTTTTTAGGTACGTAAGGAGTGTTTCTGGAGAGGGGTCGAAGATGTGGAACATGGGTAATGGAAGGATTCCGTGAGAAGGTGGAGCAGAGGATGATAGACTACAAGCTAAGGAACAACAGAGGAGATTACCCATGAGCCACCAGAAACCTAGGGGGCACAGAGCAGAGAGACATCCTCTCAGCATTAGGAGGACACCACTCTGTCTGCATCCTGATCAACATTTTTGGTACTTTGCTATGGTAGGGGAAGTATCATCCTGGTACAAATGCTAACAAGGTTTCCTGCTGCTCAGCACTGGGCAGCAAGCTCCTGATTATGACATGGCTCAAAAAGATTAACTCTGGGAGATAGGGCCTGGAGATGAGGACCCAGATGCTGGAGTCTCTTACAGGCTGAGGTGCTCTGTCAGGATCCCATAGAGGACACATGGCCACACTGGGTTTACACTTGGGCAGTCTGAGTCTAGACCCCATTTTCACAGCCACTTAGTACCACAGCTTCAGGCCCAGTGGGCAGGACACATGATAAAAGTCTGTAAGATACATCAGATAATGATTTTAGGAACTCCCATCTCCACCTTAAGGTAGAAACTAACATTATATCATTTATATTTTGTAGGAGAAGAAACAGAGGTCACTTAAATTAAATACATGGCCCAGGTTCTGAGAGCAGCTAGTGTTGGAGTGGGGTTTAAACCAGGCCTGTGAGGTCTAGGGATGCCCCAGTCATTGCCTGGAGCAGGAGCTAGGATCTACTATGTTCTTATGTCAGGTGTCTCTCTCTTTAGAACATCACCCCACTTTCTGCAACCTCCACCCAACAATACACCGACTGTCCACCATGCCCTTGTGTGCACACTATACCCCAGTGTATTCAGAAAGCTTCCCTCCCTTCCTCCGCTCTACAGGGAAGTTATGCTTCCTCTGAATGGTGAAGTCGCTGGCTTCCTGGATATAATGTGAGATGGCTTCAGCTGGTGGACCAAAGTTCATCTATGGTCTAAGTGAATTCCAAGAGTTTTTCTAGGTCACGCATGTACATTGCTTCTATGGGTAGATATGGTCTTTTCAATTGGGGGTGACTTTGCCCACAAGGGAACATTCAGCAATCTTTGGAATCAGTTTTCATTGTTACGTGGGGTTGGGGGAGGCAGGTTTGCTACTAGGATCCAGTATCCAGAGGCTCATGGATGCTCTTAAGTATCCCCCAGTATGCCTCATGCAATCTAGTCCTGGTTGTTAATAGCACAAAGATCATAAACCTGGAATACTGCATTCCAGGGGCCAACTGCCCATTCATAGAAACGAGTTCCACTGTTCACTGTCTGCAGCTACTTGGGGACAACTTTCATGAACTCCCTAGGGTCTAGTTATCTTGAAATCAGAACTGCTCAGAGGGCCTGCCTCAAGAGTTTGTTAGGGGGTACTAAGCTGGTACATAACAAATGCTAAGCTATGCGGCAGTGTAATGGCTCAGGGGAGTTGCCCTTATTATTTCTGAAGCTGGAAGTTAAACACCAGACTATGAGGCTTCAAAAGCTGTTGTGTGGTATGATTTGGTCATTTAGCTAAGGCAAGGAATCTCAGAAATTAAGAATGACTGACCTAGGCACTTACCATGTTTGTACATACAAAGCAGGGTTTGGCATAGAAGAAACTCTTGTTTTAACTGAAAGCAAGCATAACAAATAATTTACACGACCCTCTCTAAAGTCCTTCAGCAGTTACCTTTGGAATATTCTCAAAGTTTCCATTCATCAGTGCAGCTAGCATGTTGCTTTTACATCGCTAGCCATTTTACATGGTTTAAAGAATTTCATTCACAAAACATCCTCATTAACAACCTGCTTTGTTTTTGTAGTTTTTAATTACGCAAAATCAGTTCTAAAATATCTGGGCCGGAGATCAATAAGTCTTCTTCCCTCGCTACTGTTTGCTCTTCTACGCTGTTAACTATTGTCTTACTTTATACCTTCAACCTGAGCCCTTCCACAAGTAGAGGAGCTTTAACAACGTGACATAGGTTTTTGTTGGTTAGATGGAGAACTTAACTCAATGCTTAACATACACTATACTATGTGTATTACATAAGATGTGTGGTGCACAATTACTCATATGTATACATGTATCTAACTATTTGATTTTCCTGATGGCTTATTATGAGTCAGCTGATGTACAAACTCTTAGAAATGAACCTGTGTGGGGACAGACTTCTCATGAGGTTTAGGAGCTGGGTCTTCAGAACACTTCCTCTATAATGACTCCCAGTAGTCCCACAGGAATGAAGATGAGGTAGAAAGTGGGAAAGCAAATGACATAACTAAGCTTCAGACAGGCTTCCCCCCTCCTTAGAAGCCCTACTTAACCTCTCTTCAACTCAGGGCAAGAGGAGACTTATATGCTGTGACAGAGGACAAAGAAGTACAGGCTTGTGTGAACAAAGAGAGCCTTTGATGTAGGCTACCTTCATCAGGGAGCCAGGTACCTGGGGCAAATGGAGCTCATCACTGTGACTCTGTATCCATGGCTATGTCGCTCACTGGACTCCAGTAGGGTCTGCTGGTTCCTTCTATCCCACATTCTAACAGTACTGTCATATTTCTGTCTTCCTTTTACTTTCTCTGTACCTTACCCCCTTTCTCATCAGTCCTGGTGTTCAGGCCACACCATGCATCTCTCTGTCAACTGCTGAAACTTTTCAAGCTGATACCTAAAAACTCAGTTGATGCTAGATTATTCATTGTGAAGTCACCCGACACTAGACGGGATGGTTTTGAATTCTTATGATCAGATCTTTACTTTGACATAATTAAGAATATTGATTATATTCATCGAGTTAGTACATGCTGCAAATTCCAGCACCTTAGAAGTGAGGGCAGAAGGATAAGAAGTTCAAGTTTAGCCTTGGGGCTATGTGGGTACAAGGGTATCCTGGGCTACATGAGACCTTGTGTCAAAGAAGGAAGAGAAAGAAAGAAAAAAGAAAGAACAAATAAACAAAAGAAAGAAGAAGACCAAGAAAATTATTATTATGTATTTGGGTAACATAGTCAAAAGAAGGGACTTTGTCTAGTTTCTGTTGAATTGCACATAGTAGGCACTCAACAAATATTGGTGGAACTAGTTATTAAGCATGCACACATTAGTTAAGCCTCATCTGTTGTGGTATGTGACTCTTTCCCCTCCCAGTGTCCTCTTTCATTTCTTTTCAAATAATCTGAATAATTTGTAGGCAGGGGAACAGGGACTTAGCCTTTAATCTCATCAACAAAGGACCTTCCAAAGAGGAGACATTCTTTTGGCTATGGTTGTGGGCATTTCAAATGTAATTACATTTTTCACCCTAAAATTTCCCAATGAGATTAAGACTTAAGTACAAAGTCTCCTTAACCCTCTCTCAGAAGTCTCACCAGGAGCGCTACCCACTTGCACACAACTTCTGAAGGATGCCAGCTGCTAGCAGCCCTGCAATACGAAGCACAAAGGCCTGTCACTATGCCCTGCTTGCACAATTCCTTGAAGCCTCTTGAGAATGCGTCACCACCAGCAAGTGTGCACATGCTTTTCTTCAGGCAAAGGAAATACAATCAGGCCTTTCTCAACGAGCTGTTTCCAATGTTTCCTTTATCTATTTAGGGTCAGGAGAGATAACAACAGCAGTGTCTAGAAAAAAGGCAGCTTTAAAATTCTTTTTGGAATCTTTCTGGGTTGATGGTGTGCGTTAGAACCTCTCCTAACTTTAAGACCTAGTGATCTTTCTCAAATACCTGAAAGTTCCAAGTCTTTTCACTAACCTAATTCCAACAGGCCATTGATGCTGCTAGTTTACTGTGAAGGCCCAGACATAGGGTCTGGAACCTGTGAGGATACAATTTTTATTGCCTAGACTGCTTCCTCGCCCCTGTGAGAATTAGATACGACCCACGCTTAGCATGGAGATTTACAGGAAGATGGGTTCCATTTGTCCCTTTGGCAAAACGTGTCACTGTGGAGCAGGGCCAACAGGTAGGTAAGCGCTCAGTCTCAACACAGCATAGGAGATGGGCAGGAAGATCCTCAGATCCTTCCACTGCCCAGTAGTGCTTCACTAGGGCTTCTAGACATCCTGACCCTGCCCTGCTATGCAATAGAGTGTCAGAGGAGGAGACGCTTGAAGCTAAAAACAACACACAGCTATTTCATTGGAGCCCCATAAGAACTTAAGGTGGGAGGAGAGGGAAAGACCAGCTCCCCATTTACAGAGCAAAATGCTGAGATTCAAGGTATTAAATAATGTGCCACAAAGGGCAAGTTCCAGAATGCACAGATTCCATTTTCAATCCCCCAGAACTTCTACAGGCAGAATGACTATTCTCTTCGTGGAAAAGGATGAGCATGAAGAGGCAGGAGTGTTGGAAGAAGTCATGAGAATAAGGAAGTGGCTGGTGGGAAAGAGTCTGGTGATGAAGAGGAAGTAGATAGGAACTTTGGTGTACTTCACGGTCTTAGCACAAAAGACCTGCCTTCAGTTGCCCACGGGAAAGGGGATGGGTGGGAAGCCTGAAACAGAGATCTGGAAAGGTCCTGTGAGGAATACAACTCAAGCCAAGGCAGCAAGTGAGATACCCACTGAGCAGCTCTGGTGATAGACATGCCTGGTTGCAACCCCAGTTCTCAGATTCTGGACTCATGTGCTGAGCAAGGAGCTTCTACTCTCTGTTTCCATGTGGTAGCTACCAGGTGAGGAGGTGAAAACCCTCAGAATGGTGACAGACAGCAGCACGCTGGGTGAAAGCCAATTATGCTTGGTAAATGATAAGGGGTGGAGTCTTTTAAACAATGGAGGGAGAAAATCAAAAGAACATTTTGTGACTCATGAAATTTGTATGAAATTCTTGTGTCACCGTCTACCAATTCAGTTTACATTAGAATTTCACCATCTTTTTTTCCCTGTCCATCTGGCTGCTGGCTGCTTAGGTACAACAGTGGTAGAACTGAGTAGAAGCAGCTGAGACCTCAGCTCATCTTGTCATGCTTTGCTCCTCTCCCAAGCCTACTGCAAAGCAGCAAGCCTGCCTTGATAGCCTTTTAAGTGAGGCATGTGTCACCTACAGATAAAACACTACTTCCCCACACATTCTATGTCCTCGAATTCAATACAAGGCCTGGGAAGACAAGATCAGTTGAGCTATAAGCAGTGTCCTCCCTGTCTTTCAGAGTTCTGCTTTGAGGGTACTGGCCATCCAAGGACCCCCAAAGACTGCAATGTAGAAATCTATAGAGTTTTGTTTAGTTTCATTTTGTTTTAGCTCATTTGGACTGAGTGGACCTTTACTATTATTTTAAGAAGCAGCAACTTTTCTTATCCAATCAGAATATCCTTAGGTAATGACAAGCCAAGTAGAAGGAACAGCTGGCCAAGGGTCTCATATTTAAGGTTCAAATCTGAATCTTAGATATCTACAAATATGGAAACCTGTCTTGTAAACCCTGGACAAACCTCAACGGTCTCAATATCCCTTTATTTGCCTATGAAGTAAGTATGGTGTGTGTAGCCTTCTTGCCTGTCTCATAGAGTGGCTCAGATAGTAAACAAAATCAGAACATGAAACATCTTCTACACAAGAGAGTGGACCATATGGCTTTCTCAAAAGATGAGGGTCTCGATGGAGAACTTTGGGGGCTAGCTTCCCCCCCTGTTCTAAAGAGACAGCAGCAACCTGCACTCATCCCTCCCAGAGCCTAACCCCTGACTCAAGGATGACAGTCACCATGGAACACCAAACAAGTGTGACCCTGCAGGCTTCTAGTGCATGACCAGAGCCAGTCCCAACCACACACACATCCAGTAAGCAAACATGTCGCTGGCTTAACAGCCTGGCCACCATTAACATGTGGATGCATTTATAATTTTTAAGAATAAGAACATGAAAACGTTTTCTGGGGTGTCTCACACTTCCAACTCCTTTCCTGGCATATAAAACCTCCCCAGTCCCAAGACTTGTATTAGCAGGGGCAAATGCTTCTCCTGGCCTCTAGTGCTTCTTCCTTTGCCCTTTTTTGACTCTCTATTCCAAGGAGGGAAAGATACTTTTCTACTGTACTGGCTGTACTGAGGGCCCGGAAGCCTGAAGAGCATTGGGGACTGGCAGTCACGGGGGGGGGGGGGGGGGGGG
>CM052708.1:77748136-77793555 GCA_028551405.1 Uromys caudimaculatus | reverse complement strand
GCCAGGACTAGAAGAATCAGTTTACAGATCAGTTCTATGAGGCAAAGGAGACCTGCTTTATAACGGTAGCTGTCAGAAATGAGAGTTTAGACAGGAGAGGAACTAGGTGATCATCACTATACTGCAAGCTGACTCAAGACCACCACAGCCCATCTCACACCCAGCAGGGACAAGGAATAGATCAACTGGGCAGTGGTAGTCCTTTCTGCTTCTTATATGGCTAGAGGGACCCAGAGTGCTGACCTCAGCCTGCCTACCTGAGTGTCCTTGCTTCCCCAGTCTATCTGATAGCTAAACAGGTGTCAGTGTTTAAAGAGATGCCAGTTAATCCACGTGGAAAGAGAGGCAAGTGATAGGCTTCTGGGACAACCATCACAGGAACTAGTATTATTGCCTTCAAAGGCCTAAGAGTGGAAACACAATTTGAACTAAGTCTGTGCTGCACCAAAGCCTTGATGCTTCCCGGCCATGTTGCTCCTGGGACCATGGAGAGTTGGCCTCCTGGCTCTACCCTGTGTGTTACAAGGCCTGAGCCCTACCTCAAAAATTACAAGGTTAGAATTTGGACTTTCTCTATATGACAATTTTAAAATTTGTTTCTGATTCCTTATTAAACATTCTGATTTTTCTCCTATATACAAAAAAGGTAATAAACAGCAAAAACGAAGAGTGACTGGAGAGAGCACAAGCTGTCCATGCAGGTGACAAGGGCAACTGTTATTCTGGAACTCTGTCCTGGGGTTTCTTCTCAACAAAATTCACCGAGATGTCTTTAGACACAAATGACATTTCCTTTTTATTCTGGGTTAAATGGGTTTACCGGGCTTATTGAGAGACATGACCTTCTCTTCCAAAGAATATAACAATTTTTCTTCTAGATGTTTCTAAGAGAGCAGTCCCTACCACTCAGATAGAGGTCCTAAGATTTCTCTTGGGGACAGGCAGAATCTGAAGTTGCCTATACCCTGTGACCACCAACCAACACACTCACAGGCAGGGCCTGACTTATGAGCATGCTCAGTGTTGTGTCAATCAAGCCAGGGCAGCCCTAGGCATATAGGAACCTTCATGAAAGGTTGGCAGGGTTGGAGGTATGCCTCCTTCAGGCTCTTTTCAGTGGCTTTGAGACCAGCAGTAAAGCAAATGTTGTCCAGTGGTCGCCAAACAAGATCTGCCTAGAGATAGGGCCCTGAAACCCAGACCTCTTATCCCATAAGGATGAACCACTTGGCTTAAGGCCTGGCTCAGTAGAAGCTCTCAGAGCTGCTGTATACTGTTGTTCTTCCCATTAACACTATTTTCTGGAAAACAAAGCGAAAGGAATACACATTCCTCTTGCAGTGTCCTGCCAGGGCAGAATGAAGTCACACGAAAGGGGAGGGAAGCACCTCATGTGGGAACGACTGGCAAGGGAGGCCAGGAAGCAGAAGGGAAAATAACCTTCTGGTTGGTGTAGCCAGTGAGGCATGGAGCCATTTGTTCTTACGGTGGGTGTTGTCTGGCTTCCCCATCTGTTGGAGAGCTTGTGGAGATGTTTGAAAAGAGTTGAGGCTGAACGAAGAAAGCCATGCTTCAGCCTGTGACAGTGCCCATCAGTCAGATGGCTGCAAGTTAACCTCTGGGAATATCTAGCAACAATGGGTAAGGCAAGGGACAGGAGCTGCCACCTTCCTAAGTCGGCAAGCCTCCCAGGAGGAATCCTGAATACTGTCCCCTGAAAACGCCACACTGGCCTCACAGTCTACTGCTGATGCTGTGGAGGAGCTCAGATCTACATAAAGGGCAGAATGAAGTCCTGCCCCCATCTAGGGCCTCTGTTCTGTAAACTTCTCATCTCTGGGAACTGGGGATCCTTTGAGAAACAACATACACACAATGTATGAGGTCCTAATTACAAGGCAAAAGTAATGAGGCAGTATTGTTACAAATGATCCAACCTATTATTCTGGTATCTACCGAAACAGTAAGAGCTCACTGACCCTGACATCTCTCAGCACTGATTCTGGGCTCTCTTCCTGCTCTAACCCATGGCATACTAACAGGCTGGACTTCCCAGGATTTTATATCCCACCTACTCATCTCGGCTTGATTTCACCAGATGTGAGCATCTGGATCCCTCCAAGACTCATGCCCTCTCTCCACATTCTTACCCTTCTTTGGGCCATTTGTATGATTTTTCTAACCTCACTCCAACACCTCCCAAATTACTGTCATCTGTGGCTTCCCTCACTTGCTTTTTATGCCCCTTTACAGATCATTAATAAAGAGGTTAAGTAAGACCAGATCAGCACACAATGAAGCAGATGACAAGGGAGTGGGGTGGGGGCAGGGAGCCTTATGCGCCACCCCTGGCAGAGGAAGGATATGTATAATGCCATGATACTCTGCTAGCTGCTCCCCAAGTCTAGCCCATGGTCATTTATCACTGCTATTTGTTTATGTGTTCTTAGCCAGGTTCTGAGAATGTGATCACATCTAAGCCAATATGCATAACTGTGCCAGGTACCAGGTAATACGGACAAGTTCCAGAAAATCCACAGCATGAGTGTCCTGTTTTCTCTACCCTGCTGGAGATCTCCTACCTCAGCACTAAGCCCAGCACCCTGGACCACAGGGGCAGCCAGCCTGAGATATCATGGCCCTTTGCTCCTTCTAACTCACTGTGTCACCACTGTTCATTAAATATTCACTGGCTTTTCATGTCACTCACCAGATTTGTCTCTTACTTGAAAGAAACCGCTGGTTAAAACCATGGACAAACCAAAAATTCTGCAAAATTCAACTATCAACGACAGAGTCAAAATAAGAAATAGAAAAGGTAATTGGAACCGATGTGTTTTGTGGAGTAAACGTACCTGCTAGGAGACATGGAGGGAGCTCAGGTTTATCTGTGTTCACAAGAATTGGCTTCCATTTTGATTCTCCTTTCTTCTGCCTTTTTTCTCACCTCCTCAGTTCACTAGCCCCAAGGTGTCAATCACTTTCCTTAGCTGGCAGAAAGAGTTACACTTACCTGTGCCTGGGACCAAAAAGTACAGTTATAATCTACCTAGGACCGAGCCCCAGGCATGGTGAGGCACCATACCTAGCTCAGCTTATCTGGTCCCTATCACAGCCCTGTGATCTGTGTACAATATCCATCAAAAGAGGAAATAGAGAGCCAGACCATTAAGGCCTCTGCCCAGATCACCCAGCTTAGCCCAGCATTCATAAGTCATAATGGTACCTAGAGGAGAGTGACTCTTCCCTAGACCTCTGAATGTCTACAGGGGATCACAGATGCTCTTTTGAAGGAATGTGCCCACATCCACATGGACCTCTGTTAACCACAGCAGCGGGTCTGTAGGCTCTGCAGGGTTTATGACACAAATATAAAGGCTGTGAATAATCCTAGACCCTTCCAGGACAACAACTGCACTTTTTTTCTCTACTTGTCTCTATTACTGAAATGAAGACAAGTTTCCCCACAATGAAACATGGAATTAGAAGACTGTGAATAGGATGTTCAAGTCCTACCTCTGAATAGTAGTTCTACTAGCTACTCATATAGATGATAAATATATACAGATGGCTTCCGGAGGAATCATTTGAAGAGAGATAGTAGCAACAGGGAGAGACGTGAAGCTTAAAACCATCTCACTCTGGTCAGAGACTGATGTTGTGACTGGAAGCAGGGACATCATCATGACTATTCTATAGCATCTCAAAACTGCTTCTGGGTATTCCCCATTCCGGGCCTTAAAAAGAGAGCTGAAATCTTCTGCAGAACAATATTGGTATCTCTGAAGTTATCATACCCGCATGGGAAGCCAAGCACTGGAAAAGACAGTCCCCGTGAGTCATACTTGAGGACAGACAGCTGGAAGCCTGGTGGCTTTGTTCTCTCTGCTCTGCAGGGACCTGCTGGCCTCCTACAACCTCTGGGGCTTTACTTTTCTGCAGAGTACCCTGTCCAAACACATCCCCTCATCCCATTATTTATTATTACTACTATTAATGTTTTGTATGGTGCTGAAGAACATAGGCCTTGTGTATATAGCAGTATGCACATTATCATTGAGCTATAACCCTAGTCGAGATATATATATATATATATAAATAGAGTTATAACTAAGTTGCCAAGGATGACTTTAAACTAGTGATCCTCCTGCCTCAGCATCCCAAGTAGCTGAGATTGCCAGCCTGTGCCACAAGGAGGCATCATTTCTTTGCAATCATTGATAATCAGGTTCTCTCCTTTTCTTCAGAGTCTGAGAAGCTATAGTCTCAAAATTGGACTTTAGCCATGCTTTAAACTAAGTTTGCATATCTCTGCAACAAGAGGCCAAAGATTCCCATGCTGCTGCACAGGCAAACGGGAAAGAGCACAGGTCAGAAGCCTTCCTGTGCCTTGGCTAGGATGGCTGGACATCTGGAGAAAAGTGACCGCAGGATCCCGGTTCAGCCCTCCACCCTCCAAAGGCCTCTGTAGCTTTGACACCCACAGAGGCCTTCTCAGTTTCATCCTTCCTCTGACCTCCTCATCTAGTCCTCCTGGCTTCATTTCCTAGTCCTTTCTCCAACTTGTACACTTGTCTGCATCTGCACTGCTGCTGCCCTGGGTCAGCATCATTAATTCTCTCAGATGATGGAACAGCCTCTCCTTCTGCATTCCTGCCATGAAAATGTTGCCTTTACATAGCAGCCAAGGCTGTTCTCCATCTACAACAAACACTGACTAATGTTATGGCCCTGCTTAAGATCTTCCATTGTCTACTTATTTTTCTTTGGCTAGAGTCTGAGCTCTTTCTTTGGCCTTAAAGGCCTTATGCAGTCCCGCCCTTTCCCCATCCTCATCTCTCTCTTTGTCCTCTACTCAAGAGCTATGACTTCCTTAAAGGCTTTCCTGCTCCCGCCTCTCTGCACACCTGCCTGTAACTCCTTCCTAAGCACATGCATACACATGGCATACTCGACTCTCACTTTTCCAAGACTTGCCTTAAAGCCCACTTTCTCATAGGAAACTCACAGAATATCCTTACCCAATGAGTTCCTCCTGTGATCTGTCTCTTCCCGGTGTCTAGCCAAGCAATGAAGAAAATGTGTAAGATGACTACTAATGTGTTTAATAATTTATGTTCTGTTTTCCTTAATTACATGGTAAGCTTCACAGGGCATCATCACATTTAGTTTATTCATTATTATTATCCTTGCTGGTAACCAAGAATTTAACGATTTGATGAGTAAGTAAAAGTCAACTTATGAATGAATGAATGTCTTCATATCCAATAGTACAGGGTACAGCTACATCAGCCCCATATCCATAGGAGATCTAACCCAAACAGAAGCACTAGCAAGTATTTCACAGAAGAAGCAGGAGAAAAAAACCCCAGAAGAGGAGGGGCAAGAGGCTGCTTGCAGGTTTTGCTTCTGGCCACTCCATTTTCCCAACTTTAGGTCAAGCATAGGTCTGCTGTATGCAAAGCAAGGACTGTACAAACTCCACAACTCCAGTGGGACATCCCTTCCCATGTTCTTCCACCTTCCCTGGGGGCTGATATGCTGGGAGCTCCACTGGCCTCTCCACCACTACTTCCGGATGTAAAGCCCTCTGCCTATGCTTGAGTGCTTTATCTGTGGGTTATGTCACAGAGCTCCAATTCTTCATTTGATTCAGATCTATCTATCAGCATCATGTCCCCACACTACAGCCTGCTAATGTCACATCTGTATCCGTCAGGTCATAAATGTACATATGCTTCCAACAGAGAAAGGCATTCCTTTCTAGTGATTTGAAAAATAAAACTGATGTTTAATGCCTGCTCAATTACAAGATAACAAGAGCTCAAACGACTCCAAGCAAATGTGGCACTAGGTCTCAAGGTGCCCTAACTTGGTCTTCCACTGTCCCGTCTCCTTGAGTGTTCACAGTCAAAGTGAACTACTTAAGACCCTAAAAAAGCATCATTATCAATGGAGATGAAGAGTTATTTGTTGATCCCTAAGACCGACATGGCTGAGGGTTTTCCCTAAGGAAAGCAATGTAGACTGGAACACTGCCTTTTTCTGGTTTTGTGAAATAGGGAGATAGAGTTCAGGCTCCTTGCACACATTTGCACACTTAGAAGTACATGCATTGAGGGGGATAGCCCAAGGACAATTATTGCAAACACACACCACAGGAATGCCCATGAGGACAACTTGCTGGAAAGGCATCCCCAAGGCAGATCCTAGGCATAAGGAAACAGATGCTCTACCAACCGGTGTGAGGTGGGGAGCAAGGGAGCACAGAGCAGTAGCCAGTCAGAGGGTACAGAAATACATGCTGAGTACAAGCCACCCTGACTATGGAGTTTGTGGGCCTTGCTGCAAAATGAAAATGGAGAATTCCCTTGTTGGGAAATCTTAAGCATTTCACAGTGCTGACCTCAGACCTTTAAGCTGAGAGTGGTTCCAGCCCTCCAAAGTACAAGGCCCTTGGACTGTACCAGCCATAGTCTGATAAAACCATCTTGAACATGAGGATTAAAGGTGGAGCGAGGTTAATTCTAGGAACCATTGAAACTCCTTAGAAAAGCAAACGTCCCCGGTACACTTTGCTCTCATAAAATACCACTCTTGGATGATCATAGGAACGTAAATAAATCAGGCCTGGGCCTCCCATTCAGAAGTGGCAATAGAGGGAGGAGCTGGTGGGCTGTTACGCTAATTCCAATTTGTTATAAATTTTAGAGCAGTTTGGCCTAAATTATGATTCATTTCAGCACCAGGACTCCAGTTTCAAGCAAAGCCCTCCAATGCTGTTATTAGCATAAAACTGATGCCTACACAAAAGAACGTGATGTAATTTTAAAATAAGGGCTATAAATCAATACATTCAAAACAGTTTTTAAATGCACCGTTATTATTTATCTTTAGTTATAAATTTGATGTCTCTTTAGACCTCAGAGACAGTAATACAACTAGAAGCATGTGATAGTTGTTCAAAAATAGATGACTCCCCCAGCACCTCATTCTTTCAACTCTTAAAGACACAACTTTAAAATCCCGAGGATATCAGAGCACACTTGTTGAAAGGAGTCTTAAAGGAAGAGAGCAGTTTCCCCCAGAAGTCTATAAAATGTTATAACAGCTTGAAGTAGAATAATATATCCACTAATTTTCTAATCCCAGTTGTTTTCTGGGATGCACAGTGTTTGGGGAACTTGAAAGATTGATAAGGGACAGGGACTTAACACTATTCTCTATACTTGCTTTGAGCGAATCAAGGTGTTCTATGGACCTTAGAGCTGGTTTTATTCTGAGAGGGACATAGGAAACAGCAGGACAAATGTCCTGAGTCCTGTGTAGACCAATCATCATTTCCGAAGAGATACAAGCACAACCTAGCACCCTAACATTTGCTTATTGCAAAAAGAACACTTCACAGAAGAGCCCCAAGCATCAGGCCCCGTAAGATCATCCCCCAATCTGTGGACCCACCCTTTGCCTACACATCCTTGGCATGTGTGATGGTAAATGTCCCATGTTTGCTTTTCAATGTTAGAAACATGTTTCATTTAATATTGTCCTAGGTAAGTACACCTGTTATTGGCTTTCCTATGCCATATCTTTCCAATGCTGTTTTTCTTCATGTCTTCCCCGAACAGGCTTTTAAGGTTTTGACTCTTGCTGTTGGTGACATCTTGGTGTTACCACCACCTCATACTGACAAGTTTTCCTCCGGATCCCCCCATCATCTAGAGTGTTCATGCCAGTACTGCCTTCCCATTCACTCAGGAAGAAGAGAAGAGAGTTCTGAACTATAGGCTTTACTGGCATGGTGTGGCTCTATGGGTGACATCTTTACTATGCCTATAGATGTCCTACCCCAAACTAGTTCTTGTTATTTCCTGCCACCAGAACCACCAAAGCCACCTGGTACATCCATAAGACTTACAGCAGGTTAAACAAAGAAGTGAAACATGGCAGTGAAACTGGCACCCAAGGAAGAACCATACCAGTTGGGGGTTAAATTTTCATGAACTGTACTGCTATGTTAGAGGAAGGCAGGCTTTGAGAAAATACACACATCTCATTATTCAAAGAGCTGTCACAATGTTGGTTCCCCACCAATGTGATATTTCATGTTTATCCCAGAACAAAGACCTGCATGTGAAATATTTTCTGGCCAGAAAAAAAATTACCCTAACACAAAGTCTACCACATCCCCTCTTCTGAACAAAATGACATATGCAGTGTCACCAAGTTCAATGGCATACCCGTGTCGCCCTACAAACGTTCAACTCTAGAGAGTTCTGACTTGGTAGTAAACATTCACCGGTGTATTGGAGAACAACAATTCCCAGCAGTTGGAGGTCAGTGTTCAATTTCTAACTGTGTGGTATATATACACACACCGGACTCAATTACAGTACAGAAAACACAGCAAAGTAAAATAAGAGGAGACTTCTTCACTGCTAAGATCAGCTTTTCAAAAAGCAAAAGCCCCCTATAAAACATCATTAATAATGCAAATCCTCTTAGAAGCACAAGTTTTAATAAAAGCCACAGATTAAATACCACTGAGGCCTCCTACAGGGACTCATCCATTCTAACTCCCTGGAAGAGTTACAGTTACCCATTCACCATGATTATGCCTTGATCCTCATGTCTTCTTCAGAACTGCCACAGAAGGGACAATACAATCCATTCAATAGGCTTCTTAGAGATGACAATTTCAGCTCCATGAAGATAGATGCTTTTATTGTCCTTATTCCTTGCCAAACATTTGACACGACTGGAAGGACCCGAGAGTCACACCATACTGGTAAATCTGGTAAAGCAAGCAGTCAGCTGCGAACCGCGACTGGAGAATTGTGTCAACTTTTTGAGTCTCCAATCATGCCTTAGAAGAGTGTATACGAATCCTAAGGGCACAGTTTACATTTGAAATGATATAGAAACATTTGGATCGTGCTAAACCCAGCCCCAACAAGGCAGAGCAACAATGTGGTGGTAGGGAGGGGTGGGGAGGCATGGTGGAATGGACTGGGTTCTTGGGGATGGTCAGAGCACGCGGCCATTCTGCGCTCACGGAACACAGTAGCAAGCATAGCACACAGTCACAAACATCAGCGAGCACAATTGAGCACGCACACAATACAACACTGGAATGCAATCTTTTTTTGTTTTTTTGTTTTTTGTTTTTTGTTTTTTTTTTTGTAAGAGAAATGATAGAAAAGATGGTTTCTCACCCCTCAAAACAAAACTGGAACTTTGGTTTACAGGCCCGGCTATGCCCATATGCCCTCCTCGTCATCCTGCGGCCGGCCCGAGGTGGGGAGGAGCACAGAGAGGAGGAGCGCCAGAATGAAAGAAGAGAAGGTTAGTTACACCGACATGCACTGAAAGGCACACGAATCTGCACTTTCTGTTTCATCTTAAAGAGCAAGGGAAAAAAAAAAAAAAAAAAAACCAACAATGTAGTAACTTAAGTTCCACATCACTGGCTTGTCAAATGCATAACCAAGTTTGTATCTATGGCAACCCCACACAAAAACATTCCACCCTCTCAAGCTGTGACTCTGTCAAGATTGGATTAGAAGATTAAAATTAGTCTACATTAGCAGATGATTATTTTTTTGGAAAGCATGCAATCTGAACTGTATATGCCTAGGGAGTGGATTAAGCCTTTAAAGTCAGCAGAGAAGTAATTATAGTAATCAAATACCCTTAATTTCTCTTAAGCTTAAAGTATCAATAAAAGTTGGAGAAGAATTTAAAACACCTATTTGCTTAGGTGGAACACACTCTTTAGCACACATTGGTTATTTTACGATGTTTCTAGCACTCCACAGTCTTAATTGTTGGGCTCTGTTTGGTGCTTGGCATATAGAAAGGTGTAAACATGTTCAACAATTGATTTTACAATCAAAAATGTTTTTTTTTTTTAAAGAGTATAAACTTTTATTTCCGAGGGACGCCTGCAGAAAGGGTGTTGTTTAGCTATGGAGAGACAGAAAATAATTTGGCTCGTATTCTGGTTGAAAATATTTTCGAAAGAGCTCTGGCCAATTTCTTCTCGTAGAGAAGTAGCCAATAAAGCAGGGAAACCAAATTATTGAAGATAATAGTATATGCTCCGTGGCCGAGGCTCCACGGTGAACAAGTCTCCCCGACACAGGGTGTATCTGAGCAGGCAGGTAAGGCAGAGTAGTCTGCACGCCATTTCTGCATATCGTGTGATAACAGGGTGCTTCTAACACACCCCAGAGACCACAGAGTTTGTCAGGATTTGGGTTTTGTTGTTGCTATCATTTTTGTTTTGTTTTATTTTGAAAACTGGAACGAGAAAAGTGACTTTGAACGTCCCTTCATCCTTGGGGCCGCACTGCCGCAGGTATTGGCTGGAGTCGTAGGTTGAATCATAGGAAATGTCTTAGACCTCCGAGACCAGGAATTTCACACGATTCAATATGTGGTTTCATATACATCAATAAGCCAAGGTAATTTTTTATCTACTTGAGGATTTAGACGCATAGTCTTTGAACGGATTCCCAATTCAGCTTTTCCCTCCATTGTTTCTCTTATGCATTTAAAATATTATTTTGAGAAAAGGTCCAGAGACTTCAGACTGCCAAAAAAAAAAAAAAAAAAAAAAAAGGCAACGTTTCACAAAACTTGAGAATCCCCCTTGGGACCTGAGTCAATCAAGCGAGTTTGAACTGGATAAGTCAGTATGAATCTTCGCTTGACAGTTACGATAGGAATATCCTGGCAGAACACAAGTACAGCAATCAGTCTGGGGGACAGCATGTATTCACCAGCCAATGTTCTGGGAACGCACTCCTTTATCTCTCCAGGACTGGGGAGAGTGTACTGTCACACTCACTGAATTTCCTCTCTATCTCTGGAGAAAAGCAAACTTGATGCTCCTTTTCATGTTAATAAAGAAGAAAACTTTCTAGCCGGCCACCCTAGGGCAGTATTAAGTAAGCTTTGAGGACCTAGCAACCTGTACAACTCAATGCAGAATTTTTCAGTGGGTGTGTGTGTAAACATATTCAGGGAATACGTTTACATATTCTCTGACTTTCATCATAAGGTTCTTGATCCCTAAAGTCACTTCTGTAGGAAAACTCCCAGGCATGGAAAGATGCTACAGTTTGCCAGTTACTAAACAAAATTGGTGGTTTTCTGTAAAATGCAGCCACAGCCCCTGCTGACCGCTTCCTAAATGGCTGTCAAATAACTTTGCTTGCAGAGCAATGGATTTCATTTTGCATTTAAAACCCAACAGCACATTTACATGGCATTTCCTCCAAGTCCATTCAGATAGGATTTCAATTTCAAAAGAAAAAGAAAAAGAAAAGTCAGTGCCACCAAAATCTGCCTCTGCTTTCCTAACAGTGAAGTGTGGTCCAATGCAAATCACTTTTAGCAAATTAAATACATTAAAGAGTAGTAATTAATTATGATTGAAACAGACAGGAGCTGTAGCTAGAAAGTACACACTGCCAATATCACTACTGTTCCTCGTCCACCGTAGGAATAAGAAGGAGCTCCCAGATGTCGAGAGTTATTAAAAACCAGATGTTGAGATCCACGTCTTGTATGCTAGTGGATAAAGTAAAGAAATATGACAGCCCAGTATAAACTCAGCGAACATTTAACACGGTAGAAATGTGGACAAATTCCTCTCATGAACTGAGAATATTATGTATTTTAAAATAGTTCATTTTCAACGTTAAACAAGGTTTTAGAAGAAAATAGAAAGGTAGATGGTGGCCATTTCTTGTCTTTCCTGTCTTCAAACGTAAACATGAACTGACCCTCATTGCCAAGTGCTTTGGGTCAGAATGAGTGTCCACTTGAGGAATACAAAACAAAGACATAGGCGTTAATCCGAGAGGCAGCTCTATGTCTTCCAAACATTTGCAGCTGGCTGACTGCTCCCTGCTTGCCTCTTTTTATGCAAATATTAAGCTCTTCAGAAACCTTACCCAACAGAAATGTAAATCCGAAGATCAGAAAAAACAAGGACAAACATCAACAAAACCTATACTGATGCTTGATCTCTACCTTGCTACCACATCATTTAGGGATGCTTGGAGTTTTAAAATGCATCTACTGCGCCGGTTTCCTCTTCTGGTGATTCTGTTTCCAGACCTACTTTACAATGGCTTTTCTAGATGCTGACTGGTGTTTGATCCCTGGTTTGTCCTCTGTGAGCAACTGCTCTGCCGGAAGTTGCCGAGATATCTGGAAGGGAAGAGACTGCTCTGGTCCATCAGGCATCTGTTTGCTTTTGTCTACAGCATCTGAAGCTGGGAACATGCTCTGTGAATTGAAGCCCAGAGAAGAGAGACCACAAAACAGCCAGTTCTGAGGTTAGGGGAAGCTTAAATGTCAAACAACCCCAGGATGCAGCTACAGCTTCAAGGACAAGGTGCTGGACAAAAGGCCTGGATGGACACCCTACAGTCCAGATGCCTGGCTCTGATGGGATTCTCTAAAACAAATTCCTGCTTAGATGGGCTGCTCACTGTGGGTTTGTGGATGACAAGATCTAGAAGCAGAGGAACTAAGTCACTGTTGACAAGTCAAAAAAGGCTTGCTGTTGTGTATGAGTGTCTGTGAGGGGGGGCATTTATTAGCTCATCAAGAAAGCTCTGAACAGGAACCTGATAGCCTGGCATAATAAACAACGCAGGCTAAGCCTTTAATTGGTCTCTACCTTTAAATGTTAGATGCAGCAGGTAGGCAAATCGGAGTTTATCAGTGGGCATGTTTTTTAAAACATCTGTAGACCTTCTTGGGTTATTAGATTGATGTTTTTCCTTAAAACTAGAGAATTAAGTTCCTAATGAAGACTTTATTGTCATACCTATCTTAACCAGAAAAGAGGGTGGAATCAAGGGAGAGCCACTTTCAATGAATAGCTCATGGTGTTTGTGGGAACTTAACCACTCTCTGTAAGGAAGTTAGCCTCACCTCTGTTCAGATCTTACTGTGAAGGGTCAGGTCAGTGTGAACCATTTTTAAGACTTTCCGTTACTCCTACTTTTGATCATAGGTTCTCTGAAACTTAAAGGCACAAAAGCAGGGCTATGGGGTGGGGTTTATAACATGTACTGAGCTTAAGTTCCTGAAAATCCCATCCTCTTTACAGTTCTACCTGCAGGGTGTATGAAAGCAAACAGGCTTGCAGAAAGCCTGTTCAAGTCCAAATCTTCCCTCTAAAGACTGCTTAGTCTTGTATCTGTCCTGTTCAGGGATGCCCACAGATCAGATCTTTATCCAGGTGATAGAGTCAGGGATGGCTGTGACCTAATACCTGACTGGCATTTGCTTTCACCTACAGGAATCACTGGCAGACATGTTCCCCAAAGGCTAAGAAAGCCTCAGCCAGGCTCACACACGTGTTCTTGCTGTTGTAGGTACAAACACTTGCTCATTTCTGAGCTGTTTCAAAGCTATCAGTGCCTCCTCTAGGCCAGAGAGAGTGCCAACAGCCTTCTATTTTTCTCCACCAAGTTTCAAGGTGGGCCCCAGACATAGGCGTCAGGTAGCTTTTTTGTACACATATAGGAAGTTGAGCAGAGAGGAAGACGAGGTAAACCACCAAAGAATACCTGGCAGGGTGCTGTGGAATCAAGGTAAAATTCCAGACTGCTCAAGTGCAAAAGTGTCCTGTTCTGACTCTGCCAGGGCCGAACCCTCGAGAGCCCATTTGGATCTCCCTTGGTGCTGTGGGCTGACTCTGTGGTAGCTGAGATCTGGAGATCTGAAATGTGTACTGCCCTCCTCCCCAGAAGGTGATGACCCCAGCTGGTGGGTGATGTTACAACCGAGGTTTGGTCCTCTGACTCTTGGAAGAAAAAGGTCCCCACAGGCCATGGGACTTGTTCACATAGCCATAACAGCAGAACCTCAGCAAAAATTTCAATGTCCCTGTCGGGAAGGACAGTGTCTTTAGTCCCTTTGGCAGGTTCTCAGCCAGAGGAGCCAAACAGATATTTATAAATGAGTAAGGATGCAAGGCTTTGTGCTTGCTTTTGAAATCGAGCCTGCTGGGAGAGAATGCTGCCTGGCTTCTCCAGTTGCCCAGGTGAGGATCACTGCCCATGTCTCCACAGAATGTTCTGGTCTTTCCATCCTTCTCTGCTTTACTCTCCTCTCCCTACCTCGCCACAGAGGACACTTCCCTGGCTGATTGAGAAATGACAGGTGTGGTCCATGTTTGAAAAGGGGACAGGAGACTACATAGTCCATTGAGCCAAGTAGATTGGCTCTCAGGAAGCCCTGGGCAAGGCCACTATAAAGACACCCTTGCCAAGCCACCAAGGACAGTGTAGATGCTTTGGTGGCATCCCTTCTCTCTCAGTTTGAACCTGGCATCATTGGGCACTCACTCAAAATTTTTAGTACCATAAAAGAACTTTTTCATATTTCTTTCAAGAGAAAGAAATTCAGAGAAGCCAGTCCCTGGTGAATAGACCGAGTTCTCTGGGCTGAAGAGGAAACTGCTGGAAAGTTCTCTACTGGCCGATAATACTGTTTGGGAGTGCAAAGTCAACATCTGCTCAGAGCCGAGCCGCTGCCAGATAGCCATAAAGAGGGACAGGAGTGAAGACAGGCTTTATTTTTGCTCCTTCATCTATCAGTCATTAACACTTGGCTTTGTTAAACACAGTAAAAATTATGTTTTGACCATGGCTCTGGTTGGATTATTTCCTGACTGGTGGGCCACCAAATCTAGATTTTTTTTCTTTTCTTAGTTGCTTACAGAAAAAAAAAAAAAAAAAAAAGTGGGATCCATGCGGTTCCCATACTTGCTGGGGTGCTGGGAGAATTACATCAAAGAATGAAAATCCATCTACTTCCAGCTTGGCACATTGTTTGTGATGGGAGCATTCTGGAGTTTCTCGCCATGAATTAACAAATTGCTTGATGTAACGCTAACAACCATTCTATAGAATGTATAGAAACAAGCTAACACTACAGAGAGCCATGCATAGCCATTTTAATATCATCTCCAGGCTGCACAAAGCCAGCGCTTCCTCAGTGGATAGACATCAAAGCAGAATGTGGCCGGGCAGTGGTGGCGCACGCCTTTAATCCTAGCACTTGGGAGGCAGAGGCAGGTGGATTTCTGAGTTCGAGGCCAGTCTGGTCTACAGAGTGAGTTCCAGGACAGCCAGGGCTACACAGAGAAACCCTGTCTCGAAAAAAAAAAAAAAAACAAAAACAAAAGATAAACAAACAAAAAAATCAGAATGTGTACAGTGCCATTATTTCATAAGTATATATATATATATATATATATATATATACATATATATATGTTATTATTATTAAACAACTTTCAGGCTTTGAGAGTGAGTGCAGTGTATATTAAAAGAAGCCTCCAGCTCCTTTCCTCAGCAGTTCCCTTATCTTTGAAGAGCTGCAAGTGCCTGGAGTGTTTAAGTCAAACATGATCCTTACTACGTCAGTTAAAGGAGGTTGGGGGAGAGGCAGTGGTATTCAGCAATATAAAATGGATTTCCCAGCTTCCTGGAACTTCAAGGTTGGTCACCCCCTTTCAATAGAGAGTTGACATGCTGCCTGTTAGACAAATGTGACTGGATTAAGGCAGCACATTGAAAGAGAACCCAGCCTCTGATGTTGCCAAGCCTGAGTTCCACCTCCAGACAGGCTGGGGAGTGTGGGCTGGGCCTGGAAGCCCCACTGACTGGAAAGACAGGGCAACAAATCTCTTAATGAAGCCCTAATACTGCAAACACAATGTAAAACTAAAACAAACCAGTAAAGAGAAAAAGCCCTGCTTTACCCTAAACAGAGCGAGAGCAGAATCCTGAATAGGTGTGAGCCTCCTTTGGCTGAAACCCTTTTCTGTCCAGAGTGTCTCAGCACACCGAGCAGCTATGTTCTTTTTCCCACACATTAAGACCATCTCTGCTGGGTTTATCAGGGCTTGCCTCATGTGTTTACACAGGAGGAATTAACATCACACCCAGATTAAAGAGCTCTGGCAATAATCTGCAAAGCCAGTTTCCCAGTGCCTGCTAACCAGCCTCTTTTCCTGGCTTGGAACGGTTGGGTGAGCATGCAACTGCCAGCAGAGGAACGAGGCACTTAACCACTTCTCCCAATAGCAGCATTTGTTCCATCTCCCTCTTTACCTGTGGCCCCACAGAGTGTCACTCCAGAGCGTCTGCTCTTAAAAGTAAGCAAACAAATAGACTTCCACCTTTCCCTCCCAATGATGAGAAGATGGCATGGGCCATTTGGCTCATATTTTAGTGGCTTTGAAAACTTCTGATGGGTAATGTGAAGATCATGGGAAGGTAGTGTTTGTGCTGTCTTTCTCAGCTCACACGGATCTAAGATTTATGCAGTCTGCTGAGTTTTAAACACAGTGTCTTCCAATCTACTTGTGACCAAAGAAGTGCTGGGGAAGAAGCAAGTGGCTCATAGACCCCAGGACCATGGACATACGAGGCTATCACTGGCTCCAGCTCAGAGAGGTCTGGCTGGGGGAATGGCAGTGGTAGAAACCTCTGAACCCCTTTCCCATCCAATAAACAGCAGCACCCAGAAGAGAGCTCTTTATGGGCTGTGGGCTTTGAAGCCAAAAGTCAAGGCTTCTTTCAGAAAGTGGCCATGGAATCAAACGTGCAACACATGCAACAACCAACCAAACAAAAGGAAAGCTGTCCCTCAGGCAAACGTTCGACATGCAAGCATGGAGGACTAGAAATGATTGGAATGAGACTAAAGTCTCCCCTCTCCTCTCCTCCTCTCCCCTCTCCTTCCTTTTCTCCTCCCTCTCTCCCTCCAACTCTCTCTCCCCCTCATCCTGCTGTTCTCTAACTACATTTTTATAAATCTGATATACAGTGGTTAAATTTTTCTTCCAGGTAGTAAACATGAAAATATATTTATACACACACATCTACAGGAGAGAAATTTCTAGTTAAACATGATTGTGTGAGATTCTTCCATATGTGGAGACGTACTCAGTTCTTCATGACACATAGCGATACATACATATATACACACAGGACTCTGTGTATACATTTGCCCCACACCCATTTAACCTCAAAACATAAATTCTTTTTTTTCTTTCCTAAGCAAAAGCTAAGAATAACAACTTTATGTATAGAATTCATCTTCTGGGGGCCACAGAGCACACTGAACTCTGTCAGAACTCCAAGGGCTTTGTGCTGGCTATTCTACTATTGAAAGCATGTGGACTTTAATCACAGGCCCAATCTCACATTTCACAAAGGGCAGAGGGGTCTCAAGGGGTCTCCAATGTCTTTGTCAGAAGTCATAGGAACCAGAAGGCAGACTGGAACTGCTGTCTTTGGGGATGTGGCATTATCAAATTCACATTGACTGCACACAAATGTCAAAGGGACACTTGTGGGGTTTGCCAGACAGAAAGCGTATTGGGCCTGGATAGGTCATCTGCCTGTGGCCATGACCTTGGAGAGGGACTACTTGTCTAGTTGGCTTTAAATTCCCCTTCCATGGGAATGCTTTGAGAAGCCTGAGCACTCTACCTAAAGCAGGTACTCAAGGCTCAGGTGTGAGCTGTATTCGAGGAGGGAGGGCAAGAAGGCAATACCTCTCCACTTATTTCCAAAGTTAAGCAAATGTAAAGATCTTTTAGTGGAAAGAGAGAAATGAGGACACATTTGGGATATAGAAGCCTCAAAACTAAGGCAATAAGTGCTGCAGTCCTTGAAGTAGGTCATAGGTCCTGTCCCCTGGGCATCAGGCTCTGTGTTAAAGCATCATAGCTCGGAGGCAGAGCATGCTGGGAGCATTCACAGTAACCAGTGGCAGCAGAGAGAGGACCAATGATCACTGTAGCTGAAGACACAGTCTGGAGACTTGCCAAGTGAAATGGGCCAAATATTTGTGCAATCATTTTTCTGGGGATAGATTTGCAGAGCAAACCCTCTAAAATCAGAATTCAAATGAAAAAGCCAGCATCTGCTGAGACTAGCCACTACCTGAAAGTATCCCAATATCCTGGCTGAATGGAAGATAGGCCTAGATTGAGGGAAAAGACCTCTATTTTGCTTTGAAAACCTTGCTTTCCTTCAGCTCCCATGTGTGACAAGGTTCAAAGGTGAGTGTGCAATGGAATATGGGTCCTGGTAGTCATCTACTAAGAGTGTTCCATGATCCACAGAACATTTCCATTCTGGGTCAGTTTTGCTTCTATTTGAGAATCACTTTCTGGCGATCGCATGGCAATAGCAGAGTTTGCAAGAAGCCTTATTTTCATCAACAAAGTGACAGTCAGAATATAGAAGCATAAAGGGGGGTCAGGGAAAATGGTGTGGGAATGGAATGAGGGGGACAAGGACATAGTGCAGAACATTAGACAACAAGCAGCAAAAGTTGGGGCAAATGGGAAAGAAACTGATTAGATATTTTAATTCAGCTTTGGGGGGAAAGATCACACTATTAGGTAAAATGTACTATATAGTTAAGCTGGGAAGGAAAAAACACATTTGCATTCTAAAAACAGTAGGACTGATTTGGCCATGCAAGTACAGATCTGCACAGAAAAATCTACATGGATAGCCAAAGGATTTGCAAACAGTGCACTTAGAGGCATGGACCCTTGCCTTGGGCTGGAAGAGTTTGAGTTTCATGTGTTTATTTTTTAATGATTTTATAACAGTTTATTTTTTAGTTTTTATTTATGTGTGTCTGTGTGTGTCTGTGCATGTGAGTACAGGTACCCATGGAGGCCAGAAGAGGGCGTAGGATTCCTAGAGCTGGAGTTCCAGGCTGGTCTAAGCCACTCAACTCAATGCTGGGCATTGAACTCAGATCCTCTAGAGAAGCAGCTAGAGCTCTTAATCACTGAGATGTTTCTCTAGTCCAGTTATGTGTCTTTAGATCATGAATAATCTCTCCAAATACCACTTCCTAACCGGGACATGTCCATCTGTCCTTCTTTTTTGTATATATTATGTGAACAGATCATTCAGGAAAAATTTATTGAATGTGCACTCAGGGATCAGACAGACATATACGTGCTTTGCAAGTGGCAAGAAGAACATTAACATAGAAATCAATCACCTATTTTTTCTATAATTCTGATAAGTATTATGTCTCTGTACTTGTGGAATCTATGTCCCACCTAGAGAAATAGGGTTTCTGTCTATAAATTTAAATTTTCAAGATCTGGAAATCATTTAGGTAGCAAAACACACTTAGCCTCCATTTCCTGTGCTTGGGTATTTTCAGTCAGCGAATAGGGGCAGGAGAAGACAGAAGATTCTTCTCCTGGTCTTCAAAAAGTGTTGCCTCCTCCAGCTCTAAAATGCTTAGGTTCTGCATCCCACTTCCACACTATACTCAGAGTGTCAGGTGCCTTCCCATGTACAGGCGTTTGGATGAGCAAGCAGTGACATCTGGGCCTGTAAGATGCAACATCCCCCTCAATAACCAGTATAGAAGCGCAGAGATTCCTAGGCACACAAGGGGCAGGCTGATCTGACCTGACTATCCTTGGTCTAAGTGTGCATGTCACTGTGCTATGCAACTTTCTCAGTGACGGGGTTAGTACAAATCTGAGAGACAATGAAAAGAGTTTACTAAAATCTGCCCTTTTCTGAGACAGTAAAAGTTATAAGATGCTCTGCGCCCAAAGCAGAAAGACTTGGTATCGCTGATATGTTTTAAGGCCGAGAAGGACACTATCTAAATCAAATAACAGACACTACTGAGGACCATGGGTTCAGGGAGCATTTAGGAGAAATTGTGTTACCACCTGATTTTGCAAAATCAATCTTGGTAATGTCAATAAAAGTTGAATCACTGTGTGTCTCCAGCATGTTCTTTTACTTTGGTCTTTATGATGTCATGGGAAATATTTGTTGTGTACTTTGTGGCTACTTCTTGGCTTAAGGGGGTTTCCTACATTATCACTGCATTGTTGGGATGCTCTTTTCTCTTTTCTGCTTGGACATATTTGATGACTGGAGTCATCCCGGGGTTACTGGCCTCTAGATCTTAAGTGCTCTGCTTTCAGGTAGGGGTTAGCTTGACTCAAATGCTGCCATGGCGTCTCTGGTTGCTTCTTCAAATCCTCTTGGCCCCCTTCGTCTGCTTTGTGATCACTGAAGGGCAGTGTCTTTATTATGGCCATCCTTGATTTCTGTGGCCTCACCATAAATGGTTCCCATAGTTCAGCTCGTCCCTGTTCCTATGGAGACTACTCACTCTCCAGGAAATGGACAGAAGAGGTACTCCCACTTTCCACTATGTTAATTGCTAGGGACAGTGCCTGAAATCTCTTCCTTCCCATGAAAGTACTACTCGAAATAGGATCAGTCTTGTTTTAAACTAGTAGTCTCTCTCTTTTTTTTTCACCTGATAGCCTGAGAATACTATTTCTCAAAGCACAGATGTTATGAAAAAAAAAAAAAAAAGTAAAACCATGATCAAATGAGTCTGGGATATGCTGGATTAAATCAAATTATAGAGCTCTCTTTCTTATATGCCATTTTAGATCCCTTGATCTGCTAATGGCATCGAGATGCTGGGAGGCAGAGTTAAAATGTTCAGTACTTTCCCAAAATTCTTGGCCCACCATTGTCCAAGACTCCCCTCGTGGGACTAATGTTCTAGAAGTTACTTGGGGAAACGTGAGTTTAAGACTTAAAATGCGTAGATTCGGTTTCTTTCAAAGAGAAATAAAAAAAAAATCACAGTAAAGGGCAAAGGGACAGGAGAGAAGTGGAAAAAGAACACAATTCTGCAAGGGTCTGGCAATACTTGTGTTTCCTGAGGGGGGAATGAGTTTCTCTGGAAACACAGCGAAATGACTGACTTTTCATAGTTCCTCACTTTCACGTGTTCCCATCTTGTCCTACACCTAAAGAAACAAGGGCAAGGGTTTGTGGCCCAGCATCCAGAAGACACAGCTGGTTGACCCTGATGGCTATTGGAAGGCCACGACTGGAAGACTCACAGGAAGACATCCTTTCCCTTTAAGTCAGCTGAGCTGACTCAGCACAGTGGACATTAAGTGGAATCTCACCTAAATTAGCTCCTTGTATAGATTCTCAGGAGGGCTCTCACTTCCTGTTAAGAAGTAGCTCTGGCCTCTGGGCATCACTGCTCTTGGCCGACAGAGTCAAACACTGGGGGTTGTAATCAGTTGGTAGAGATTTTGTAAGTTTTCACAACTGCTACATTCTGTGACTGAATTCTTTAACGATGCCCCTGTTGATATTAGGTTGTTGGTACAGGGGAGGCCACCATTTCCTAAAGCCAGAGACCATGGTCTAACAGGGAATCTCACTCAGGAGGTCTAGTAATTCCATTTCTGGTGCCAACCAAATACCACACCAGAGGTCCACGCTTAACTCTCCTTTGCCCACTGAAAGGGTGAAGCCTGGCAGCCTTGTCATTGTAGTAGCCACTCCTGAGTAAGGCCATTTTGCTTCTGTCATGAACTATAAGCCCTAATTATCTTCAACCTTTACTCTATTCTGTTCTGATTGACATGAACAAGAAAAAACAAGAAGTAGACACTAAGGGACCTAGATTGCTATGCTAGGACTGAAGAGCAAGCACCTTGAGGACAGACTTTGATTTTGCCTGCATGGTCCTCTTCAGGCTCTGCATAGGGCTGGCATGTGACATTGGCTCCAGAGACTAGCTGACTGAGCAAACTACTAGTAACCAGAATCTAGCCAGGTAGCCTTCCTTCTGGAATATGGGATTTTTTCCCCAAAGAAGGATACAGGTTGGACCCTTGTGTCCAAGTGTTGTTCAGAGCATTTACTGACTGCAGTCGTGACAAAGATGTGTCCAAGGTCCCTAGGACATGTCTCAGGCAGAAGTTCTGGCAATGTCAACTAATTTTGGAACCCCAATATTGCTGGGTCATTGCTGCCCCGTGGAAACCTTTAGTGATGTAGATACAGGAGGGACCAACTAGGCAGGCAAGACACTTGATTGCTAGTCCATGGCGAAGTGTCAGGAGGTCGGATTTTGTGAGAAATACTATTCACAAAGCAGACAGATTTGATCTGGTCACCATTTCTGGCAGGGCATATTAGAATATATGTCTCTGCTATATCAGCAGATCTGTGGGTAACTCACTCCAGTTCTTCCTGGTGTCCTTCCATGATCTCTGGTACTATGTCTGGGGGAGAGGGAGGTCCAGGGTGGCCTTCTGGCATTCATGGCTCCGGAGGACTGCCAAAGTGAGTTCTTTAGGCCTCACACCAATGAAGCCTCACACTGACTATTTATGGGAGACTAGCAAGGAACAAAGGGCAGTGTGCCAAAGGGCAGTGATCTCAGATATGCTGGGATGAGCAGGTGTGGGCAGGTGGTGGTAGGGACAAAAACTGATACATAAAACCAAACAAAATCAAGGACATGTAAGGCAGTGACATACAACTAATCTTTCTACTTTCCAGGTCACCAAACTCTAGAGCTGTTACAGAGGGTTGCAGTCCACGTACTGGGGCCTTTCTCTACATGGCTTTGGAAATCCTCAAATCCTGCGAGGAAACCTTCTGCAGGGCTGGGGTCTCTGAGGGTAAGTTCTCCAGGGTACAAAGGTCACGATTTCCATGGTTTGTGTTCTATATAACTGGCTCCCCCTGGAGTTTTATTTCTGGCAAAACATTCTAAGGACTAGACCTTAACTAGCTTCCTTGCGATGCCGTGATGTGAAGGGAGAGAAGACAAGCCTCTGAAAACAAGCAAAACCCTCCCTAGCAAACACTGATGTGCTCTCTACATGCAGTTAATACCACAGTGTTTCTTGCTGGTGTCTGAGATACTCTGGTTTCCACAGACCGGTCTGTGCCTTTTCCTAATGGCACCCATCTCATGGAATTTATTGTACAAACCATATGACGATCCTACATTACAGTAAAAAGAAGAAAAAAACTACTAATATTGACTCTGTTGTTCCGATTAATTTGCACCTAAGTTCGTAATTTGCATATGAATCACCTTCAGGAGTTTTATTACTAGACAGTATAGTTTTTGCATAGTGGGTGAGTGTGGACCCAGTTGAAAACTGCAGGCATTTTTCTCTTTTTCTTTTCTGGTTTTGTCATTTGGTCTTTTCATTTGCTTTATTTAGTCAAGGAAGAAGGTAGGCTCCAAACCGAACAAACTGGACTCCTTGATGTCACTGACAAAAAAGGGCAGCAACATAGTGTCTCCTTTTGGTGTTTTACCTCACCACTGACTCGTGTCACTGAGAGCTTCTGCAGGAGAGAGCTCAGTAAACGCAAGACTTCTCTGGTGGCCAAGCTCTTGGGAATCGAGTGCTTAAAAAAAAAAAAAAAATCTCGGAAAGACACATTCCAAAGTAACTAGCCATTAGATATGAGCCAGCAATAAGCTGCATAGCTAGGAAAGAAGAAAGGAGAGGAGGAGAGAAAATGCATAATATAAACAAGAAAAGACAAAACCTTAAAGAGGAAGGAGAAAGGAAAACATTTAGATTCCTTGAGTGATGGAAATAAATACCAAAGCTATTAGTTTCAGTTCAAAGAACGTATCACTTTATGCTGTTTATTATTTCTTGAGGATTATTTATTTTACCTTAAAATATCCAAAGCATAAGAGGGGTCCTAGAGGTAAGCAGCAATGAAACTGACCTGGTCCGGAGAGGGCCTGTGGTTAGAATGCTGTGACCTCCCAGGAGACCGGTGGTGGTGGTGATGGTGGTGGTGATGGTAATGGTGGTGGTCCTCATCATAGTTGTCTGCCATCAGCTTCATTCTATTCTGGGTCTGTGCAGAAGGAAAACCAGGGAAGACTCCATCAGGAGCTAGATGACAAGCCCAATATCACAGGGCACAATGACAGCACCTACAAGGAGTGCTCCATTTACACCAAACCAGAAGTTCTCATTTTTAGACACATTGAAACTTAATAACGGAGCTATGCCATTAGCTTTGGTAAAGGAAGTTTTAATCCTATTCTTGGAGCTAGCTAGGTAACACCTGTACATCTCAATGCACCTTTTAAGAGGGAGACGGACACATCGTAAGGTATAGTCGAAGAGATCCAGAATGGACTTACAATCACGAGGTGCCCACAATCACATCCTACACTCCAGAGAAGGCCCCCAGGAGGCCCTGGAAGGAATGCTGGGAGAGGGGTGTGCGGAAACACAGAATGACAAACAATACTCTCACAGGACAAGGCAGGGAAGCGTACGCCAAAACTGCCAAATGCATGGGCACTGACGGAGACAGTTCGCTGCTACAATGGCGACTTCTCAGGAAAGGGTGTCTACAGATATTTCAGCCATCATTGTTCTTGGAGAGAATTGGTGCAGTGTCAGTGGAAAACAAGCTAACCGCTCTCATCGTGCGGTGCTCATTATTGGGGAATCTCGGAGTCATAGTTAAATACTGAGAGCCATGGGGCAAGAAACAGAGCAAAGATGAATTGGCTAAATGAGGCTACAACAACATAAACAGTGCCCAAGGCCCACTGAAAAGAGCAGAAGTTAGCTAGCCTGGAGAGTCAGAAAGCGTGAGTTTAAGGATAGGACCGCCTAGATCCAAGTGTTGCTCCACCTAACTTTGCAGGTTGTGCTGTCCTAAGATGGTGGGCTGCCCTAGCCCTCGATATCTTTACCTCTAAAATGGGTGTGATCCTTCCTGGGATGGCTGAGGAGCAAGTGTCAGTCAGATGCCTTTACTACCATTATTGCTGCCTCCCCCCCCCCCCCCCGTAACAATGTTCTCCTTTGTGTATGCTGAGTTCTTTGCCTGCAATTCCTCTCCTTGCCCCTGCTTTTTTTTCATTGTAATTCCTGAGCCTTACTAATTCACAGCACTTTCTCTAGAAGCCTACTCTTATCTGTCTGTCTGTCTCTCCTATCCATCCATCCATCCATCCATCCATCCATGCTTCTATGTATCCATCCATTCACCACCCATCACCCATCCATCCATCCATCCATTTATGTATCCATCCATCTATATATCTATGTATGTATGTATGTATGTATGTATGTATGTATGTATGTATGTATGTATCTATCTATCTATCTATCTATCTATCTATCTATGTATCTATCTATCTTTCCATTTAGCAGTGCTGGGGATTGATCCCAGAGTACTGTGGATACTACGCATATTTTCTACCACGGAGTTACAACTCCTCTAGGAGCTTTCCTTGTGTCCACCCTTGGAGCTTGGGCCACAGAAGCAGACAGTAAGCTGATACTGCTGCAGTGACCGGAAGGGCAAAGGGTGCTACTATGCTAGACAGGGGCTGCATGTCTTTCTTCAGTAGAAAAGGTCACCGAGAGTTGAGGACATAATGTAGGTTGCCATAGCGGTCCCCCTGGTGGTTCGGGATGACAATGACCCATCAGTACCCTCATAGCCTGATGTTGGAGGCCATCAGAGCTTCCAACCAGTGAGAATTTTATTGTGTGAAATACTAATTATTTAATAATAAAGAGTTTTATGGACCCAAAATAGTGCATGCTCACAGTATTTCTCATGTACAACTGTGCTTTCCAAGATTTCGGAGGAGGAATAATCACTATTAAGTTGGCAGCAGTAAAGGAAGACATGGACTTTAGCCCCAAGAACCATTTCTTCACAAACAGCACGGACATCTCTGGATCTTCTAATTTTCCATCTCTAAGCCCTCTTTCTTGTTTGCCTGCTCGTAAAGATGGCAAACAGCTGACCAGGTAGAAACAGCTATCCCATAAGTACTCAGGGTCTGTTAAGTTTTGGAAACACCTCATGTTCCAGCTCTCCCTGCCAAAGGATGCCTCATGATTTATTCATTCCATCTTTTCAAATGTGTACAATATTTGAAAGGCCCCAAAGTGAGCATAAAAATGCATGTATATGATAAAATAATAAAAATATTCAAAAGACCCACTTAAAAACTAAATTAAAAAAAAAAGCTCAGGCAAACTTTGGCAGCCGTTAGCATTTCCATTCTTCATGTCCACTTAATGCATCAGAAGACCCAATGGACAGGTCAGGCCTTCGAGAAAGAGCAGGGCAGTAGAGTCCTGTGGATAAGATCTCCTTAGTCCTCCCACCATCAGACAGGAGATGCTGAAGTTCGGTGTTCGCACCTAAAATCCCAGTCTTGCCACAGGGGACTGTACTTTTGAACTCATGGATTAATAAATCTGGAACCATTTCTTCCAAATAGAATTGGGAAGGGGGGCCTGAAGTGAGCTATGAGACTCGTGACAGTGGCAGAGGAAGGGGCAAGGCCAAGAAGGAGTGACGGGGGCTAAAAGAACACATAATAACACTGCTAGTGTAAACACCGTGATGCCCTCATCCTTCAGGGGAGCCCCTGTGACTTTATGAGGTCATTTTCTTACCAGCAACAATGCTCAAGCCCCTACCTTTGAACTGAGTCCCATAAAAGAATGCACAAGCTAAACAAGATGCTCTAGGCAGCCCTAAATGTGTCTGTCGAAATGAGGTGTTGGAGAGTAGGCATGTCACAGGCTGGGGACTGTAAATGAATGATGTCATCTTTCCAATTTGGTGCTGAAATATAAATAAACCACATTGTTCATATGATTACCAGATCTGGGAGAAATGTACACAGAGCAATTGCGAGCGGAAGGGGCTTCTTTTGATTAGTCTGGGAGGAGAGGAGGGTGCGAACCTGAGGTGAACACTTGAGTTTGGTCTGATACTTCAGACTGTTTTTATTTATCTTACTGGTAACATATCTCTTAAACTGTGGCCGATTTCTTACAGCTTGGGTGATCATGTTATGTCCCATAAAGCAACTAAGCAATCCGGCTCCTTTAACATAAATCGAAAATGGACCGCTCCTCATACCCCACCCCTGCAATCTGCACTGCTTGCTCTTCTCCCTGCCCAGTTACATTGTTTTTTCTACCACACAAAGAAAATCCTGGGAGGATAAGAAACGGTAACTAACCCTCTTTAATGGGCAAAAAAGAAAGCTTTAACAAGGATCCCAACAAGGATGCTAATTGCTCAAACTCCATACAAGTTCAATAGTGGCTCCAGTAGGCCGGCTCGTGTCTCTACAACCAAAGGATACATGAAAAGCCCACCACAAGCAGGTCGTCTGAGCAGATGTAACTGGAAATCCAGAAAAGCTCACAGGGAGTTGGAGGTGGGCAGCCTTTCCACCGCATAGCACTTAAAACCTGGGGACCCATTGAGTGATTCACCGGGGTCCTTTCACTGTGACATGACATCTCTGTCAAACCGAAGCACCCATCTCTGGCCTCGGTGTCAGAATCTCTTTGCTATACACTGCACCATCACTCCTAAGACATGACTGCATCTTCTGTTCCTTCTTTTTTCTAGAAACTGTCTGTTTCTTTAGGGCCAATGCATCATAACAACTTTCCTTTTGCATGCTTACCTACCACAGGATGTACTCTTTAGCCAGTGTGACATGAGGTCCCGAGTACTCTCTGAATTCAATTTCCACAGAGGATCCCACAGTCCTCAGGACAGGATCTTTGATTCTCAACATGCTTACAAGCTTTTTGTTAGGTGACCTTTCTAACCTCTGCCCTCTTTCCCTTCTCTCCTGCGTTTGGAAGCGCTGTTTTCTGTTCCAGCCCTGCCCTTCATTCTCTATCCCTTTAAGTGAGCTATACCCCCGAGTTCTTATGCTCTTAGCTCCAATGCCATCAACTCTAGATATACCTTCCAGAAGCCCACATCACTAGGAACCATGTGTTCCACTGTCCCAGAATCCTTCACCGGCCCATTTCCAACTCCCTGCCCACACAGTGCTTACCCCAAAGAATGGCAAATAACTGCATGTTGGCTTGGCTTCCTCCCCTCTGTGGTAAGAAACTCTTAAAGGCAGTACTATGTCTGGATCACCCTTGTATTCACTACCTAGTGAAGAGTCTAGCAAACGTGTGTCATCCATGTAAATGAATGTGTGTGTGAAAGAGGAAGACATGGGTTACCTAGCAAATGTGTTCTATCTATGGCAATGGATGTGTGCATGAATGAGGATGACACAGGTTACTTTGGGATAGATGAGGGAAAGTTTGCAATGGGAGGCTATGGTATTTCGGTTGAGCATTTAGAACTTACACCATCTCTGGTGGGCATTTTGTTGTCGTTGTTGTTGTTGTTGCTGTTGTTGTTGTTGTTGCTGTTGTTGTTGTTGCTGCTGTCTTTCTTGAGAGTTGATGGAAAGGGACAAATGGATAGCTCTTGAGCTACAAGCCACATAAACTTGTTCTTCTTTAAGGAATATTCTCTTTCTCAGTAAAGTGGGCCTAGAGCCTACCTGCCTAATTACCTCATATGAATAAGGAATACCTATGTCTTATGATATGCATTTTCTTACTGTCCTCTTGCCTTTGAAAGAGCCAGGGACTTTGGAAGGCTTTTTACCAGTACCAAAAGTCAACCTGGAAAACCGCGCTGGAGACTGTATCTCTTCTGACATTTCTGAACAGTTTATTCCAAGAGCTTTGAAATGAGATAAAAATCCTTGATTGACTAGTAGAAGATGCCATAGCTTAATGACAATATGTAGCTATAAACATGTAATACTAAAATTTCACATACAACTTAGCAAGGTGGCAATAAGGAATGAAGCTTTGATCAGCCATCCAAATGATATTAAGATTAAAATCTACATAAGTGTGGTTTAAGGAAGAAGAAAAATGTATTCAATAAGATTTCTTACTACGGGAAAGGAAGATAACACTGCACTTCGGTAATTACACTTTTCTTCTCACAGGCTTTGTTTTCTCCTGGTTTCCCAGTAGGGGAATCTAAAACATTCCAGAATTTTCTACATGTCTCTTTCTACCTAATCAGAGCAAAGCAAGCAGTTCCTGTCTGGAAGTAACTGGGAAGCCAGTTGACAACCACAGAACGAGAAGGAGATGAAGATGCTTCTGAAGGTTCACGCAGATTAGATGGCAGCAAATCTTAACTGAGTAGGATTTGAATTCCAATGATGAGATAACAGTGGACAATAAAGAAAACAAGAGATGGTGAAGCTGTAGAGATCGACACAGCTCTGTATATGAGTAGGAATCGGGGGTCAAATGTCTGCGATGAGTAACTGCTCAAAAAGTCACTGAGTGTTCTCTGGACTGTGATGATAGCATGTACCTATCAAAACCTTACTCTTTGGGGGGTGGTGAGGAGATGGCTCAGGTGGTAAACTGTTTGCCATGGAAGCATGATGACCTCAGTTTGATCCCCAACATACATGTTAAATTCTAGGTGTGGTGGTACATGCTTGTAATCCTAGCGAGGGGGAAGCAGAGAAGGAAGCTCCATAGCGTGTCCTGCCTGGCCAGCCCAGCCTAATCAGGGCTCACAGGTAAGAGACCCTGTCTCAAAACGCAAGGTAGATGCTTACCGGGGAACAGTGGCTAAGGTGACTTCTCTAAATCACATGCACACAGGAGGATGCACACATACTCACACTTTCAAACTTCTAATACAGAGAGAGAGAGAGAGAGAGAGAGGGAGGGAGGGAGGGAGGGAGGGAGGGAGGGAGGGAGGGAGGGAGAGAATGCTGACACAACTATTCTGAGTTTTCTTGGCGATGAAAGAGAGCTCCTTAGCCTCTAATTGTTCACCTAGTGAAGGGAGGAACAGGACAAAAGTCCAGGTTTGTGGTTCCAGGCTCTGACAGCAGTAATATGAAGAGTAAAGTCCTAGGCCAGCTACAGAGGTCAAATCAAAGGTCAATAAGACATGGAGAATGTAGGTTGGCTATAGAGCCAACCCTATCATGGTGAGAAGAAAAGGGGAGGGAAAGGGGAGATTTAAATGATACTCAGAGGCAGGAGAGATTCCCCTACATGAAGGCAGGCTCACCACATTAGGTTACTTTGCGGCTAAGAGTTCAAAGTTGGCTTGGCTACCAGTGTATAAGGAAGCAAAGACAACCAGGTACCACAGCAAGCTGGCATTTTCCTGACCTTGAAAAAGAAATGCCACTTAAGACATGCTATGTGGATGTTTCTATTTTACTCCTTTATTAAATGTGGAAGAAGCAGAAAAAAGACCTGTCTGAACGAACCACTCAGCTCTCCTCTCAGAAGAACCTATCAGTTTGGGTTATAATGGGAGCAGTTTAGGACAGAGCCAAAGCCATATGTTGTGTACGTCAAACCTTGACATCTTTGAAGACATGGGCCAGGGTCTTGGCATCTGTTTACGGGTGTTAGCTGACGCCGCTCACCCTCTCTCCTTCTTTCACTTCCGCATCCCGCTATCATGCTTTTGTTATGACTTCCCAAGAAATGAGCAAACACTATCAGAATTTTTTTCTCAGAAATCCCAGATAAAGTCTCACTGGATACTCCTCAACCTCATGCCTTCCTTTTGTATAGGATTAATATACCCAAGAACTTGTCTCTTTCCTACAGATACCCCAGGCTTCTCCCGTCTTGACCGACAGAGCTGCTGTATTCTCTGGAGAAGCAGCACCTTCCCTGCACACAGGCAGCTTGTTTCTATCAGATTTTCATCGAGAGTCCCACAGTGAACCAGTTCCATGAGGTTCCTGCCTCTATGGAATGGGCGAGCATGGAAACAAAGCCTTCAACACAGACCAAGCACCACAGGCAGGTGCCAATGCCTCTGCTGGTTTCTCTAGAGAGCAGTATTTGTAGTTTCGCAGTTTTTCCTTCCTCCTTTTTTTTTTTTTTTTCTGTCTTTTTTGCTAGAGTTGGAATCCTTTCAAACAGCTTCCTACTGCCATCTTTGGAGGCTGGGGAATTCTCTGGAAGGTCATGACAAGGATGCCAGCCAACACCATCTCGGTCCTGCTACCAGCTGCACCGCTTCCTGGGGATGAGAAGGTGACTGAAAGAGAGAACCCTACACTCCGTCCATAGTATGGAGGGTGAGTTCCCTAGCAGTGTTAGGAAGAGCCTGGGCATTTTCAGAGGGAGGCACACACTGCAGTCTGTACTCATCGCTTTGCTTACGTGGCCCTTGCTGCATCAGAAAATGGCGCTGTCCTATGTCATCTTAGTCATATGGCACTGCAACTCTGGGACCTAGGCTGGGGGGGGGGGATATTTTAATAAGAACAGGAGCCTGTGACAATGGAGAGATCATGTAAATGTGTATTACTGACTACTGGTCTATAGAGGTGATTCTCATCCTGG
The DNA here is from genome assembly GCA_028551405.1 of Uromys caudimaculatus. Lineage (NCBI taxonomy): Eukaryota > Metazoa > Chordata > Mammalia > Rodentia > Muridae > Uromys > Uromys caudimaculatus. The sequence continues at coordinate 77,762,423 of CM052708.1, read as the reverse complement.
CTTACCTGAGGAGAAAATAGAGGCAGAGAGACTCAGGCTGAACTAACTGGGACTGTGGCATTCTTATGGGATCCCTGTGTAGTACTGCTTGAACCTTTGTGGATTGGCTCCCCTCATAAAAAAAGGGAAAATACATCAAATTTGGTCTGGAAGTGAGCTGGGCCTCTGGAGAGACTCCAGTCAGAGCATAAAAGGGAAGCAGCTCACAGGAGTTTAACGTTCCTGGTGAGAAGGATGAAATCCACAAAGTCTCCACTGAGGTTCAAAGGAGTGTCGTGCTGCTGACTAACCCTACTGTAAACTCACAAGTTATTCTCTGCAATCCTCAAGGTTCAAAGGAGCGTGTGTTGCTCACTAGCTCTGGTATAAAGGCACAAGGCACCGTCTACAATCCATACTGCCCCTCCATGCTTCAACCCAGCACCAGAGGTCTGGATCTGGCTAACTTAAAGTGCTAGCAACTGCAGACTACCAAGGAATTCCTAACATCCTGAGCACTGGTCCCTGCAGTGGCCTTGGGGGGGGAGGGGGGCCCTAGAAGTTTCCACCATCAAGCTACCAGGCCGAGTGCAGGTCTGTCGAATTAAGTAGTGGGCAGCGCATGCTATACTTAGCTTTTAAACACTTGTAAAGTCCTCTTCATTCATTTATCTTACTTGTCACTGACAAGCTCCTCAAGGACTGTAACAGTATGCAGAGCATGAAGAGCCTGGGTAAACAACACATATTTTATGTGGAATCTAAACTGTTTTAACCCAGAGAGTCAATAGAGGGTCTCAGAAAAAGCTGGGACTCTTCTACGGAACTTTGAGGGGTTCTGGGCACGGTCTGTTTTGAGCTTCTCCACAAAGCAGGCTGGGAGATCAAATATCATTAAAAACAAAACAAAACAGAAAAACAAAAAACCCTGAAGATAAAAAAATTAGTTGGACAGAAAAGAGGACAGGAGGAGGGAGAGAGAGGAATGGGGGGAAGATGAAAGAGGGAGAGGAGGAGGAAGGAGGAAGAAAGGGCACAAGAGCTATCAAGGGAGGAAGGGAAACAGCAAGGAAGAGGGGGAGGGCTGGGGAGGGGGAGGGGAGAGGTAGTAAGAAGAAAATGATACTGGCATGTGTACGTTCTATGATTTGAATTAAATTTGTGGTGATAAGGAAGGCTGAGATCTTCATTTAGTGCATAAGCCAACAATATTTGCCCTCACTGGCTGAGCTCTGCCCCCTCAGATCATCTCCACTGAGAGATGAAAGCCAAAGGATGCCCTTAGGGCCTGGCACAACGGAAGTAGCCAGGCCACCAGACAGGCGCTGATGAAGGAGCCCTGAGGCTAAGCGATCAGCTGCAGCTCCGGAAGGAATCCCGATATTCTCGGATAAAGGAGGGAGCTCTAGAGAAATAAACAGGAGCCCACGGAGACATCACAGAAGAGTCGAAGTGAGGACAGGTCTCTCTAATGGTTACAGATTTACTTTAAAATGCATTACACTAAATTATAGCACCCACCTTGGAGAAAGCATCTAAAGAAAGTCCAACTTTGCACTCTGAAGATACAGAGAAGGGGGTCCTCAACACAACAGATACTTGAGAAACTATCATCAGAATGAAAGAGTAAAGCAACAGCATTGGTCTGGGTTGCTGAGAGTAAAGACTAGATGTTCATAGCAGCCCAGGGAAAATGAGCACATCCAGAAGAACCGCTCTGTGGCAGAGAGACATTCTTCCACAGAGGCTCTGATGCTTGTGCTGAATGGGAGAAGATGCCATCTGGACCTGCTCCCAGTTCTGAAAGTAGCTGGGCAGAAAGGCAAAGCCTAAGACCACCTCTGCACTTCAACCCTTCAGAACCAACTAATGACAGCACAGCAGGAGGGAAGACATTGTGAGTGAGGCAGGGCGCACATGTAGCAGGGCTGCTGGCTATGCTGAGCATGGCCTAAGCCAGGGAGAGGGGCTGAGGAGACAGGAGGGAAGAGTTTGGCAGGGCCAAGAGAACCGGGTAGCCTGCAGAGAGGGGTGGGAGGGGGAGAGGGGGAAGAGAGAAAGGGGGAAGGGGAGGGGAAAGGGGAGGTGGAAGGGGAGGAGGAAGGGGAGTGGGGGGGGAAGGGGGGGAAGGGGAGGGGGTACTGACTCAGAGGGAGACATGCATAGCTAGTGCCTTGGACAAGGAACAAATAAATCATTCTCCCAGCTGGTCTCCAACTTGGGTAAGGCAAGAGGAAGAAATGTAAACATGCTCATCCATTTTCCAATCAGTCAGAAAACAAATGGGAAGAGAGAATTCACAGCAAGTGTCCCAAATACCAAGTCTCCAAAGCCCCCTCCCCACCCCCAGGCATTTATCTTCTCATGGTGGCTAGCTGGCTAGGAGTCCCTTCTTTCTGTTTGAACTAGGATATCCTTGCTGGCTTTGTATGGCATACTACGAGCCCATGCTGACCAGGACTGCTTTAGTCCTAGGTAGAGGGAGAGTCTGAGTCCCTTATTCCACTCAGGATGGGTCTTCACTGGCCTGGTACAGATGATCAAACAAGACAGCTTATCACTTGCAGGTCTCACAGGCTCCTCCTAGCTGACAGATTCCTCTAGCACACAAACATGGTGTCTCATCTGTAATCTCATATCTCCTCCTCTATTTCTTACCACCCCAAACCAGAGGCCAAGCCCAGGCCCACGAATTTAACAGAAATCTGATTAAAGGGGTGAAACGAAAGGGGAATTCTCTCCCATCATGCTCAGTTTCCTCATTAACGTAACAGATTACATCCACCAAATGGGTAAAAATATTCTCTCAGTTACCTTTTAAAAACATAACACCCCACCACCACCACCACCAATTCTGGCTGTCTATAGCCCTGCAAATGAAATAGCACAAGCTCAAAGCTTGGACCTACACAAAAATAGAGATTCAAATACATACATGATACATGTATGCTCCCAGACCTAGGGAAAGCTGACTGAGAATGGGGGTGGTCTTGAGGATTCTAGAGCATTTTAAGTTCTCAAGTCCTTTCCCTACTACGAAGGACTTCCCAGAATACAGAGTCATTAACTGTCAGTGATTGGCTACATTTTTAAGTAAGAAACTCTAAGTTCAATTAGAGGAGGGACAGAGGCTTCCAGATGGTGAAGGAAGTCATTACTGACAGAATCAGGACTGAGCCAAGGGCTCTTCTCTGTTGGCCATCCTCAGTTTCTGTCTGTTTTCCTACTGGTCTCCAAGTAAGGACAAGTCTACCCTGCTTAAAGCCTGTATTACCATCGGCCCACCTGAAGACACAGCAGTGTGTTCTGAGCACCTTAGTATGAGTTCTAATTTCATTCCCACAGTCTGGACAGTATTAAGTATCCAATCACGTTATTTTGGGTGGCTACAGCTGGGTTAAAGAATTTTCCATTTTCATTGATACAGGAAGCTTAGTTTTCTCTAAGTGCATTATTTAGTTTTATAATTGTCTTCGTTTTTAATACCCATAAGTTTTTATACTATGCCAATTGCATAGGCAAATAATAAAACTAAGCAGGACCAGAAGCTGATTAAAAGAGAGAAAACCTCAATATCCTGCTACTCCTGATGCTGAGGTTTCTTGGTTGTTTCTAGAAATGTTCGGATAGTACAAGCAAACAGACATATTCATACTCTGTAAAATAAAGTATCAAGAAAAAAGAAGTATTTGGGAGATGGCTCACTTGCTAGATAGGTGGGAGGATCCAAGTTCAGAGTCCAGCAGCCATGTACACCGGGCACCTGTAATACCAGCACGGGGAGGCAGGAACAAGAGGATCCTGGGGGTTTGCTGACCAGCCAGCCTAACTGAAAACAGGAAGCCTTGCTTCGGTAAGAGGAACTGTTTCAAGAGTCTAAGGCACAGAGCTATACAGCAGGGCACCTGACATCTTCTCCCGGCCTCTGTGTGCATGTATACCCGCACACACATGTGCACACACGTTTTTATACCACACACATTATAAACAGATCAGACAACTGATTAAAGCAAACGTCCACTGTGTCTTGCTAGTCCTACCTCGATGCATTAGTATGGAGACTTTGGAAGGCCAGGGATCTTCATTTTATTTAAAGAGGTGACTCAAAAACCCTGCATTATTGGCTGCTTTATAGTAGACATGCAGTAAGCACCGACAGAATCAATCACTTATGGACATTTGGGCGATTTTCAGCTTTTCTTTTTGCCAGTAATGCTTTAAAGAATACTCTGGCAAAAGAACAGCTTGCCTTCTGACATGAGTTTGTTCTCCACAAGGATGGATGCTTCAACATACCACAGCTGTTTCCATAATATGTTAGGGAAAGAGAGATTCAAGTGATATCCCTGGAATAGAATATAAACATTTTAAACTTGGAAAGATATCACCAAATTCAACATCCAGGCTGTACCTCTTTCCCTGGACTGTGCTTACACAAGCTTTCTTCAAACCCCTTTCATCTTCAAATATCCTGTAGGTGAGAAAGTGTCCTGAAGCTATGTTTCCCTAATATAATTTAAGCTGAGAACCTTCTGATTCACATGGCGGCCATTACTGTATCATTAGCTAGATGACTCCTTCCCATGTTCTTTTCTACTTTTGGGTCACTTGGGAGAGACTTTCTTACTTTCTAATGAGAAGAACTGTACGTGTTAAGGACATTTGTGGGGGATGAGTTCAGAAAGAGCAGAGCAGAAGTAAGATGGGAAAGGGCTAGAAGGAGAGGCATTCAGTGGAACACAAGGAATGGAGTCTCTGAGATGGCAGAGCTCTCTTACTGGCTACATCAGGGTCTGATAGGCTCACTTGAGAGGGACAGGTCAGGAAGGCATCAACTAGCTGGTGAACAGGATGCAGCCGACCCCATTTACTTTATGCTCTACCTGGGATGGGGAGTGGTTATCCGTAGACTATTAGGAGTTTTGGCTTCATTAGTCAAGATAAAACTTCTCCAAAAGAGTTTTGAGTTCTGACAAAGTCTAGTTCACCCATAGGGGTGTCTTATGCATGTCAAGTCACCCACCATATATGCACTGGGGAAAGGAACATAGCACAGACTTCCCTCCAGGTGGGATTTCTATTTGTAATGGCCCCTGGATGTGTGACATAGAAAACTAAGCACCTCAGGAGACCATGATTAAACAGTTTAAATATGGTGTCTCCTGGTCTTGCACTTACCTGGAATTTTGTAGCTTCATTTGAAGGCAGCTGTCCCACTCCTGCCGTTTTCCAGTTTAGGGGAAGACCTTGTATCTTTGGATATTTGAACACAGTTATTTTTTGTATCTCTGCCCTAACTTCATCACTTGTAGTCCTCCTCAGTAGCCACACACCCCCTCTTAGTACTCTCTCTACTCTGACACACACAAGGTCACTGTTAGGTCAGAGGAACTCATCTTAAGAAATAATTTCTAAAATATAGTCTGAACCTGAGCCTTTACATATGTCCTCACTGAACTCTACTGAAAGACAGTTAATATACTAGGAAGGTCCAGGGGTTATGCTTTCTAAGCAGCTGTTGTACAATGCTAAATACTCATTAAGTATAGTTTGCTAAACTTTTATCCTGATTGCCAGTTTCCCTGTCAGTCATACACGCACACACACACACACACACACCCATGCACACATGTGCACACACTCATACACACATACACTCACTCTCACATACTCACACACACATACACACATACATACACACACATAGGAATTTTAATACTAAGAATACACTATATTGTTAACCAAGTATTTTGTTCACTCTTATCCAAACTAGATTTGGGTGTATATTCCATCGGCTGATGTGCTTCTCAATTGTTATTATATCTGATATTGCTTCACTAACTTCTACAATTTTGAGGCATCCCACTTTCAAAAGCCAAGTTTTTGAATGGCGGGATATAATTAATCCCGTGTGCATTCTAGGAAGTCAGTGCCAGTCCTTCTGTTCATCTCAGTCAAGATGGCAGTATTTCCTCAACTAATCTGCCAAAGGTAAACTTCTCAGTCAACTACGAATCCATCCCTCAGTCCTTCTTTCTCAAACTAGTTAAGAGAAAAGAGAAAAAAACACAAATGAGTTTGTCTAGATGAAATCCTGGTATCCTGTGCCTATGCCAGTCCCTACTGAACTTACCAGAAAAACAAAGTGACTGGATCCTTATTAATCTTAGAGATAATGGCATCTTAGTGATGGCTGAGTTCGAGTTTCATAAATTATCAATTTAATAACTTGGACACGGTTCAAAATTGGACCTATATTATTTTGTATAAGTGACAATTGTCTTTGAGATATTTAGAGGTCAATTTCTGGGAACAGGTAAATTTAGAAAAAAATTATATGTATATACTTTATCTACCACTGGCAGTACTGTAAACTGGTGCAAATGTTCTCAATGGCTATTTGGGACTGTTAATCTATATTCAAACTATGGACACTGTGGGGTGTGTGTGTGTGTGTGTGTGTGTGTGTGTGTACGCGTGCTCCAATATTCTCCTCATGAAGAGAAAACTGGACAGGTACTCAGGACAGGGGATGGGTGACAAAGGGGATGTCAGGGAGATGTTAACCATAGTGTCAATCAAAGAGAGGTTTTAATGTTAAATGATCAGAATTTGTTTTAACAAATGATTGAATATTCATTATTGCTATAATGGAATACTTATAAACCCTTCAAAGGAGTGGTATATATTTATATTTATTAAAAGGAAAACATAGCATAACAGAGTTGAATAGGAAGAAAATAAAACTGGGTTATAAAAATAAGCTGTTCATATCACACAATATATAAGTGTATATGTGGGTTTTTCAGCCACATAGGAAAAGGCTCCACAATATGAGCAGAAAATACTGACAATCATTGCTGGATACATAGATTTCAAGATTATGTTTTGTCCTTTATTCTCTTTTATAAGATATAAATATTTAATACATGTCAGGAAGTGATACATAAAATCACAATGATTTGTTCATACTGTATACAAAAAAAATGAAGAGATGGAAATTGCTTCTTGAGTTATGAAATGCTAGGGTAAGCATTTTAGTTCTGGAGAAGACAGGATTTAGATTTGGGGAGAGATGGAGAAGCTTAACTTTCAGGGACTCAGGCTCCTGGTGTCTTGTGTTTTAGTGATCTAAGACAATCCAGAATCAAATGGAACCCCTGACTAACTGGCCACAGCCCCACTCTGTTTTCCTGCCCTCTACCTCCAAATTCTGATGTCTCTTCGCAACTAGTATCACCAGTGTTTAGTAAAACACAGCAACATCCTCCAGGAGGTCTCAGTTAGAAATCTGGCCCCTTTCAAATACTAAAGAATTCATACTTCAAAACTGTAAGAAGAGGCATGACTGGAGATATGTACACACAGCTGGCTAGAAGAGGAAATGTCCCCAAGTCCATGTCAGGCTCTGAACCAAGGTTCCAGTGCCAAATTCAAATTCTCCCCCAAGAGCTCAGGGGACCTCAGCTGGATCAAGTCACTGCCCATCTGAATTCAGCAATGTGGGCCAGAGATTAGGAATCTCTCTTTGCTGGGTCTTTTCAAGTTGAGAGCACAGCTCCAAGCTCAGGAAGTTCCCGAGTGCAACACTATAGCAATGTATAGGGTAAAGTCATGCAAGAAATATTTGTCTCGTTCCCACACAGTCAACATGGTAATTACATAGGAGCTAGGACATTAAGGACCCAGACATAAAGGGCTGGGTTAAAAGTGTAATTACAGCTCAGAAGCAGCATGTGCCTGGGGACACTCTACTACAAAACAACAACAAAGAGAGAACACACAAAATCAAGTGGTACATTGGGGTCTCCCCTTTACTATTTTTGGAAAAAAGTCCTATTAAAGAATAATGTACCATAATGACTATTCAGGAGCAGACAGGAGTTGGAAACTGTTAATAAACTAGGTCTTTAGTTCTCCAACATCTTAAGGTTAATGGGCCAAGGTTCTCTCTGACTTTCAAACTTTATGGAACACTTTATTTGACATTTGTGCTACAGAGAAAAATCCATCGGATACCCACATCTTATAACTGCATAATGAAAGGAAGCTATTATTTTATTCCTGGGGTGACTGGGTGGAGAGGCCGTAACGAAAGCACCAAGCCATACCCAACTGACTTCTATAAAGTTTGTACACAATGAGGACATGCCCTGGGCGGTGTCTAAGACTCAGCAAGCTCTTGTGAGCTGAAATGACCCTAATATCTCAGGAGACATTTTATCATTAGTTGAAAATTCTGGTTCCAAGCTTGCCCTGTGCTGACAGTTTTCACATCACACTTGCTTGAGAGAGCAGAGTGATTCCCTATTGTCTTGTGCATCAGCTAGAAATGGTTCAGTTGCTAGGCAGGGCCAATCCCTTTCTCTCTAAACCACCCAGCTCTTTCCAGCTTTCTCCATAGAAACTCTCCTGAAGATGGTCTGTCTCTAATTACAAGTATATACAGAATCATCTCTTCTCTGAGGCTTCTCTGGTCAGGAATAGCCCTCTCCACAAACCCGGGCTCTTCAGCTTCACCATAGCTGGGCTCAAGTTGAGCTCTTTTAAGGAAACTGCTGTAATTTGGATGGTCCTGCTAAGTTAAGAGACCTAGAAGTGGAGTCAGGAGTCCTGAGCTTCTCTGGTAGGTGTGTGGCTAAGCAGAAGTTACTGAACCTTTGATTCAGTTCTGATTGCAGCTATTCTTTATCTGTCTGTATATGAGGCACCATATGGAAGCCCTAAGAAACGGAAGTACAAAACCACCATGTTTAATATATCTCTCTCCTCCCTTTCAAATTTGCAGACTTCCTCCTCAGCGATACCTCAGAGGGTATGAAGCTTTCTTAATCATAAAGACCTTGGGTCTGAAGACTGGCATGATTTTGTACCAACTCTGCCCCGAGTAAACGCATGGTGCTTTCTGTTTGGCTTGTTCTAGAATCAGTCTAATTCTTTTGCATTTCATCAGTGTAAAAGAGCTGGCGTCCTAGCATCCCACCAACGTTTCAAAAGAATGTTATAGTCTGGCAAAATGGAGCTTCTGCTCTCCTTTGCTGTCTGTGAGATTGACTTTAAATAAAGCACAATAACTGAATAAAAATGCAAGCGAGAACCAAGACTCTACTTCAGATGTCTCTAGGTGAGGATCATAGTCACAAATCAATCAGCAGGCCCAGAGATACTGAGTGTTTTGCTTGTTTGTTTGTTTTTTAATCTTACCTGGGTTCCAGGGAACCTTCAAAAGTAATTTGAGTCTGCATACACTGCACGGGAACTGGTTTTGTCTTTGCTAAGTCCCATTTTTCATATGGAGATAGGAGGGTAATTTGCGGTTCTGTTCTTGGGAGAAGCTGAAGAACAGGTGATGCAAGGCTCTCTGTGGCTTCTCTCCTGATAAGCAGGGATGAGGAGTTATCTGCTTTCTCCTTGCAGATTTGCCCAAGAGGAACCCTAACTCATAAAATCTACCAAGCAGCTCTGCTGAAACAAAGAGTAAACTATAATCATGAATACAACAATGCCATTCAAATAACTGTGCACCTATAACTCCGAGTGATTCAGGAACCCCCAAGCCCGGACAGAGCCATCCAGTTCCAGTGCATTCAGAGTGACTGACCGCCAAACTATGTGAGATGATCAAAGACAAGGAGAGGGATAATTGCTTCCGACCCAAGCAATTTAAAATATTCAACAGTGGTTTTCAGGATGCAACTGTCTAGGGCCAAAAGAGAAAAACCTATTTCCAAGCTTTTTTTTTTTGGTGGATTCAACACCAGGAGTAGGAGCAAAATGATAGGATGTGCCCGGGGTAATGCTTAAGGGAATGACCTGGTTCAGGAGTGTGGGACGCTGGGCCTACAGCCAGCTTCGGGCCCTTTCATCGGAAGAAGCGAAGACCACGGTCAGTAGGCCACTCTGTCTTCTCCTGGCTGACTTCCTCTGGGCTCATGGAGTTGCCCTTTAGTGGGCTTGTCACACAGCCTTCAGACACTTTCCTCAGAGAAGCTGTAGCTTTCTGCTTCTTCCACTCTTTTGGTCTTTGGTCAGAATGTTAGGTTTCTCAACAGCATGGTCTCGGTTTTTGTCTTTTTTAAAAGTGGGAAGAAATTTCAAAACTCAAGATATTCTGGTTCGTTTCAAAGACTACATTCTCAGCCAGAGCCTGATACTTTCCTCCTGTGGGGGTGAGCCATAGTTGGCCGTGATTCATCAGTTTCCACCAGCTAACAATAAAAAATTATGTCCCGTTCTAAAGAAACAAAAGAAAAATTATAGTGGAGTTGTGTATTTCCTTTCCTGTCCCCAAAGAGAATCTGAAGAATGGATTCAATATGCCAAATTAAGCCATGAGAGTGTATCCATATCTAATAGGAGTTAGAGCATGTTATAGCACTGAATATGGCTCCAACATAATTTATATTCCAACGTCTAAGGCCCTGGGTTTAGCATGGTCTCATTCCAGTCCTGACTCAGGAGCTGTTGTCACTGTGTCCTCTGAGAATCCTTATCATATGTATGACAAGCTGAAGGCTCCTCCTGTGACAAAAGATTCTTTACACAGCAAGAACATCCACAATCCAGAACTGGTAACTGACTTTATGGAACCAACTACAGTAGTGCAAAAAATGGCCAAGTCTTTGCAAGTCTAAGCAAGTTGTTCTGGAAACAGGAAGCTTGATGATGGGGGCCCTCTCTGACTCTGGCCAGAGCGATGTTCACCTGCAGCTCGGATGGCTCTAGAAGCAATTCTAAGCCATATATTTAAAGCAGGGAAGATTATGACTCCTAAACATTGGGCTAGCAGCTTTGGTTGGGTCTGTTCCACTCCATTTCATATCTAGAATTGCCAAAAGCACAAAGAGGCAACTGGGACATTTGCTCATAGTATCTGCTATTAAGATAAATCAGCAACACTTGAGTGTCCCAGCTTCATAAAAAAACAAACCCTTAGCGAAATCACTTCACTTTCCAAAACAACAACTCTTTGCTCCCTGGCCTTACCATGGGTTGCATCAGCAGAAAGCTTAGGAACTCGAGGCTCTTCCTGCAAGCCAAATCCCACCTCAAAAAGCCTCAGAAGGCCTTGGCCCAATAGGCCTCCGCCTGGACATGTATGATCAGGGGTGGGAGAGGCAAACATTCCTTTCCTAGAAGGGAAAGGACCATACTAATCTGGATTCTTTAAAAAAACCAATGTGTGTTCTCTTTGCTTCATTTATCATACTGCTTAGAATTCACGGTCTGGCACCCCCAAACCAGAATACATGGATTTATTTATAAATGCTCAAACTTAATTCGTCCTTGGTCAGAGAACAGTCAAGTGGACATTGGCTTATGTTGAGAGGCTCAGTAGAGACTGGGCTCATCATCCGACAAGGGCAGCCGTGCATTCTGTAGGAGTACGCAGCAGCTCTACCTTCACATTTTAGGACTGAGACCAACACCCCACACGCTGGAGAGCCCTCACAGCTGTTAAGAATCATGTCCTGCAGCAAACGTTTTAAATAATGCTTCTCTGTGAGTCAGGTATCAAACAATGAACCCATTCTATAGGAAGGCAAGTTGATCTGCTCACTCTCATCCAATTAGCAAGTGGAGATGAGTCCAGATTATATTTGCCAGAGGAGTAAGCTTTTAATCCTTCCCTACTCCCTACTATCACTGAAATCTAGACACCTCAAAGACGGGCTGTAGGGAAGATGCAACCAAGTTCTGGTAGAGAAGAAAGGAAGCAACGCGTGAAGTTCTGTACAGAGCAGCTGAACCAGCACCCTGGCTCTGCGGCAGCACCATGACTCACTTTACCCATCTGCAAACCGAGCCCCGTGATGATATCACATCTTCCAACTTCCATGAGGACTGCAATGTTAAACAAGAAGATGCCTCTGTGCCTGGCATGGTGTTTATTTAAGGAAGGTTAGCTATGGAATGACGTAGTCTTCCTACTCAAATGGAAGCTCCGTGAAAGCAAACACTGCCTCTCGCCAGGGCACCCTCAAAGTCACAGTCATCTCTCAGGTGTCCTGAGTGTCCTAAGTGTATCTGTGCGGAAACAATCTCAGACCCCCAAAGGCTCTGAGGATCTAGGAGCTTGGTGACCTCTCCATCTCTACCTTAGAGACAGGCATAGAGCCCCCAAGAGACAAGTAAAATACACTGTCCAAGTTTCACAGAGTGCTGGGATCAGAACTGGACTAGAGCCCCACTTTCTAGGTCCACTTCGAGATTCTGAAATTCCCATGCCTGCCAGGACCTTCCTGATGAGGTGAGCCATCCTGTTTCAATAAAACAAGATTTATATCTATTGTTTTAATTATGTGTATGTGTGTGTGTGTGGGGGGGGGTGGAGGGTATGAGCACATGAATATAAATGCCCACAGAGCTAGGGTTTACAGACAGTTGTAAACTACCCGATGTAGATGCTAGGAAGTGAACTCAGGTCCCCAGAAAGAGCAACATGTGCCCTTAACCACTGAGCCATCTCTCCAGCCCCTCATTGAAACCTTTAAAAAGGTCAGCCGCAGAGCCAAAAGCCCAGGAAGCCTGACAACAGACATGGCCTGGCCTCATGACCTCTGCGTCTCCCTCACACTCCAGCACACAGAAGGCAGAGTTGATGCTCAGCCAGCAAGCTGTGTCTGTAATTCTAGGAGTGGTTGCCCAAGAGCAAGAGGAAGTAAAGCAGCCACAGACGAGCAGCTAATCGGGGGTTTCTGGACCCGTACACACAGCCCTGTAGTTTGGCCTTCTGAGGTGTCATTCTTGTGAGTTCTCATTGTTTTCTGGGATGATAGCTTTCCCTCTGATCTGAATTTGTAACCTTTTCACACAGTTCCCTTCCCAGACTGTGTCAAAGATCACTAGGATGCAGACTTGGCTGGGTGTGTACAACAGGCATCTCCTAATACCTGTATTAGGATAGAGATAAGATAGTAGAGTTTAGGTTGTTGTGTGTATTAACACACACACACACACACACACACACACACACCAAATCTCATTTAAACAGTGGTGTTGTAGGGTTCTGGCTCCCCCTTCTTGTCAACTCAGTAACTACACTCCGAGAGTAGACTGAAGAACAGACTCAAGCCATCTGGCTAAGTGTATTCACTGAGTGCTCCCTCCCTGCATCGTGCTCCACATGAGTGCTCCCACTCCACACAACACTTCATATGGAGCACCCTTTACTTAATATAAAGTTTCTTTCAATGTCTCTCTCAGGGTGCCTCCACCATAAAGTTCTTCAGAGAATAGCACCATTATGTTTTTTTCTACCATACTAACCATTACTCCACATCTCATGTTTCATATTTATATTTTGTCTCTCTTTTGTCCCCATCACTAGAAGACAAACTCCCTCAGGTTAGGAGTTTTGCTTGTTTTGCTCACTGTAGCACCCTCAGAGTCCAGAGCAGTCCCAGGAGCATAGTACATGCTCAATCAATACTTGCTTTCCTATATCCCTCCCCCCAAAAAGCCTCCCTCTGCAGTTGGCTCTCTCAGCATTGGAAGAACCTGGGGTAGTGTCCTGTCCACAGTGGCTATTGGTGTGTGTTTAGAACAGAGCCAGTCAGCATTAAGCTGTGGCTGGTTGATTAAGCATTAGCAAATGACAGGTGTATTTGTAGGCCAAAGCTATTTCTCAGTTCTCCAAAATCCTCCATAAACAACTCTGACCAGTTATTCAGTTTTGGGGCAGTAATCTTAAGGAACATAATCTTAAAAGATTTCATATTCAAATGTTCATTATGGTACAAACTAGGAACAGAGTAAATCCCCAGTGTAAGGGAATGATAGAAATGAACCTGCTTCTGATGGCTTTCAGGGACTCAGGAGACACACGCAGTACACGTGTGTAAAGAGATATGAGAATCCGGCATTCTTCAGTGGGTCGTGTACACACTCAGAAGTGCACAGACCCTGGAATGTAGGAAACTATAAATCTTAATGACAGTTACTTCTGAGTGCTGAGGTTATGAGTAATTTGGGTTTTTTCTTTACATTTTTTTGAGGTTTTTCTAATGAGTATATGCTATTTCTATGTCAAAATATTTATTTATATGTTTTCTACCATGGAAAAGTTCATATAGGAACAGCTAAGCAAGGAAACCATGATTAAATTTAACATTTGGACTACATATGAGGCAGAAGAATCACCTCGATGGCCACCAGGGAGAAAGGAGAGGACTTTGGGCCTGAGGGTGCTAGTGGCCCCAGTAAAAGGGAATGTCAAGGTGGGAATATGGGAATGGGTGGGCGGGTAGGTGGGAGGAGGAATTCCCTCACAGAGGCGGGGAGGGGGAGGGGACACGGGGTTTCCAAA
>CM052708.1:77728374-77748036 GCA_028551405.1 Uromys caudimaculatus | reverse complement strand
TCAGCTCTGCAGTACAGTTCCCTTTGGGTGTCTGTCTATCTGTAAGCATGTGTCTGAAGCCCAGGACAGCACAGACTTATTTGCAGAACAATGCAGACCCATGGTGGCCTGAGTGTGACTTGAACACAGTTATGAAGGGACGAAGCACAAAGCCAGTGAAAAGGGCTTTTCATCCAGTTTGAAGTTCAGCCTCAGGAGGACACAAGGGCAGGAAGCTGATTTTTTTTTCATTCATTTGAAATGATAAGGTGAAGACAGCTTGAAAGGACTTTTAATTATGAGGAGCAGGGAGGGGTGCAGGCAGGGAGGGAATAAGGGAGGGAGAGAGAGAGAGTGGGGGAAGGGGAGGACAGGGACAGGGAGAGAGATATCAGGATCAAGAGAAGCCTGTTTTAAATTAATTACATCAAATGATGGAAAAAAAAAAAAAAAAAGATGGAAAACCAACTAGAAAGAAGTCTTCCCAGCAGTTACCTTGAGATTAAAACCCTGCCAGCCATGGGCAGGCAGGCAGGTACGAGAATCTCAGGAAACCCTGAGTTCTGAAGGAATGCCCTGTGAGGTGATCTGGTGATCCAAGAAGGAGTATACCACCCTCTATAGTCTGCACAGGGAAGCCTCAGATCAATAGGGGCCCGCTGGAGCCAGACAGAGGGACTGAGAATGAGTGGTAAGATTCAGTAGGAAACCTTTCTGTGTTTCTCTCTTTCTCATTCTCTCCCTCCCTCCTTACCTGATTCTAATTCTTTCTTTCCTTGCACCAGCTCCTCTGAAGAGAAGAGCATGCAAGCAGTCTGGTGTGAGACCTGCACATTTCCAGTGCTTTGTCTCTGCATCACTAGGGAGGTGATTTGCACCTGGTTTTCAAGGGTTCCAGGAGGACTAAATGCAAATTCCCCACTTCAGTGCTAAGTTGAATGTAAGAATTCTAAACCATTACTCCAGTCTAAAATGGTCACATAAAAGTTATGATGAGAAGTTCGGGCTCTGTAGACATCCGGAAGCAGTGTCACCCTGAGACCCACAAAGTCAGCACAATGTGACTGTCAGATTCCTTCTCCTTGAAGCACTAGCACCCTGAGAAACTCAGCAGCCCTGATGGGGTCTCTTGACCCTTATGAATTGGTCTGGTGACTTGGGAACATCTTAGAAAACTTCTCTTAGCTCTGCTTTGCTCTGGTGGCTGATGTGCGTTTCATTGGAGGTGGTCACGAAGAGGTTAAAGTTGAGGGGATTTCAAACATGTCTAATCCAATAAGAGGCTTGGTAAAACATGCGTTATCGCTTAAAGAATAAATGTTTAAAAATAGAGCACAGATGTGCAATTTAAATAAGAGAGAGAGAGAGAAGGAAGGAAGGAAGGAAGGAAGAGGAGGAGGAAGAGGAGGAGGAGGACAGAGTAAGGGAAAGGGAGGAGGAAGGGAGGGAAGGAGAGATAGCATGGAAGAGATTTTGGTGTCTGCAGGAGGTTCTATGTTTGTTCACCTAAGCCGACTGTTCTGGTGTGTTCTGCCAATACGTAAGTACTGCTATTCGGGGCTTCAGATCACTGAAGTGAAGTTGGCAAACAGCTCAGACCCAATCCCCACACACGTATTATCTTTTCTTCCTCCTATTCTCCTTCTTCATGTTTCATTTTTACTTTGTTGGGAAAACATACGGCTAGGGCTGTCTTGGAACTCAGGATCCTTCCGGTCCAAGCTCCCACAAAGTGTCCAGATTACAGAAGTATGCCACCGCACCCAGCTCCCTGGTTTTCCTAAAAGCAGGATGGCATACTGGTGAAGCTGCTTTCTTCATGTTGTTCTACTGAAGAAAGCCAAAAGTAAATGGCTAAAAGCATATATTTCATTCTATAACTAGTACGCTAAACCCTTTGTTGTTGTGACAAATACCAGAGAGAAATGGTCTTAAAAGAGGAAAGATTAACTTGGCTCACAGTCTCAGTGTGTGTCTCTTGGCTGCACCATTTCTGGCAAAGGGACAAGTAGAACAGAGCTGCTCTCCTCCCGGTGCCCAAGATGCAAACGGGACATCACAGAAGAGGGCTGTATTTTAAGGGCAATCCCCAGCTGGTCTACTTTCTTCAAAGAGGTTCTAGCCCTACTTCCCCCCACTGCCTCCTAATAAGGCCATTGTGTCACAAGCAGGCAGAGCCCTTGTGTGGTGGTGGTCAACTCCTCACCAGCATTGGCAGCTAGAGTCCAAGCTTTCAACACAGGAGTCTTGAAAAGTGGGGCACCCCAAAACCAAACACTGACAACTAGAAATACTTATTCTGGAAACCTTGAGATGTAACAGAGGGCATCCAAGTTACACAGCATTTGTCCCAAAAGACAGGCCATGAGCTTCCGTCAGACAATTCTGAAATTTCTGCTCCTGCAAATATTCTTTGACCCTGGGTCCTCCTGTCTCTTTCATGAGCCAATGTCAACTTTACTGGTGGTAGAAACCATAAACGCATGATCCACGCTCAAGGGTGAAGTCAATATCTCTAAATCTAGAGTGCCAACACACGTCAGAGGTGTGCCACCCATGCTTAGAGACAGGAGGTAACTGTTTTCAATGTGATTTTTCGGATCAGACCCACATGTGGTCCACTAGAGTCCCTTTCATGATCTGGGAAGATGCCCTCCTAAGGAGGAGAGAAAATAGTTGGCCCCCCAGAGTCTTTGAACATACTTAGGTTCACACTGGTAGGCTAAATGGATTCCATGAGTGTTGGGGTTGAGGCATCAACCTAGGGGAAGAAAAGTATCCAGACTGAGACAGCAGAATCCTGTCCAAGTACTGGACATTAACAAAAAAGAGATTTATTTATTTATTTGTAACATAAGGTTTGCCTCCTTGGGAACAGCCCACCTCTGACCCGAGGAGGAGAGATCTGAGAACGTTTTAAGGGATTTCTCTGGAACATCCTTCAGACACACATGAGGCCTTGAAGTCAAAGACAGAGATGTGGCTACATCCTACCAAGGGACCAGGAACAACTTAACCCAGTGAGAGTGGCTTTTTCATTGTGGCAATTCGATCTGGAGTGTGTCTGCGATACATTACAATGCTGGGATCGAATCAAGCTTTGCTGGAGTGCATCCAAGCACAACAAGAGGCTATGGGAACCCTACTGCATGGGGCTCCACTACTGCTGTTTAATTGTGCTTACCTCATCAACTATAATGCTCATCTACATCCAAAACGAGAGAAATGTGAGTGGACAACAGAGTCGCTTGGTCTCAAAGGGAAGGGACAGACCTGGCTGATCAGTGAGTTGACTCTGGCTTTCCCCTCAACATGCCCCTACTCATGCACGTATCCAGTTGTGAATAGGATCCTAGCCTCAGGAGGATCTCTCCTGGACCCTTTGCAGGGTGGCCTCTGCCATTCATGGTCATATCTGTTTAGCTAATCCTTGAAGACAGTCCTGACTTTCAATCCAGGGGAGGCAAGGAGACCGAGGGTTCTGTGATGGCCTGGCATAGCCATTTGAGTGTTTTCGGAGACACGGGCACTCGCTGCCAACTCTTGGGGAACCGCAGCGAATGAGTGGACCTGTCTTCTCCTCTAACGCCTTCCTGCTCCCAACTGACCTGTGCATTTCCTGATGGCTCAGAGCGATGCCCAGATCTGGGAGGAAAGGAAAACAAAACCCAAGCGCAATCTATCTCTGATCTCAGAAGGATTCTAACTGGTTCTGAGAAATAAGCTGGTTCTAATTTTCACTGAACAATGGTGTCTGGCCCTCATTTAAAAAGGCATTTTCATCAAGGATGTGCCTATTGGTGCTTCAGCAACAGGGAAACATTTGGGAATAAGGCTTAGGGGGTAAGATTTAGATTTAAGCTTTCTTCAAAAACCCTTTAGCAGCAGGCAGATCCAATGGTTTCAGAATTAATCATTTTGAAGTCAGTCCCTTTTTTTTTGAAGGGCAAAGAAAAGGAGTTGGGGGTTGGGGCTGGATTCAAGACACCAAAGACCAAAAGATAGCAATTTTCGATAATTTTTAGAACTCCCTAGAGGAAGAAAAAAACCAAAACAAAACAAAACCCCCAAAACAAGAAACAAAACTCATTTCCAATTGAGAGACACTCCCAAAACTGCACAAATCTGGAAGCCAGATTTTTTTTTTTTTTTTTTTTTTTAAGGTAGGGCATAGCCTTAGAGGTCTATGCTCGTGAAGGAGCAGAAATGGGAGGAAGAAAGGTTAGGTTGACTCAAATGCCTTCTCCACCACACTATGTCTAATCTTTTATCTTCTTTTTTTTTTAAAAAAAAATGCAACAAGAAAGAGAAGGTTAATATGCATGGTTCTCTTACTTCTAGAAATAACCCAACGTCAACACTGGAGAACCACCATAAAGATGCTTGCGTTGTCAGGCATAGCTGGAATTTCTGAACTCACTTCATATCACCTCTGGCCTTCCTGACAGCTGTTCAGGAGGACTTAAGGCATTTCTCAGCAAACTGATTTATGAGACACGCAGGAGTTGCCACGGATGGAACGGAGGGGTCCCTGACTAATGAGAATTCTCTGCTACATCTGGGATCTGAATGACATTTTACTCAAGAAGGATCCAAGACCCTGGAAGGAGTCAAAAGCAGAATAGTGTAAAGAATTTGGAAAAGGGCTCGGATTAGCCACCCTTTCAAATGCTTTGGGCATGGGACAAGGCCCCACCAAGGGTCTTCTGTAGCAGGAAGGAGGACGTGCCATTGTGAGCTCTCTACCTCCTCTCATAGAGCCCTGGATACTAGAGTAAGACTTGGGAGGGGACATATTCTCCAAAGAGGACGTGATACCACCAATGTCCCATTCCTTCAAAAGGTGTCTTGATGGTCCTCTCATTCATTCACATGCTCAACAAGGGTTTGATAAAAGACTATTATAAGTCTGCAACTGTGCTGAGTCTGGAGGTAAACAGCAAGCTATGAAGATCACAAGGTCATCTTCTCTTTTGCAGGTCACAAACTAGTAGGGCAAAGTTTCATCCATTACAAGAGCAAAGAAATAGACACATGCATAGTGTAAAGGGACAAACTGGAGGATGTAATGCAGTTGAGAAGGTTCTAGAAGTCTTATGTGAAGTGATATTGCATTGACATTTGACAAAAGAGCAGGTAAAGAAAAGAGGGAAACGTGTTGCCGGCAGATGGAACAGCACGTGTGTGCACGGCAGAGAGAACACTGGTCTGTTTGTCTTTATCCTGATGTCAAGCAGAGACAAGCAAAGGTTTCCGAACTGAAGGCTGGAGGGCGGTGGGAACAAAATGAGACATCTTTAAGGAAGATTCGGTTCTGTTCACTGATGCAAAGAATGGCTGGACCACCTACCTGCTATACTTCTAGGCCCAGACACCACCACCAGAGAAGGAGAGTGCACAGGTCAGACTGTAGGCATAGTGCAGAGGGCAGCCTTCAGCCAAAGGGCCTTGCTCTAGCACCAGCTGAAAACCTCAGAAGATGGAGTAGACAGGTATGAGTCCTTACTGTAGCTTTAACGAAAGGGCGGTGCTTTTAAATTCACAGGCCAACTCCTGGGAACCCTGGGAAGCTGCAGCACTGGATGCTGACCGGTACATATGGAGGGACCTACCTCTCCTCTAGGGCTGTTGATATATTCTACCTCGTGATCGTTGAGAATTTCTCCCGCAGGGCAGGTGTCTCTTAGCAGATCCTACACAAGAGTCCTGCATAGCGCACTTCCCCGCACACAGCTTTCTCCATCTTGCTATGGCCTATTGTTGCCCACTACCATCACATCTGCCATACCTCTTTTTCACTCCCAGAAGCCCATTGGCTTGCCTTCTGCTTCCGGAGTCAAATCCTGCCCAAGGGCTGTACACTGGCTGTCCTTCCATGTAACATCCCTGCCTCGGGCTGCAAGGATCCCTCTCTACTTGCTTCAGCTTTTCTCAAGGTTCCCTTTCCTTAGGAAATTCTTCCCACTTACCCTAATTTTAACTCTCTGGCCCCACCGCTCTCCTGTTCTTCCTTACATGGGTCTGTATGTTATTTTGTTCTTACCCTGTAGTTTCTAATTTTGTTGTTTACTGTCTTTATTCCATGATTAAAATCGAGTTCTTTAAGGAAGGTGTTTTCACTCATTTTAGTTCCTAATTAGTATTCCAAAATTGTCTAACACTCTAGACACAGTAGGTGCTCAATAAACACTTTCCAAGTCAAATACCTATAGGGCACAACTCTCCTTCATGAGCTGAGGTACTGGAATTGGCTTCCTCAGATGACATCTGTAAGATGCAGGACCAATGGCCTGTGCTAGGTGAAGAGTACACTGATTCTGGTTGTCCTTACTTTAATTCCTAAGAGAGCTAAAGAAGGCCAGCCATACTGCAGTGGTCAGCCTAGCAAGAGCTAAGTCATAGCATTCCACCAGCCTCGGAAGCCTGCTCTGCACTGCAGAGATGGGTGCTATGACAGCTGTTAAGTCATTTGACCTCTTGGAATATTGGCTTGACCAATTTCAAAATAAAAATGCTGCTGCTGCTTTTCTCATTGTGGTAGGAAAACAGAGAAATCTCCAGCACCTATCAGAGAGCCTGATGTGAAGAAAAGAAGCTGGATAGCTACTGATAAGGGAAAAAAACCCAACATAATAGGGGTGTGTGTGAGTGTGTGTGTGTGTGTGTGTGTGTGTGTGTGTGTGTGTGTGTGAGATTTAGGATTGGACAGTGGAGAGACTTTCTGTAGAAGATACACTGACTATGTTTGTAGGACATGGTTTGTGTGACATGGTATATGTTTGTATGACATGGTGTAGCTCATGAACCAGAAAGCCTCACTATCTGTTCAGCCACAGGCGGCTGACCCCATAACCTTCCTTTCTTTCCCATTGTCCTTGTCTCTGAGAGAGCTATATTCTCCCCAGCCAGGCCAGATCTGAGAAACAAGAGAGATCTCAGGCTCATCTTCCCTGGCTGCTCTCTATCTCCACAGGCTGCACCCACAAGCCAAGCACATCTAATGAGCATTATGGACTGTGACTGGGGTCTAGGGCACTTGATATGTCTGCCTGATGTTCTCTAAATGCTTGAGAGTTAGGGGAAGGGAGCTAGGAAGGCTGCTGCCAGGATCTCTCTTCTCTCTCCACTGTACTTCAAAAGTACATTCTCAGTGAGCTTTACTTCCCCTCTGTGTGCAGAGCGATGGCAGTACGATAAAAATTGAAGTGCCACTGAGGACTGGCAGTGCTGATAATTGGTCGTCATGGCAGCTGTGACAACAGCAGAAGGTATAGTTCATGTATATACATATAACATGTGTTCCGTTCTGCATACCTTGCACTTCAAGTCTTTGAATCGGTTTATTAGCCTGATTGACAAAGGAAGAAGCTGAAGATCAGGGAAAAGTCTACAACCATCCAGATACTTAGTCTAGAAAGTGGATGCGAAGGAAGCAGTCCAAGCCAGGATACCGCTGGTAAAATCCACTTAAGACTGTGTGGTCCGAGCAACGTGCTTATCTTCTCTGGACGTCATCTTCTTGTCTCTAAGGACATCATCTCCCACGCCAGTTATTGGGTTTTAGTGAGTGAATACATGCAAAGACCTTAGACTCATTCCTAGCCCATGGTGCAAGCTCACAGCTACTAGACATTACTTATGATGTAATCAAACTAGGCTGGCGTCGTTTTGATATGGATATCTAAGGAACTACTTCCGGTGTGGAAGGCACAGGGACGTCACCATTTCCGGAAATACCCCTTTACTTGTCACCCAGGACTTCGTCCTGCATGTGGCAGGGTTTGTGTCTGTGGGAGGAGGCAGGTAGCCCGAGACATACCACCATCTGTGGGTCTTTGGGCTATATAACTCAACACTCTTGGACCTCCCTTTAAAAAGGGAGAAAATTCTTGCTCCTACATACAGAGCTGCTATGATGATTAGGGGGAAAACCTCTGAGGGCTCCTGAACACAAAGCCTATACCACAGCAAACACTCAATAAACGGGAGATGGAATGGAGTTTATAACTAAATTAGCAATTTTCTTAGAGTCATAATCACTTTCAATGAAGACACCTAAGTGTGGGATTTTTTCTTTTAATCCCTGTCTGGTAGGTGGGACGGGAGGAAGGATTTCAAGGCTATATATACATCATCAGGAGTCTGCTCTCCTCCTTTGCTTTCTCTTCAGAAAAGCCCTTCCAACTTTGCCTCAGTCTAGGCGGGAGACCAAGTCACACAGCTAGGATATCCAAGTACCCTATATCTCCAAGCTGAACCTGTCTCAGAGTGAAGACTCTGTACAGTGTCCCTCAGTTTTTACTGGCATCTGAGAACGCATTTTTATGAGGCTGAGAGAGAAAGAAGAGCAGCTTAAAAATCTCTTACTTGACCAAGTAGAGGGTGATACAAAGGAAAAAAAATGTACCTAAGAGATAGACAAAACAAGCCCCTGTGATTGGTAGTAACATTCTGGCCCTTCGCTGGCTTGTCAGCCTGACCAAGCTATTTGACCCTGATTTGTGGCTACCACATTTGGAACCATTGGGAAAGATAAAACATACAAAATGACACTGGACATCATAAAATGATGCTGTCTTCTCTGGTCCCAGAATTCATGACCACCAAATTCTAGAAATCTACACAAGAGGTGATGGTCAAGATAAGAGGTAGTTCTTCTGCATGCCCACCCCACAAAGAGGTGTGTTTCCTTAGCAACTGACTGACCTGAGACCTTTGGCCCATGTATGCATCGTAGCTGGACCCGGGGTACTTGGCCGTAAAATCTGGGCTGTAGCCAGCATCACAAGTGCACGGAATATTTGAGCACGGGGGCTGTTTCCTAGGCCTATAGACCTGTGGGAGAAAGCTACAATGGTTAGGTGCAGGAGGGGAGGGTGCTAGGCACTCAGGGAAGGAATTGGGGAAAAGCAAAGGATGCTTATCTTGACTTTCTGAGCCCAAGAGATTGGAAAACCCAGTGTAAAAGATGCACAGCCCCAAACAAAGAGGTCAGATATAAGCAGTTCCTGAGCCCGGGGCCAGTGATAGCAAGGCATGCCGTTCTGTGGAATGACCCCAATGTCTGGCAGCAACTGAGACCCTCCCTCTGCAGGAAGACGGTGCCCAGGCATGGCAGTGGTCTCTCTCTGTCTTTCAGCAAGTCCTATAGGAGATGGACTCAAGCTCACCACTAAAGAATATCTTTTCCTTCCCGAGGAGGGGGAGAGTTGGCATTGTACAGGGTGGGGAGGCTTACTCCCAGGTTCTCTTTTCAGCACAGTTCATTTTAGCAGGCAAAGTGTCAGTCCCAGGACCCCAAACCAATGTAGACACTACGTGATAACCATGTGCCATGGAGCGCTTCGGGGCCACAGGTTCTAGTTGAGATGTGGTGGCCACCTTACCCCCTTATGAGGCTGCACACCACTGAGCTGAATAGCTTTCATAAAGTGAGGTTTGGAATGAATATTTTTGACCACTGCTTTACCAAAGTCCTCTTCATACATAAAAGTGATTTCCCTGCCCTCCACACATGTTGGGGAGAGAACACAGAGATAGGCAAGTTCTCTCTACCACTGAGCTACACCTTGGTCCTTTCCCAAGTTATGTATGGAGAAGAAACAACATCTGCAGATTTTCGGGATGGTTTTCCAGTATACCTCAGATAGGATTATTTCTACCTAAGCTGCTTCCAGAAACCCCTCCTCAAAGAGCTTTCTGTAAAAGTTAAAACCCCTTCCATGTCTCTAAGACAAGCACCATGGCCTAGAGAGAAGGAAATCAAGAATAATGGGGGTCAAACGGGTGATTATAAATAGAACGAGTAATGGCAGACAGGTCTCCAAGCCTAGTCTGGTGGGACTAGTGTTGGGAGGTGCTCCTTCCCTGAAAGACCCTAGAGGAAACCGCTGAAGAACAAAAGTCAGAGAAGGAGAGAGAGAGAAAGGAACTTTTGGAAGTAGATGAAGGGAGTTCTTCACAGAGCTCAGAAAGTGAGCGAGATCGAAGGGAAAGGTAGTCCCCAGAGTTCAATTAGGCGTTTCTAGGATTCAATTGGAAATGCAAGACTACTGAAAGGAAGAGAGCCGAGAGCTATTTCTGCGAAGATGATGCTAATATAAAAGAAAGGAAAGCGGTGCCAGTCGCAGGCCACACAAGCCCAGCCGCATGCACATCAACACAGAGAAGCAGGAACATGGTATCTTAGCAACAGTGCAGCTGTTTTGCTCCTACCTGACTGTAGCTGAGCGAGCCTGCAGAACGGACATGAGACAATGAAGAAGGGCAAACCCCAGGGAAAGAAAGCACCGAGGCCCCAGACCCAGCAAGACACACCTGGCATGCAGGACGCCCCACCTGCTGCTTTAACTGATGCACCAGTCGGTCTTTCTCCCGCTTCAGAGCCATGACTTCTTCCTGGGTCTTTTTCTTTTTGGAGGCAGATAACTCCAGCAAGGCAATGTTTGCGTCTTTTTCACTGATGGCCGCAAGCAGCGCTTCCTGTCTGGTAAGACAAAGATGATTGTGATACGTTTTTGTAAAATGAAAAACAGAACTGGAAAATGCATCCTCAAATAATTGGCATTTGTAATTCAGTTGAGCCACAAATTATTATCTTCCTGGAAAGAAACTATAAACAGTACAGAAGATGCACTATACTTTGCTCTCAGATGGACAAGGTGGCTGGGACAGAATCACTAAGACTGGCTCAGCTGAGAGAGGGTTCCTTCAAAGGCTTCATAAGTACAACTACATATTAGAAATGGGAGGGATCAAGATAAACACCCATCTGTCCATCAACCCGTTTATCATCTGCCGATAAGGCTCTAGGTCTCCAAGGCACCCCAACCAAACTAGGCAGCAAATTCATTATCATGTGAGATTTTGCATATGGCATTATTTTTCCGATGTCAGGTAGAGATCGTTACAAGACTCTCCTCACTTTCAGTTATGTAGTGAATGAGAGCCTTGCTTTCATTTCGTAGGCATTGCCTGTGACACTCAGCTCCTCAGCCTCCAGGTTTCGGTCCAAATGTGTCTTCTGCAGAGCAATTTCTTCAGTTACCATCTCTCACAGTGATGTCCCACCTGCCACCCTGTATCCCGTTTGGATTCTGTCACATCATAGTGTTTAATTTTCCCATGGTACCCTTTGCCACTTGACAGGAGAGTGTATATTTATTACTTGTGATGCTCTCTCAACTTAAGGCTTCATTTATCCTGGGCTTCTGGAAGGAGCTGTGGGTGGTCAAAAACATTAGTTCTATAATAGACGTGTACACTTCTTAATTTTTTATAAATTTTGAAAATACAGTTCACCTTCTTCTTCTTCAAAATAAGAAATCTAGAGTTAGCAAGATGGCTCAGCAGGTAAAGGTACTTAGGGCACAAGCCTGAAAACCTGAGTTGAGTTTTCAGGAACTCAGCTCCACAAAGTTGACCTCTATGTTCCTTATGTATACTGTGTCACATGCGGTCCCCAAGCCACCAGGCATTTAGGGATGTGTGTTACATGCATGTGCACACGTGCACATATATACACACACAGAGGCTAATAATAAATAATATGACATGTCAAACATTTCCCTCTGGGTTTACTTATGACCCCTGATAATTTGGAAGTCTTGAGTTACCTCCCCCCATCTTTAGAGTCTATTTTCAGGAATGTACTTGTTGCAAATTGCAGCCTGGGATAATCTGGGCTGATTTTTTTTTTTTTTTTTTTGACAAGGAAATGGCTTTCTTGGGTGTGTTTCACGGATGCCTTCTCTGTCCCTACCACCTGGGTCACTTATGTTTGTTCTAGATGCTTGAGAAGACCTAATAGCTTCAGGGGAGCCTCAATATTAGGAATTTTGCATGCATGTAAGTCTCAAGACTAAAACTCGGTCATGCACTTGGGCTGCATTTTCTTATCCCTATCGTCAGAATTGGCTTCTTCTAGATGTTTGAACAAGACAGCCACTGTCTTCCCAACCCGTTTTCATGATGAGAATGTGTAGCATCTTTCTGGCCTCTACTAATGCCTGGCAGTGTAGACTTCTGCCAGAGGCTCGGGCTGATGTGTGAGGAGGAGAACACGTCAGGAAATGTCTCTACTTTTCAAAGAGAAACTGGTAGAGCTCACACTAGACGCTTCACTAGGTAATATCTTGAGATGGCAGAGCTGCTCAACACTCCTCTAAGATGCTGGGCTGGAGAGGTTGTGTGAACTCCAAACAAGGGAGAGCCCCTGGGCTCAGGTTTATATCCAAGTCTTATCACTCATGGACTCTTCACAAATAGATTTTTTTTAAAAATAGTGACTGAGAACTGCAGATATTTTTATTTTACATTTTCGAATGGCTGAACCAAACTTCTGCATATGTGGAGAAAAGCAGAAATACATTATTTAAACCTCCCACTCTCTTCCAACTTTAGTAATATTCTCTGATGTGCCTATACACGCCGTACAGGTCACAGCAACATTTTACTCTCTCCTCCTAGGTTGACATCAAAAATATTTTTTTCCCATGGGTGTTACTTAAACGACTAATTTTAGGAAAGCTTGTGGTAAACTGTGCCCTCTCTCTATGGGTATCTCTTTACAGCTATATGAACCCATTTACAATGCTGATAAAAGTCTTAGTGACCTGTGAAAACATTTAAGTTGGCTGGGAAACTGTTCATCAGGAGTCTTGTGTTTCTGTACATTTTAGAAGCAACAGTATTATCTTCTTTCCTGATAGATCTTTCCAAGATCACTGTATAGCAATGAGCCATGAAGGACATGGGTGGTCTCTCTTTGGGTCAAAGGGTAAGTGTGCTTGCTATGCCGTATCACAGTGGTGAGCTATGGCCGGCATGCCGTTACCTATTACAAAGTGTTCAAGTACTCTCAGATTGGAGTTGCTCTCCTGTAATACAAACAACTGTGTGAATGTGGTCATCTGGTCTCTATGGGAGTAGTTGCAAGGGGAATAGATGCAAACTTGCTAACACTGTTATCAGCAATAAAATCGTTTATCTCTGACACAGAAGCCTCTTCTCACCTCTTGCATGCATGACTGATGTGGGGTGGCCTGTTACATGCCACTAGAGGCAGCCTCAAACTCTCCACAGTTCTCAAGGTGGAAGTGAATATTCAATAGGATCCAGAACAGAGAAGGTGAGAGGCATGGACTTACCTTTACTAGTTTTCGGTTTATTCTATGTGGTTCCTTCCTTCCACAAAACATCATCAGAATAAATGTTATGTAGTGTAAATAAATCCTTGAACTCACCAAGAAACAGCAGGTACCAACTTCCAAAGCTTTGCAGATTTAAACGGTTGTCAGCAAAGTTATTTATGTTCTGTCTATCATTCTCAGACTTGATGCTTGGATAGGGGCATACAGTTTTTACATATGCAAGGCTGGGACATTCTAGGTTGACTCCTACTTGAAAAATGTCAAGAATCTCCTAACAAGGCTTTCTAAGTCTGCTTTTGTCCCTTTGGCTGATTTTCTTCTTTCAAAGTTTGATGTTACATAGCTTAATAACAATGCTTAAATGTTACCATAACCCAAAGACTGAGCATTC
The DNA here is from genome assembly GCA_028551405.1 of Uromys caudimaculatus. Lineage (NCBI taxonomy): Eukaryota > Metazoa > Chordata > Mammalia > Rodentia > Muridae > Uromys > Uromys caudimaculatus. Next base: position 77,734,515 of record CM052708.1, on the reverse strand, counting down.
AAAACTTCCCTTCCCCAGGAGTCTATAATTCAGGGTATTCAAGGTTTTAATACTTCTCCTTTTATAATTCTATTAAAAGTCCTAATAATAATAATAAGAGTTTATTATTATTATTATTATTATTATTATTATTATTATTGCCAGAAATTGAACCAGAGGGTTATGTATGCCTGGCAAGCACTTTAGTGTTTAAAAAAATACATATTTCTAATTCTTTATAGATGTTATCACCAAAAATAGATCATAAAACAACTTTTACAAAAAATATTTCAAGGCCACTCATCAACATTAATATTCATAAAAATAATCCATTTGGTTCTTCTTTTTTGTTGATTTTGGTTGACCAGTATGTCTTATATATGTTTGTACTACACAATTATAAAACTCTAAGTAAAATTCATTCAATAAAGATCATATGCATTTTGAAACCCTCACTTAAATACTGGCCAGAAACTAATATGATTTCCCTTAAAATATACTGAGATTTACAGTAAATAATTGTAATCATTACATTAAAGGAGCAGCTAACAGAAGATAACCAAAATATATAAAGATACAAAAGTAGAGCACATCGCTCATCAGGGTATTTGGGAGGGCTAAGACTGTCTCTGACTGCACTTGTATAGCTAGATATGAGAGGCGAAGGCTATGGCTCGGCAGAGCCATCGCATCGGAGTTTATTCAAGCAGCTTAACAAAGTGACCAGAGAGGGGGGATTCAATCGAGATGAGCTAACATCTGTGCACTTAGGGGTTTTCATCATCTTAGCTTTACAAGGATCCTTTTTTTACAGTGATACTGAACATAATGTAGAAAAGATGAGCTTCATTCTGCCAGCTCCGTATCCTACATCCATACTTTCACAGTTCCTGGGGGCCCACTTGCCAACCTGCTGCCACCTAGCACTGGCACTCAAGTACTTCAGTGAAACACTGAAGCTCTGCTTGAGAGAATGGGCTGGGAGGCTTCAGTTAGCAATCTCTGCTTTTCTCACCACGTGGAGAAGTTTGGTTCAGTCTCTTGAAAACTTAGAAACATTCGCAGTTCCGAACAACCCTTTTAAGAAGTCCAATGTAGAAGACTACTACGTAACAAGACACTTGACAATAAACACAAAGGAAATTCCTTATTTTTCTAATAAACACATTGCCTCCTGAATATAAGGCCTGATTTACTCTGCTTTAGAAACTGAGTCTGTCCCACCAACAGAAATGTTACTAGATTTTTAAATCCCTCCCAGCAGTCAATCCAACCTTTTTTCTTACCCACAGCCAATACACCCTCAGTCATTTAGTAGGGTTAAGAATATACTGGAAGCTTGTGTTATTATCTGTAGAAGGCTGCCTGCTATACTTTAGTATACAGTTACTGGGGTAATCTGTCTGTGCACTAAAATATAGCTTAAAATATGAAAAGGAAGCCCAAATATGCTAGCAAAGAAGATAAGATAATGCAAAGAGAAATAAATCTACGGAGTCTGCTGTGTGCCAAGCTAAAAAAGTGGAGCATAGACAGCATTTTATCAAAGTGCAGCCTAAACAAATGTCAAAGAGAATAACTTCTTTAGCAAATATGGGCAACAATGGAGGGGAGCTAGAAGGAGTCCTGTGCCCCTCGTGCATTTAGGGGGGGGTTAACAATGGATAAAAATATGCACAGGAACACACTTAATAACCCTAAACTGCCATTCACTTTGTAGGAGGTAGTCAAGACACAGCTAATAAAACACTGGAAAAAAATGGTTTTAGCCACCCTGAAAAACATCCTCCAGAGATCAGCACAGAAGAGGGCTGGAGGCTACCTTCTGCCAGTGTAAATGTCTTCTTTTGTATGTCGCCCACACAAACCCTCACCAGGAGGGCTTCAGGATTGGCTGACGGTACCTCCCAGCTATGACACTTATCACCGTCAGTTTAAAAGGGCACATTGTAAACATTTCTGTCTCACTCCCTGCCCTTCTCATTCCGCTAATGATGATCTGAGCTTGGAGAAGGGATCTAAAATTAATTGTAAGAGTTACAAGTGAAGTAGGCCAATTAAAGACGGTTATAAATCGGGCTGGAGCAGAAGCATGAACATATATTTTTTTTCCTTGTGGGCTCTTGTTTTAGTTAGCTGACCCATCTTTAGGAACCCATTCAATTACAAAAGCAGATGCTTGAAAAAAATGCATTCCATTAAGAAACGTTTGGATAATGACATATGAGGGTGGACCTACATTATGTATGGTGTTCAGCCCCAGGCAGTCATGCTCCAATCAGACTGTGGGAAAAAAAATCCGCTCAATCAACTTTTCCCAGTTAATTGTTGTTTTCTTTCCCTTATGACCCTGAATCTTCATCCATAAGTTCAGTAGGAGGTGACTTAAGACAGACGGTGACGAAAGATCTTGTTCAAAACAGCTTCTCTCTCGCCCCTCGGTGAGTGCTGTGAACAGTCCTGTAGAGGGATGCTCGCTTGCCTGTGTTTCAAAGATAGCTTTTCAGACAACAGCTGGAGTTAGAAGTGGTCTTTCATATTAATTAATACTTGCCCTGACTACTGACACAATGATATGTGAAAGCATAAGAGCATTTACAAAAAAAAAGGGAAGTAGCTCACTCCAAGTGTGATCTACAAGGTGAGACATATTTGAGTTTCATCAAGAACAAAGAAGAGAGCAGATTCATAGAGGCCAGGTTCTGGCAGGCCAGATTCTATAATGCACTTTGCTCTGTCATTCACCTAAACTTGACCTCAAAAAATAGCATATTCCAATTACCAAGGATTCATTCTTTGAAACTTCCTAGTATCTGCCAGGAATTTCCTATAACAGAGGCCATAGGGTCTTGTAAAAGGTCTTTACTCTATACAGTGGTTTCCACCTGAACTCCACTTTAACATGTGACCCATGGAAGCAGCTGGTCCACCTTGTCGGTTGCTTCAAGTGCAAGTGTGCTAGAAGCTAGCTCTCACACAGGGACACCTGTGGCACTAAGATGGCAAATGCCAGCATGCTTAGCATTAGGTGTCAAAGGAATATCGGGATTATAAAGTTTAAAGATTTCCCTACCTGAACAAGGTTCAAGGCCAGAGGAAGTGGTATAGTAGGAAGTGCTAGCCCCACCCCAAGTCCTCCAGACAATTTCTATCCCTTTGATAAGTTGATAAAGAGGGAATGAAGAACTATGGGAGGGACTGTTGCCTACTTGTCTAAATCTTGGCAGTGCAGTGTGACAGACTACTGCATGCTAGATCCAGAAGCAAGTAACTGGGCCAGGGGCGGGCAGGGGATGGCAAGGAAGGGCAGGAGAGGGCTGGGTATGGTTTCTTTTGAGCACTTTATTCTCTTAAGAAGAGGCTTACCCTTGGGATGAAATATCACTGGGATCATTTAGAAAAGCTACAGATTCTTAGTGCTTGAGCTTTGCAATCAAACATTCCTGAATCGGCATGTAAGCAATGCTTACTGTTTTTAAAACTGGGCAATCATTGAATGTCCCTGAAACTTAGACTTAGTTGTAAATGAACCAAGAAGAATAACTATAAAAATTAATGTGAAATATATGACATAAAAATAAAAACTAACCGTGATAACATGCTGAGGCTTCTGTTTAGTTTCTGACATTACATGATAAATGCTAGCAACTGCTGTTACAGAACTCGGACACCACCAAGTGTAAAGATATGAAAGTTTTGCATTATCGTATACCAGGCCCTCTTTGTATTAAATATATCTAAACATGTAATGAGTCTCTTCCTTTCAAGACAGTGTTTCAAAGAAACCTCTAAAATTGGTTTCTGTTAAGCAGAACATTTGACTTTCATGAACTGACATCTGTTTCGCAAACAAACTTAAAGGAGAAAACAGATTCTGAGTGTGGAGAGGGCTCTGTGGACCACAGAGGAGTTGCATCCCAGAAAGCCAGGCCTGACTTGGTTAATAACTGTTCAATATCACTCCAGCCAAAAGGCCACACAGAAGTGGGCAGGGTGTGATTTTACTCAGAATGAGGAACTGGGAAATGGAAATGTGTTCTGAAAGGTGACCCTTTAAAACTCAAGGTCAATTACACAGTCTAACCAATGTCAAACAACACCAAAGCAACAACAAAATTCTTCCTTTAAAAAAATCTTTATCTTAAGTTGGTTAAGCATGGGAAGCAGGATGAGGGGAATGAACTTTGCTTGCCTACCACATGTGTATTGTTAGATACCAATGCTTGCTCATTTCTGACATTTGTCTTCTGTGAAGAGAACGATGCGCTGTTAGATTTACCTCCACTAAGACGACTCTATGTGAAACATAACAACCAAGACCCTGGGTGGTTACTGATGACCTATATCTTATGTATCTGGACTTCCCTGAGGGCAAAGCTTTGCTTAATAGCTACCTAAATGAAATATATTATCTCTCATGATCAGTTACTGCCAAGTGATTTGTCCAACAGATTGACTTTTTGGTTGGTACTTGACAATTATCAGAGAATAAGTCACTTGACTTTAAGGCTTAGCCTATAGGGAACTTGCTTGTTTGTTCTTTTTATCAGTAAGTAGGTATATGTATCTATACATTTGTAATTGTATCAAGTTGTCAGAAGATGATGGACTTTAATTTCCATATATTATACATTTAGAACTATTCACTTATTAGTTTTTACAGAAAGCAACAAAATTCACTCCAGTATCCAACCTGTATCTAACTATGTATCTCCATTTTTAAAATTCAGATCTACTTTTTTTTTCTAACATGTATGTATATATGTTTGTGTGTGTATACGCTGTGTGTGTATGCGTGTGCGTGCGCGCGTGTGTGTATGTGTGTGTGTGTGTGTGTGTGTGTGTGTGTGTGTGTGTGTGTATTCTGGTGGAGGACAGGGCACAGTGTGGGATTCCCTGGAGCTCGAGTTACAGGCAGTTGTAAGCTACCAGACGTGCGTGCTAGGAGCTGAACTATGGTCCTCTGGGAGAGCAGTAAGTACTCTTAATCATTGAGCATGTCTCCAGCCCTGATAATTCTCTCCTTAATGTATTTTTGTATTAAATAAAACCTCCTTCGTTTATGTTGCATGGATTCCATTATTATCACCACAAGGAACTTATAATGGAAAAACAAAATCGATTATCATTCTCCGTCTGTGAGAAGGGGAGGTTCAGGGAAAGGGAGTAGGAGTGCACTGTAGAATTTTGTCATTGTTGTGTCAGAGGCAAGCAGAATTAAGTCCTATGGGGAGGATCTTTATAGATAAAGTGATATAAAATGTAGTTTCCTGTAAGCATTTTAATTAACATGCTTTTGATCCATGAGAGAAAAATGGCAAATGTGAGGAGAGGGGGGAACAGAGAGTCACACCTGTGTGCTATGAGGGAAGGTGTTGGCCAGGTCAAACTCAGGGTGCGAGGAGGGGTAAGAAGATGTAATCACCACCAGAAAGGAGGCTGAAAGGGGTACCAACCAACGGAAAGATGTGCTCTTCTGTTGTGTGTGCTATGGACTGGCTCATAATTTAGAATAATCTAGGAAATCTTTTTCTTTTGGAAGTTGATGCTTTTAAGGCTACCTTGTCAAAGATATAATTGCTCATGCAGTGTCTAGGTTACTTTGAGAGGTCTAGATTTTAGGTCTGCCATCTCGTGGCCATTGCAATAAATACTAATGTTTATTGTCATCCTGGCTCCACCGAAGTAGCTTCAAGTCTAAAACATATATTATTAAAAATTATCAAAAGACTTAATTTTTAAAAAGGACATTGCCACAGAAGTGACTAATTTTTAATTCTAATTCAAATGTTTCTGCCAACATTTTTTCTTTTGGTGAAAATATAGATTCAAAAGTTTATTTATCAATTACCAATGTATTGATATCAGATTAGGCCTGGTGCGGTATCAGTGGAAAGTAATAGACGTTGACTGGTTTTCTGTATGCTCCTTATTGAGTTTATTTTAGAAGGAGGTCACTTAGTGGACACAATATTGGGTCAGCTTTTATGTACTTGCCAGGGAGTTGTTAAAAGGACATCCATAGTTCTAGCTAGAGCAATTAGACAACAAAAGGAGGTCAAAGGGATACAAATTGGTAAGGAAGAAATCAAATTATCACTATTTGCAGATGATATGATCGTATATCTAAGTGACCGGAAAAACTCCACCAGAGAACTCCTG